>VYXH01011137.1:830866-880085 GCA_013397275.1 Burhinus bistriatus | reverse complement strand
AGCGGGGGGAGGGGGACGGGGCCCGCCCCGCGGGGCGCGGCGGGGGCACATCGCCCCCTGGGGGCCGCGCCGGGGGTCTGCAGCCCGGCCGCCATTTTATTCCCCTTCTCACCTCACTTTAAAATAAACCCCTGCGTGTGCAAAGGTGACCGGGAGCCGGCTGTTTCTGAACGCTGCCAGCCCGGGCTGGGTCCCTAGCCCTTCCCCAGGCCAACGATCGGCTGCGCCGCTGCCCCCCCTCACTTCTGGGGGGCTCGCAGCGGCGAGGCTGGCTGTGCCCAGAAGAGTTCCCCATTTAAGCAGGCGAGACAAGCAAATTAGCTGCTGTCTCCGCTCCTTTATTCCTCCAGCAATTAGGGCTGATGGGACAGCTGCTGAGCGAAGGCCGCAGCACTCCGGCCAAAGCCTGCACGGGTTTTCCAGGGGCAGCCCATGGCTCGGCACATCCCCAGGGCCGGCCGTCAGCCATAACGCCCCGCTGCTGGCCTCGCCTCATCCCCGCTGAGCAGGGGGGCGAATTTTTCCTGAAATACCTCCAAATGGCTTTTTCATTTGCGGGTCGGAGAGACGTGGCAAGAGGCAGTTTTGCAAGCGGTTCTGCCGTGTGTGGCAGGCCCCTCTCCTGCCCCAGCCATTTGCGGATGGGAGGAGCCCGGGCCCTGTGTAAGCGGAGGCAGCGGTGCATTAAAAGTGGTTTTTTTTCACGGAGGGGCACAGGACACCCAGAGACGCATATGGCCCCGTGTGCCTGGACAATGACCCAGGTCCCTTCCTATGCATCTGGCTGCAGGAGCGGCCATTTTCCTGGCTGTTCCCGTTGTGTGATCCCATTGCGCTGGTACGCTGTGCGGTATGGCCTGACCCGCGAGGTGCAAGCGTTGACTCCAGGGACCAGTTTTCTTTTTCTGGAAGAAAAAAGCAAGCTGACTGTATTTTCTGAAGGTCAGGCTTCTCTGCTTTGCTGCCAACGCCTAAAGCTAGTATGAAAGTGGAATTAATGTTTTGAAACCTCCTCAAGACTAATTTCCCTCATTTCTTTAGTTTCATAAATAGAGACTCTTTGCTTTAAGAATTTGATGACTTCTTTCCAGTGAAAACTCCTGAAAATGAAATGCCCTGCAGAAATCAACATGTTTTGGCAAGAATTCCTCATTTTGTAGGAAAAAATCACTTTCATCTTCCAGATAGTTCTGCCATTTAAGGGCTGCGCTGCTCCGATGCCGTTCTGGTATTTCTACAGCTATATATGGAGTCTCTTTGGTGCTTGCTTGTGATATCCTCAGAGCTGAGTAAAGGTCAGGCCAGGAAGCCTTTGATTGTAAATCTCCCCAGGCCACCTTGATGCCCTTCCTGAAAGCAATGAATGGGGGAGGAAAGCAAGGTTTCTGTTGTGCAAGCTGCAGGAGCTAACAGCTACAGGTATGGCAGAGGCACGCTTGTCCCATGTTACATGAAGAGGCTAGATATTAAATTGCGCTAATACCCGATGGCCAAATGGCCAAAAAAATGTTTCCTTGCCTGTCTGAAGAAAGTCCCTTTCCTTTGGTTTCTTTATCGCTGGGGCAGATCACAACCAAACTCAACAGTTTCTATAGACTTTCCTTAGGTGACTCACAAACGTTGCACCATTTTATTTATTTTTCAGTCTGTTGTCTTAGCCATTTCTCTCTGGAAGTCTGACTTCCTCAAGGACTCTCTTTACCTTGAAGTATAGAGCTTGTCAAAAACAAAGGGAAGTAAAATTAGGAAAGGAAGTTTAGAGTATAATTAGACTTTTCTATTTGCCAGAATCCAAACTGAAAATTTTACTCTGTGTTCATTGTTTATTCCTTTTAATTTCATAAACAGGGATGTTTTAATGTATCATTTTCTGTTGGACAGATTGGTCTCATGGTGAAATCTTTAGGCATTTTTAAAAAAAATAATTTACATTTTTAAAATTTTGAAAGCGGAAAAAGAACAAACCAAATTAAATATTTTTTTTTCCAAACAATGATTTTCCATTTAAAATGTTACTGCTGGAAGAAGGGCTTCTTTTCCTCACAGTTTCTGAGCTGTTCAAATGCAAAAGCGCTCTCTTGGATGCCGTGTACAGAAACTCCTGTACTGCAGTGCTGAGGACACACCTGTGTCTGATACTGATGGGGGTCTGCTATTGCCCTCTTCAATAGAATTTGTCTTTTTCTTTCAAGCTGTGACAAATTAAACTTTTAGCTCTGCAGCTTGTCAGTTGTATCCCTGCTGTAGGTAACATGGCAGTCAGTTGCTGAGCTGGATGCTTGCCTTGACTGGGAGAGAGAGACTTCGCTGGAGAAGATTCGCTTCCACTTTGCTGGAAGTGAATGGGGCTGCACTAAGTCACATAGTATTTGCATTCAAAATGAAACCTAATTTTGAGGGGCAAAACACAACATTGTATAACTGAAACTAGTTTCATGTGAAATCAAATCATGGTGACGTCTGTGTTTGCTTATCTCCTGCCTTAGGTTGGACAGGTTTACTTCCTACAAAAGATCATATGAGGATGGAGACATTAGCAAGTCACTGAGTTTGAAAAGAGGTGGTGACTCAGTCAGTACCATAACACTTTGACAGTTTGAAGAAGCTTGTGGGAGCTGTGTAGTTCAGTAAAATTCACTTCCTGCCACTGCAGTTACTGTCACTGTTTGTTCATTACCAAGTAAGAAACCCAAATAGGCAGTGTCAAAAGTTCAGGTAGTGATGGGTTCAACAGGGAATAGCAGGGTTTGTGGGAAAGGGGTAAGGGGAGAGGAAGGCACAGCAGGCCCCCAGAATGAAACCAAATACACTAATTTGATAAGTAAATGAAGGAGAGTTTCCTCTGGTTCAGCTAGATCAAACTTCTCAACCGCCTGCTGTTGCTGTGTGGCCTAGGAATAAAATTGTCTACAGAGTAGGCTATCCCTTTCCTCACTCATTGCTTTGCCTTTACAACTTAGAAAGCTGCTGCCTTCCTTGCCTGCCCTCACTGCTCCTTCATATTCCTCTGGAATATTTCCCATTATGTTTCTCCTACCATTGTTCTCAGATGGCTTGGTATGCGCACGCTGTCCTTTTCCCTACCCTCTCCATGCTGCTCTTACCTCCTTATTGCCTGGAGTGGAACAAGGTGCTGGTACTCAGAAGTGCCACCAGAAATGGAGAATGTAGGGTTGGATAATGTGTATATGGAGAGTGGGAAGCATACTTGCCTCCAGAGGGTTCACTCCTTAAAGTTGTATGGCAAAGAAAGCATGTTATATTGCACATAGGGGACCTGACCCACGTGATACCTCTTAATAGTGCTGGAAGAAAAATCCTCTAAGCCCTTAACAATTCTTGCAGTGCAGAAGCTTGGAGGTTTCTCCTGTAACTTAACTCCTGGATGATTTTGACTGTTATAGGATGTATACTTCCCTCAAACTTTCATAAATTTTCTTCTTAGAAATTGTTTGGATTTAGTGATCGACAAACTGGAGAGACTCATGGCCCCATCTGTTCTGAGACACTGTGGGATCTTTGAGGGTATTTCCTTTCTGAACTTTTTCTTACCTGAAAGCAGAAATCCTGTTAAAATGTATTAAGACACAGTTGAACGCATCTTCTTGTTCTACCTTGTCAGTGATATATGGAGAGACGTGGAGTTTTGTGCTTTGAATAATCAAATGGCTAACTAAACAAGGAAGCTGCCGTCCACTGAAACGATGGGTGAGTCAAACGGTAGTCTGCGTGATGGGCTGACCTGTTTGTTCATGTCTTCTGTGGAATATTTTGTATTGGGTTCTTCAGAAATTTTCTGGTATTGCTCAATATGCTTTTTTCCCCCGCCTCCTGCTTTTACCACAGTGCTTGATAGGTGAGGACTAGCTCTCAGCGTTACGTAGGCAAGACATATATATACATGCACACATGCATGCATACAAATACACACATAGGTAGAGATAACATATATACTGTTTATAAGCATCAGGCATCACTGCCAGTGGAACAACTATCCTTTGCTGTGAGGACACACCTGGAGAAGGTAGGACATCAAACGCCAAGTGCTATGTAGAGGGATTTGGTGCTGGCATTCAGCAGTCATCTGTGGCCAACTCAGAGTCAGGATTTTCTAGGGGTTTGAAAAGTGTATAACTCTGTGTCACCACTTCTTGGAGGCACGGTGCTGAGATGGAGCTGTCCTCTAGGATCAAATGGGTGCATTAGTTACATGATGCTGCTGGCCATGCTGCATGCAGCAGCTGCTGCTGTACTTTTCTCTGGAAGTGTTGAAGGGAGAGGCAAAGAGTCCGTATCAGCAAACATGAGAAGAATGGGTGTGATGTAAAGCAACTAGATGAGCTGTGTCAGCTGCCCTGCATGTTACAGCTCCAAAGCGTCTGCCTGCCAAATGGTTGGGAGCACAGGCTGGTGTTTTAGCTAACCCAGATTTTGTGGACCCTTGTTCTCTTAGTTTTGCTGTGTAGGGGTGGTTTAGCTGATACTTGGTCACAAAGTATTCTGCAGAGATCAAAAGTTTCATCTGCCTTCAACGGGAGTTGTGGGCAGTCAGAATGTCTAATGATTAGGATGATTACGAATAGGATGTTGTAACCTGAAGTGCTAAAGAGTAGATCTTGAGTAAATGGGATTTTCGTATTTCTACTGATTTCAGTGTAGCTTGAACAATTTACACAGCAAAGAATATGTATTCTAAATTCTCAATCAGGGTCTTTAAAAGTGAATCTTTGCTCAGAGAGGTATTGTTTGAAGTTCTGAAAGCCATCCAGGCATTTTTGCTACAGACTTTTTGTTAACATCAGTGGGAAGCTCTGGGGCAGGTTCACTGCTCGACCTTGAAAATCTCAGCACCAGAAGGCATTCATCAACTTTTGGGCCAATAATCTAAGCAGAGGAAATTCAGGGCAAGGTCCTCCACCTGTCTGTACATTCATGTCTCACATTTCGTGAGAAAACACAGTTCAATGCTTCTTTTCAGGATATTTCTATTTGCTAAAAAGCCCACAGGAGGAGTGGGAGTCAGCTTTGAGATTTTATTTCTGAAATACACCGCTATGTTTAATCAAAGACTTGAGGTAGTACCTGCAAGTGCTGTTTTCATACTGTGTGTTTAGAGAGTAATAAAGATTAACAAAGCCTAATACAGTCACATTTCCATTTTGGCTAATGACTGCTAGTTTCTGTAGCTAATGTTCTGCTGTATTACAAAAATGGTTGTTAAAGGTGGCCCTGCATCGTTTGTTCTGCTCACCCTAAAATTTATTATTTTGTATGCAAACATTTGCTCTGTTCCACACAGTCAGGAGCGGCTCCAGAGCCGAAATACAGATTGTCTTCGTTAAATCAGAGTTGGGCTGAGCTCTGTCAGCTCCAGGTTTAGCCCTTGAATTGCCCACTGCCCAGTGTTGCCTGGGATAAATCCTCTCGTAGACAGAGTAAGAGACTGTCAGAGAATTCTTTCATGGTCCAATTACTTTTAGTAAAAGTGAAGCATTTTCTGTGGATTCTTCAGATTCTCATTTTAAGACTTAGGGACAAGGCCACTTCGTGGCATCTAAGATGCTGAGAAAGATCAGGGGAGATCGTAGGATGCTAATGCAGTGGAAGGAATTACATCAGATGGCAAGCATAGTAACTAGGGGAATGTGCAAAGAATAGCAAATCAAATCCATCCAACTTACTGGTTCACGGCTTCCATCTAAAGCTTTTAACTTCTGTCTGCTACACTTGGCTGCTTTCCCTTAGAAATTATTAATTGCTGGAAGAGACGTGCACAAATTCTGCTCCACCCATGCCAGAGGACACAGTGGGACACTCAGATTCAGTCTGGTTCAGTGACGTTGCTGAGTGAAGTACAAGTGATTTCCAGATATACTTTGGCTAGTTATATACAACTGTATCTGGTGCCTGCTCATACACATGACTGTGGCCAAACAGCAGGCAGAAGGTTAAAACATGAGGTGGAACACCTTGTAGCTGTCTAAGCAGTGACTGTTCATGACACATAGAATGCTTGATTGCATCTTTTGTTCAAAGATTTCCAAGTAATTTGGAAAAGAGTTCAAAACGATACACCCACAGGCAGGTTCAGTTGGGAGGTTTTTCAGAACGTATGAAATAGCTGCATCGTTGACTTTCAACACAAACTGTTACAGCTGGGACTGCTGGCTTAGTTTCTTGAAAATAATGCGACATATTCAGGTGATTTAAATGTCCATTTTTTAAAGCATCAGGTTTTTTATACTATCTCTGGGTTTCGAGGCCTGTCTATAGAGTTTAGTTCTTTTTCAAGTAAATGCCAGACTGAGGTGAGAACTGCTGAAGGGTTACAATGATTTTATCAGGCATTGTGGATGCTCTGCACACCCAAAAGCCAGGTCTCAGGTATTTGCTCTTCAGTGTAGCTCAAAGTATGTCAGTGGCTCACCACTTCTTTTCCTGCGGAACAGCAAAATGAGAAATTCTTCTTCATACATGTTTTGTCTGTCTATATAAAGTACAGACAGTCTCCAGGCTGTTTTCTTCCTCTTGTTTTTCTCTTAAATCTATCTCTCTGTCTTTGCTCATGTTGTTGTGGCCGTGAAGGTCAATGGCTGTAAGAAGGCAAGGTTTGGAAGGAGAGATAGTATTTTTCATCTGGAGAAAAAGTAGGCAAGTTGTTAGGCACTTAAATCCTTTTTCAGGTCTGAAATGTCTACTGTACAATAGAAAATTGAATTTTTGTTTCCAGGGTTGTATTTTGAAGATTTTCTCTTGGTTGCCCTTGAAGATCAAGCCTTGTAGATCAGTTGTAGAGTGGTTTTATAACAAATGAGGGCTCTGTGTGGGAGGACAGCGTAATCTGCGGTTGTTTGGTTTCTCACAGGGAACACCAGTGACCTTCAACTTTGATGGGAGTAGGAATCAAATGATTCCTGACTGAGACCAGTTTCCTAGAGTGCCTGGGGCAGTGATTTTGAGTCTCAGAGAGCCTCCTCTGCAGGCAAGCCTTCCAAATACTGTATCATTATGGCATGTGAACCATTTATTGAACTTTGTAGCCTGATTCATTTTTTCAGTCCACGCTGTAATGAGAAGGCTATGATTATAATCACCTTGTTACCACTTAAGGGCGTGATTTGCCTGCTGAGATTTTAGTCATGATTTCTCCCAGGAGCCCACCACTTGCAGCAAAAGGTGATGGCTGTTAATGTTTAGCATAGCTGCTAATATTAAAAAAGGGCTATGAAATCACTGCCGTTTTCAATGGGAGGATGAGGAACATCTGTCTTGAATGTTACAAGAAAAAAATAATATCTCAGCATGCGATTTCATGTGTGAATCTGTGGTAATCAGCAAGATGGAATATGATCTTTTGGGGGAGAGTGTATCATTCTCCAAAATGAGGCAAAAAGGGCAAAATAACTATTGGGGGCTTGTGAGTAATGGCTTTGTAACACCTGATGTATTCCATTTTTCTATTAGCCTTTAGTTTATCTTGATATTTTTCTTTTTTTGGGAGAGGAAATAACCACATGCCAGAATGTGATTGAATAAAGACTGTCATTCATGTTGCAGCATGTTATGAAAATATCCTGGAGAGCCTAAAATAGTTCAGAGAGAGGCTGAGAATAGCCATGTCTATGGCTTCAAAGCCGGAGTAAAAGTCAATGGGGTCACTCATTTTGATTTCACACAGATCTACAGCGACTGTAAAGCCTTGAAAACGCAGTGATAGGTGCTAGATTAGAATCACATGGGTCCCCCACTTCTCCTGGGAGTCCCACCCCCACCCCTGCTACCTAAAGAGAAAATTTTAAAAGTAAGGATTAAATTGACTTTTTACACTTGTTTTAATGATCAGGAATTCTTCTGGAGAAGACGCACCTCATCCCAGGAAACAAGGAGTTTCCAGCACATCCCTGCAGACTCCTCAGTGGAAAAAATTATCCTGACATTATTGTGGATACCACCATGCCTTTTCTGCCGTGCTTGAAAAAAAAGAAGTCCCCTGTGCCTTTAGGCAGGAGTATCTTTCAAAAACACACCCCACCCATCCAGCAGAACTACCAGGCCTTGCTGGAGACGTGCTTGAAGAACAAATGCCTGTTCACAGATGACAACTTCCCTGCTCACATCAGCTCTATTGGAACAGGAGCACTGCTAAAGAAACTGCCCCGAAATTTACAATGGAAGAGGCCACATGTAAGTGACTTTCAGTGAATACTGTGATGTAAGAGGATGATTACAGCTGGTAGCCAGCAAATTGTGTTAGTGTTGAGCAGACTACTCTTAGGCTTTAATTTAGATGTACCTTAATGCCTCCATAGATTACACTTCCTGTATGAGCTGTCATTTTGGAAGCTGGGGTACATGGAGTTTCATAATTGCCTTTGAAGCATTTGTTGCACAAAATCATAACCAGACCTGCTCAGTTTATATCCAGTAATGCTCGGAGCAGGCAGGAAGAACACGCAAAGGGAGCAGGGGGAGCCGGTGTCCATGGAGCTCACAGCTCTGATGATCATACTGTGATTCTGTGATGACAGTTCTCATGGTGATGATCCCTCTTCCCAGAATTCAAGATCTTGACCTTTTAAAAGATTTCCAAGTTTCTGTACAGTTCTTAGCCTTTGGCCCCTATCCCATGGACCACATACTGTTGTGATGCTGGAGGCTGCTACTTTCACCATCAACTCCAGGTGCCTTATCGTCTTGCTGGGTTGTTTTTTTTCCTGCACAACTGTTTAGTCTATTCTTTATTGTACTTAGAAGCTGTCTTTTCCCAGCTCTCGAGGTTGAGTTTCTGCCATGATCAGTAACTGACTATCAATCAGTGAGTTGTTTTTAGTTCTGGGACCTCTGTTTTGTACTTGTGCCCATATTTCCAAGGCCTTTGCTGGTATCACACACTTGCCTTTGCTGGTATCCCACGCTTAAACTGAACATCACAACAAGAGACACCTGGTACTGAGGGCTGGTCACAGAGCAAGTTCTCATAACAAATGGATAACAAGTCTAGGAGGCCAGGACAGGGGGCTGGCACAGTTAGATCAGGCCTGTCAGCTCTGGCCTGTTACTAGCAATGGCAGTTCTGTTCTTACTGAGCCACTGAGCAACTTACCGACAATCAGATCTTCCTAAAAGCAATGTGCAGAATTAACTGAGAATTTCAGTAGCACTGACTTCTTATGTTACCGTGTCTGTAAGGGAATTCTGCCAGGTAATAGCAGCTAATATCTCCTAGCTAAGTTATTTTCAAGATGTCATATTTTGTCAGATTTAACCAATTTCTTAGAAGGGCTGAGTTTCTGCAAAACTCATGAAAATCACTGGGAAAGTAAAGGCACCTTTGCAAATTGTGCAGGAGAGCTTGGGAATAGCAGCCCTGATTTTCAGAGTTTCATACACAATTTGGTCTTGCAGATGGTTTGTGTTAAGTCAGGATCTGCAGACAGAGGAAGAGCGCAGTCCTCAGGGGCCTGAGCTGGGTTGTGCTGGGCACTGTGGCTGAGGCAGCTATATCAGCATAGAGGTATTTGGGAGGGAAAGGTCATCATGAGTACTGGCCTCTACAAAGCCCTTTGGGTGTCCCTTCACCGCAGACGTATTGGAATGGACCTGAAACGTGCTATGTCTCTCAGTCCACTGCTCTGCTGCTCTAAAAGTGCCTTGTGAAGAAGGCTGCCATTTGCTCTGAATGCCAAACTTAGTCCAGAAAAGGCTCTCTGAGGATGGATGCTGTGCATCCTTCAGTCCCTGTGCTGCAGAGGAAACTCTGAGATTTTGCCATTCAGCCTGCAGGCTTGCAGCTTGCTGCTTCTGTGACTGATGGCCTGCAAACTGAACACCCAAATTCACCAAGGATAGGGGTTAGGGTCTAATTACTGTAACCGTCTTCTGAGGGTTTGCTGTTTCTCTGCTAATGCCTGAAGGGAAAGCCAACAGTGTGACAATTAGCTTGAGCAATTTGTGGGTCATTAGAGTGAAATGTAAGTTTGACACAGGTTATTAATTTGACCCCAGAGGCACTTGTGAGAGGAAAGAAATAACGTAATTTCTCTCTAAACAATTCTTTACAGACCCACTCTTGTCACAGCAACAGGAACTTCTGTAGCAGCCATCAGTTAGTCTGTAGCTTGATTGTCAGTCAAATCGTGGAGACGTCAGCCAGGTTAGCTGAAAGTTTGGACAGTCATACTGTGCAATTGTAGCCTCTTTTGGCTGAAACTTGTCAGTAATTACGGATGAGCAGGTCTGGCAGGTCTGATGCGTTGTCTTCTCAGCGAGGTGTTCATGGAGATCCATGGTGATGCATCTGAGCACCAATGGCTTATGTTGGAGACCAAATTCTATGTAGACCAAGCACAAATGTGTGCCCAGGCTTGTGTCAGGTTAGCCAGAGCACATGATAACACTAGAGTTATACCTGAACCAGAACAATGTCTGCTGGGACAAATGGACCCTAAGTATTTTGAAAGCTTTGAACAGGCAGAGGGAGTGTTTTGTGTCACATATCCATGAGGTTTTTACATCCTAGACTAGGAACTCACTGGATTTCCCATTTTGTGAGACTGCAGCTCTGCATGCAGAAAGTCCTTGACTTCAAGCTAAACCAGCTCATGTTACTGACTTGACTCTCTCCCTTTTTTCTTTTTGGTTATGTGCTTCCCAGGCTTTGCACAGAAGTCCGGTATTTTATGCTGCCAACAGAAAGCAACTTGACCTCTGCCAAGGACTGGTGGGTAAGGGAGCTCCTTTGTCTAAATATCTAAGTATTCGTATACAAGATAACATTTTGTGTGGAATTTGGCTGTATAAAACTTGACATAGAAATAGAAGGTGTGCATATCCTTATCTCTTCACTTGGCATGGTGTGGATGAAGCAATCATTAAGATGGGATAGACTCAGTAAAAGACCTGGCAAGCTTCAAGATGGGATTTGAGGGCTGAGAGGTGTCTCCGCAAGCTGAAATTGCCACTCTCTGTGTTGCTTCTGTGCACGCCAATACCACAGTAGGAAGTGATCCTGTGCTCTTACTGGTCTGTAATGTTGCTACTTGACAACTGAACAGAGACCACAGAAGCAGGAAAATCTGAGACTTTCACTATCTTTGTACCTAAGGCAGTGTGTGTTCTCTTCCCAGCTTTGCAGTTAGAAATATAATTTTTATGCCTGTGTTACCTAAAGTAAAAGAATATATTGTCACCTGCAAAACAAGTAGGGGCAGGACTGAATTAATTTTTAAGTGCTTTAAGCCGTTAAACGCAACATCTGATAAGTACAGTCTTGCATGTGAGATCCGTTGGAAATTATGTTTCGCTTCTGAAAAGTTAATGTTTTCAAAGAAAAAGGGAAAAGTTGGGTTTTTTTTAACAGTGTGCCTTTACAGGGAACAGAAAAAGCCTCACACAATGTCAGTAAAAGACCAGAATGTTTCCATTGAGACCTATTTCTTACTAAATTTCTTATTTAACCAAAGAGTATACAAATGAAAAGATCATGAGATAGCAATTATAAACCAATCATAGTTTGGTTAAGTAAAGGATGTCTGGATTGTCTCATTTTCTGTGTATGATTTGTTATAATTGTAAAGACATCAGCACAACAGCTCTTCTGCTAGGATCTTGGTGGTGTTCCTGAACTTGGCTGACAACTCTCACTTTTCAGCCAACTGCATGTGTCCGTTTGTCTTGGTGCAGAGAACTGCTGGTTCCTGGCGGCCCTGGAAGCCCTGACGTTCCACCAGGACATCTTGGCTGCGGTTGTGCCACAAAACCAGAGCTTTGAGAGGAAATATGCTGGCATTTTCCACTTCCGGGTACATCTGCTCCCCCAGAGTGCGGGAGATCTTCAGAAATCCTCTGTCATGTTTTGTGTCACACCCTTGGATAATTTGTATGCGGTTCCTCTTGGCCAGTGCCAAGTGGCCAGAGGGTATCCTGGCCTGGAGAGTAGCCCATCCCCCCTCCCACAAAGCAGTCAGGCAGTGGATCAACTACAAGCCAGTCTGAGGATGTACCTCCTCTTGACCCTTCTCTCCAGCTGTGCCCTACCCATGTTTTAATCCAGACAAAAGTCTTCCTCCATAGTGGCAACAGTCAGCAGGACTTGAGCACATCTGCTTTAACCTTCTACCCCTTTGCCCAGGTCTTGATGCAACTCTGCTACCCTGCAGTTAGGAACTCCTTTCCCAGAAGCCCAGCTGTGCCTAATTTCCCTGCTTAATCCTTTTACACCTGATACATGCTTTGTTTTCTCTTCTGGTAGGGTGGGGTTGAGGAGTTGAGTCTGTGGGTGAGTCAGCCTATCCCAGTCACCCAAAGCAGCTCTCCCTGCAAGGCAGTTTGTCCTGTGCCCATAGCTAAGCTATCTTGCCTTTCCTGTTGTTTCAAGGGGAGGTCCCTTCCAAGGGAAACATCAGCTCATTCCTTTCCTCTGACAGTTCTGGCACTTCGGTGAATGGGTTGACGTGGTGGTTGATGATCGCCTGCCGGTGAACGAGGCGGGGGAACTGGTCTTTGTTTCCTCAGTCTATAAGAACGTGTTCTGGGGAGCCCTTCTGGAGAAGGCATATGCTAAGTAAGTGACTCATTCCAAGTTATGCAAATAGTCTCTCTAAAATATGTTGGTTGGTACCTACACAGTTTGTTCTTGTTTATAAATGCATCTCCTAGGCCTTGCCACATTTGGAGTGTAGTAAATGGTTCTAATCTTTCTATTATTAGACAGTTAAAGCTGCCACTGCAGTAGCTGTTATCAATCCAGGCCCTTGAGTTTAAATCCGAGGGTTTAGGAGTAGGAGTGAAAACAGACCTGTCCTAGGGGATTGTTCTCTTGAGTGTTATTGCTGTGTGGAGTGTGCCTTACTTGTAAATACTGTAGAGGAATGGAAGGCCACAGATAGGGATTTTTGAAGGTGAATGATTTCTGATGCCTCCTTTGATGTATTAGCAGTTTGAGAAACCTCCAAGGAGTTTCATTTTGGGGGTCTGCTGAAGCATTGTACTTTGGTTTTGCTAGAAGTTCCTGCTCTCAGGTCCCCCAAAGCTGAGGCGTTTAACGAGTCACATAGCATGGTGAGAATACTGGATTTTCTCCAGAGGGTTTTGCCTAGAGTGGTTTATCAGGACTAAGAAGAAAGCAGTGAGGCATAACTGCTGGAGTTTGTTAATGTTGACCTGAAATAATCTCTGTAGAGCAGGGAAAAATCCTAGTTAACATTGAGAGAAAATCACAGCAAAGGAGAGAAAGTTCGGTTATTTTTATTTGGTGTGTTAGAACAAAAAGATCAGAGAAAGTTGCACTACAATGGTAAAGAAAATCAAATTGGAGACAGCTCTCAAGACAGTGTGCTTCTCAAGGCACTGTATTTTAGATACAGCACAGTGTCTGGTGATAAATTCAGGCAACATTCACTAAGGCAGAGTTATCAAAGAAGTAGTGATTGGTATGTTCTCACTACTGTGCAGGCAGGGGTGACAGTGAGTGAAGACTCCCTTTCAGACTATGGCAAATCTTGGAGGCGATTTGCTAGATTCCTCTTTTCCTGAATGCCAAAGATTCTGCTAAAATCAAACATGAGTTACAACCTTCCTTTTAGTTTTGCAAACCTTTATTTTATCTTTTCATTGGCACGCTGTTCCCAACCTATCATCTGTGAGTATAACCCCAAGCATATATTGATATCTTTTTTGCTAGACTCTATGGCTCCTATGAAGATCTGCAGATTGGGCAAGTTTCAGAAGCCTTGGTGGACTTCACAGGTGGTGTTAATATAAGGATCAAGCTTGCAGCAGCTCCTCCTGATCTGTGGGATATCCTGACAAGAGCAACCTACAGCAGATCTCTCATGGGCTGTCAGACACATTTAGGGGTGAGACTTGGAATGACATCAAATGGCTTCACAGCTAAAAGCCTTTCCAGACCTGTTTCCCTCTGCTCAGCTACTCATTGTGACTTAACAAGCATCAAAGCTGCCACACGTGACTTTCTGTAGAAATCGCATTCTTAGTGTTAAACTTTTTGCATGGATTGATTCCCTGCTGCTCTCAGCTCTCTGTTGTTATGTTTAGAAACTTGTTTATCTATCAAAGAACCTCTATTAAATAAGGACCTACTGCATTTTCCCATTTTTGTTAAATAAATGTTCCATTTTTACAGATGGTGCAGTGAGGCACAAAGACTCATGGAATAAGCTTATAGCTAAGGTAGAGAGGTGTGTAGTTCAAAATATGAATTTAAGTCTTGGCTTCCAAGCCTTATGCTAACACTTCAGCTGTTGGGAAACCCTACTATTATGAAAATCAAAACCTAAACGCCCAGACTTTTTAAAAGTGAGATGACCTCTAGCTGAAGATCCCCAATTTAGGAAGGGACCTTTCCAATCAACCTTCCAATTCTGAGCATACTGCAAAATACGACACTTAGGAGCTTAGACTTTGGTTTGGTTTTTTTTTTTTTTCTTCAGTTCAAACCATTCTCCATTTGCTTTGAAAGTCATTGCTTATACAGGTCTCTGGTATTGGTATGAGTGTGCCATGTAAGTAGGGGTAGAAAAAAAGGTTTATTTTCCTTCTGTTTCTCTTCCTTGTATACAGGCAACAAAAGTCCTGAAGAATGGGCTTGTTGCTGGCCATGCCTACACAGTAACTGGTCTTAGAAAGGTAAGACTAGCCCTTATGTCCTGGGTCCAGGTTTGTTTGGATGTCAGCAATTTTTATTGCAGTCGTAGGTTCAATGCTTCATCAGGGCCACTATGATATCTCTTCGCCGAATGCTGTTCTCTTAGTCTAAGGCTAAAAGACACTGTATGCTTTGTAAAGATGTACTTTCAAGTGTGTCCATTTTAGTATCGTGACCTCGATGTGAAGTACAATGGTTATAAATCAGCGTATCTCTAAGGGCGGGACTGATTCATAGGGCTCTGCTGAAAGCATCACCTACAAATGCATCTTAGCTGTTAAGGAGGAAAGGACTGGCCTTTGGGCATGCTGGGAGGATGAGCTGGACCCTGCTTGGGGTAAAAAGCCTTCCTCTGACTTCAGAGGAGAGGCCATAGAGTAGTAAAGATAGTTGAATACAAGGGCCAAAACATGAAAAACTGCATGTGGAAATGTGAGTCAAGGCTAAAGTATGGGAACCAAACTGGGCTTCTGTGCAGAGAATACCAGGTGGACCCCACTGATCTGTAGAAGTATCATTAGCAATCCCCTAAAGATATCTATCTAGAGGTATGGGACAGTAAAATCGTAGTGCTCAAAAGAGTGGGAGAAAATTCAAGCTTTCTCCTCCTGTATTGGTGGTTCACTATCTTGTCGAGCCTCAAAAGGAGGTTGACAAGTATGGCAAAGGACTTTGTGGGGCTTTGGGCGTGTGATATAGATGTGGGTGCAAGCACGTTCAGTACCTCTGCAAGAGATCCTAGGAAAGCTAGAAGAGATACTATGAGGTGGATGATACACACCTGTGTCTCCCACAGGTTTTAGGTATGGACTTTATCAGTGACATGTCTGTCAGTCTGGCTCCTCTGATGGACTCACTGAGTATGTGGAGCCAATGTGAAGTAAGCTGTTCTGCTGTATGCTGCCAACAAAGGCCTAGTCAGCCTGGCTCCCTCTTCTCCCACTATGGCATCCAAATTCTGGAGACACTAATCTATGTGGTCACCCCATGGGCTGCATTGTGCTGTGCTATTGCACTGGGGTAGGACTTACCTTTCACAGTAGTACAGTCCTGCCCCCACATAAGCACAAAATGAGCAGATGTTGGAAAGGAAGAGGAATTTGTGGTCAAGCCTCCAAATTAGGAATCTGTGAGGTCTCTGGTTTCAGTTATAGAAGGTAAGATAAGACATCGTAATCTCTTTGTGCTGGCATTCAGAGTTGCATGTTCATAGATTTTTATTATCATACTTGCTGGAATCTATGAGAACAAACAAAACCTTTGTTACTGTCTGACATAGTACAGTGGTACAAACCAGATGAGAACTGCTGAGACCTTGGTAAGCACAGTGTTACTGTTTTCTGCAGGTGACCTGTCAATATGGGCCAGAAAACCTAGTGAGACTGAGAAATCCATGGGGAAAAATTGAATGGAAAGGAGACTGGAGTGACAGGTGAGTTTAAAAAAGGGAAGATCTGATGCTAAGTGTGAGGAGACGTTCCTCGGAGGAAAGATGCTGCCACCTTCAGTCATGAATTAGTGCTGAGAGTAGCATTAAGATAACAGGTGCTTGCACAGACTGTCTGGTGTCCAAGCAATGACTCTATAGATTTGTATTTCTCCAGCAGATAGTACTCCTGTAGTTGAGCTCACTTCACACATGCAGCTTGAACAAGCTCAGTTCTGCTTTTCCATTCACTGAATGCCAGAGGAAATGTAATATGAACATCAGGCACTGACCGCATTGCTGTGATGTGGATGGTATGCAAAGTGACAGATAGCTGTGCAGGAGGCTCTAAACAAACAGCATGCGTCAGGGCACACAGCCCTTTATCACAAGAGGGTTAGTGCAAAGTCTTCCACAGGCTGCAAAGTGTTGAAGTTGGGTGGCTGCAAAGGAGTCCTCCATCCTGGCTGTTTGGGGAAATACAATTGGGTATGAGATCGAAGGAAGCAACTAGTGAGGCAAATGGGCCCTATGTTTGCATCTGCCTGAACATTTTGATTGGGATCCATGAAAGACAGTGGTTTGCGTTCTAGACCATGGACAGCTGTAGACTTGTGTCCTGTTCCTCTTTGAAGCAGAGCATGTTCCTTCCTTCCAAACTTCACTTCATTCCCTGCACAGACCCCGTTTGCTGAGGCTTGGGGGTAGCGAGGAGGGAAGAGCACAGGGAGGTATTGGGAATGTGAGTGACTTTCACCTTGTCTGCTGAGCAGTAACTTCTCTGATGCGTGTCTGTCACATAATGACAACATACCAGCTGTTCCTGTTGAAGAGCATAATGAGCAACATACTGTAGGCCTGCCTTTTAAATGACTCCCAGCTGCCTCTGGTGCTGTCCTAGTCATTCATTCATTATGCCAAACACTCTTCCTATTACGCCTCCTTTGACAGAAAATTAACCAACAAAAGAGGTCTAGATTTTTGTATTTTAAGTACTTGAAGCTGTGTGTGCAAGTGAATGAACTGGCTGATGGAAACAGAGCATTTATGGCTTCTGCTGGAGAAAACTGGAGCCATTTAGCTACATCTTACGGGACCCAGAGTGGCTGTGGAGAGTCTCCCATGGTTGAAGGCATAGGACGCCTGTGTTTAGTGGGGGATAAATGTGGAGATATGTGGGGACAGGGATTTGGCCTCCTTTTTACAAAAAGGAAAACTATGTACTGTGGCTTGAATTTGAGGCCCCATTTGGTTAGTCACCTAATGTTTTTGCCCTCAGCTCTTACAAATGGGAGCTGCTAAGCCCGAAGGAGAAGATTTTGCTGAGGAAAAAGAAGGAGGATGGAGAATTCTGGTAATGGCACAGTCTCGCCTCTCCCCTCTCTGCCGGGAGTTCTGGGGCTGCATCTGGAGATGAAGCAGCACATTGCCACTTAGGTCAAGGCATATGTGATCGGCTTTATAACAGCCCATGCTTGCTTTCTTGCTCTCTTCCTCTGCTTGACAATGTGAGAAGCAGTACACTGTTCTTCAATGGCAGGGGCGAGGGAGAAGCAGGACACTGCCAGGTCTCCCAGGGCTGGTGGAGGCATGGGCTGCTTTCAGGAGCTTTTTTCCTGCCTTTTATTTTTAAGATAGCTTTGGGAAGTTCTTGCTTGCCTTGTTTGTTCGTGAGTTCTCCACAGCTTCTGCCACGAGGTGGCAATGTTGTCGCCCGTGTCATTTCACTGTAGTCCTTTTGGTGGCAATATTATTTTAATCTCTGTGCTGCTATCCTTTGCTAAAATTTTAGTCTTGCGTTTGCTGTTGCTAGATGCTGCTGTTGGAGCAGATGCTCTCTTCTTTACTGCCTAATAAAATATGAGCATTACCATATGTAACACAGAATGGTGCGGCTTCGAAGTTCCCTGCTCCCTTTCCTTTTCTTTTTATAAGCCATACGGACTAAACTAAACTGCTGACAAGATGTCTCTTGGCACTCTTTTCCCAGGATGTCTCTGCGAGATTTTAAGATTCATTTTGTAGATCTGATGATCTGTAAATTAACTCCAGACCTGATGAGCCAGGAAGATGGGAAGAAGTGGATGTACTCCCTGAAGAGTGGGAGATGGGTTAAAGGAAGTACAGCGAGAGGAAGTCTGGGATTCTGCAATGGTGAGGGGTGCCCTTTTGGATGACTCTGTTGTCTCAGTTACCAGCACCTTATACCTGTTAACACAAAATTGGCAACAGAAACATGCTCTTTCTGCTTAACTCTCCACACAAACATCAGAAATAAGCAGCTGAAGGACTTTGACTAGCTTCTGCTGTCACAGGAGCTTCATCACTTGCAAACATAGGGCAGTGGGCTGGTTATGGCATGAAATGAGCTGCAGGATCCTAGGATCAATTGCCAACACTGAGCTTCTTTGGGGCATTAAACTTGTCTGTTAAAATTTGCATCCTCAGCACCTCCAGGGAGTGGTGTTTTAAGTAAAGTGAATGGGAAATGCAGAGCTCAACCCTTCTGGAAGTAGAGCAGGTGGGGTCTGAAGTTGGCTAGCCCATACACTGGGGGTGATACAGGAATAGTGATATGTTTATCAACAAAACAAACTCTTAGTCGCAGGTGAGTGGAAATGTAGTTCCTTGTTCCTGGGCCTTCCTCCTGTCTTACATAGTGATTGCACTGCTAAACTTGTAAACTGCACCCTAAGATCAAATCCCTGTGGGGTCTGGAGGTCCAGGCAACCTGTGACCTATTCAGTCTGATGCCAGGCATCATGTGGGAAGCTGGCAACCAATTATGTGATGGAAAATGACATCAAAATGTTTTTCTTGTTTTGCTTAGGCACCTTTTGGATGAACCCTCAGTACTGGCTGAATGTTTTGCCAGTTGAGGACAGTAAGAAAAGCCAGAGTTCCTGCAACGTGGTTATATCCCTGATGCAGAAACACAGCAGCAAACACCGGAACCGAGCTCCTCATCTCTTCATTGGATTTTCACTCTACAAGGTGCGAAGAATTGCTTTGCCTTTCTTGCTTTCACCAAATAGGAAAACTTCCAGCCTCTGTAAATTGTAGAACTTTGCAGACCAGGAGTCTTGCTGTGTGAGGGGTGATCTGTGCTCTTTTCTCCTTGCCTGTGCCCAGTCTCCTCACACATCAGGGCTAGGTTTCCTCAGGCTCTGTGTCCCACTTGCTGCCTCTGCGGCATGCTGTGTGTCAGCCTGCAGAGCAGTGAGAAATGCCTCTTACTTCAGAGCACACTGGACTTTATTTTGCCCTCTCTGAGAGTACGTGCAAGAGCTGTGAGAGGGTGCCAGGCATCCCCTTAACCCGAGGGCAGTGCTCTCCCCAAAGTGTTTCCAACCATGGTAAAATTGTGCTTGAGAAGTGTTCCTAGAATGACATGGCAGCTGCCCATGTGTGAATACTGCTAGTTCCCTGTGTATCCAGAAGTAAGTGGTTATCATTAGGAGTGAGACTTGCCCCCAGCCCCCAGTTCTCTGCTTGTCTGAGTGCCTTGCAGAGCTACTCTCCTCCCTTGAACAGAGCCACAGCTCTTGCTGCTGCTGTGAGTTTGCACAGTTACAGAGAGATGGCAATGGGGAAGGGTTTTCAGGTGGAGGGGCTGAGGTTTCTGAAGGCAAAGACCCCAGCTGAACATATGTAGCTGCTTCCCAGCAATGATATGGCTACGTTGTGTGAGACCCAGAGGTCCATGTCTGACAGATGCTGTTTCTTTTCTTCCTGCAGGTGGACCTACAGGTGAGTCCCTTGTCACTACTGCTGGCTGTTTGTGGGGGACCTGGGCTGGTGCAGCTGTTGTGACAACACTGAAGGTGTTCTGTTTGCCTTTGTTCCTTTGCTGACAGCTAGTAACAGTGTATTTGAGTTCAGTGAGGCACCACAGTAAATCACTATTAATGCAGAGCTATCTATTGACTCTTCTGAAGAGCAGCTGTATCAGGAGGGCTCAGTGGCCTTAAAAAGGGGCATTAGTTATTCAGCTTCTGCACTGGATCTTCAAAGGTGTTAGAAGTGGCATCAGTGTTTACCCAATCAGCATGTCGTTCTTTCTGCAGCTGTGGGATGGTGCCCCAATTCTTGGCTGTGCCTTAGCTGAACTCACTGCAGTTCTCAGGGGAGCCAGAGCCACCTTTCTGCTGACTCCCAGTCTGTAGGAGCAGAGCTGGTGTCCTATGCAAGTCAGGGGTCTCCTGGGGAGCTCAGGTGTCTTCCTGTCTGGGGGTGCTCTGGAGCTGATGCTACACGTGTTTTCAGCTTCCTCCGGCCAGCTGTATTTCTAGCATTTTCTTTAGCCAGGAGCCTCTGGGACCTGAGCAAGGGCCCTGGAAGTTAAACCCATGATATAAGTCCCAATTTTGACCCTGATCTCAGAGGGCTATTTAAAACAGGGAAAGGTTTAGCTCCTTTTATCTTTAAAGGGCATATCTTCCACTCTGTTACTACTCAGGACATCTCTTAAATGAGAATCCCTTTGAATTTGGGCTGGCAAAGAACTAGTTTGGATGTATGGTTGGGGCAGTGCAATTGTGTTCCCAGTTACGGTGTTTCCAGCATGGCAACCATGAGGTAAGATGCCACTCCTTCCCGACTTAAATGTTTTGGGCACTATCAGGGTTACAAGTGAGTTAAACTTCCTGGCAGAGGGGGTCTGACTGTGGCCCTAGTGCACCGCTGTGCCGTACCCGAGGGGGAATTGTGGCAGACAGGACTTTAATTTCAGGTTTGTAGCGGTTGCCAAGATCGATACAGAGAGATGGCAAGCTGAGAGCATCTAAGGTATTGGAACTACAGTCAACAAAGTATTGACTGGAATATAAAAACTTTGAATTTAACATAAGGGGCATGAGAAGGAGTAACCCTGAACCTTTCAGAAGAAAGATCGCTCTATTAGTAAGAAAAATACTGGCAAAGGAAGAGGAATAGCATCTCCACTGCGAGGCTGTGGAGTAAAATGGCTAAATGTTTTGAGGAACAGCCAAGATCAGAAGGTGACAGTGGTCTTAGCTAGCAGGATTATTTATTTGGCTTGTGTACTGGGCACTCAGTGGCATTAAAAATGAGTTCAGTGTTGCCTGGATCAACACTTGATCCATCCTCGTATTGCAGAAAAGTGCCTGCAGAGTGAAACATCTGTAAAAGCCAAGAGTGCCAGGCAGATCAAGGACACGTGCATGGTAGTCAGGGCTAGGGATTATGTTGCTCCTGCAGTATGCTCTAGGTCATAGGTACTCTGAAAAATCCTCTGCTGCCAGATCCCTAGTGCAAAGGACGAGCTGGCAACAAAGTGCATGGTACCTATGGGATAGGAGGGGTGTTCTAGCTAGTGAAGAACAGTCTCTAGAGCAGTTCCTGCCTGCAGTCATTTCTGCCAGTGTGGAAATGACTTTTGCAGGAGCTTAGGTTGACAGAAGCCACTTCTCCTCCCAGTCCTTCCTGCTGTTCTTTGCAAGTACTATTATATTGTTGATAATGTTCTTTGTCATTTTAGTATTGGGCAGGTGTGGTGCATGGTGTGAACCACCATGTCCTGGGAGGAGACTGAGTCTTTTGTGCCCTGTATCTGCTTGTGCTGTAAAAAAATCTGAGGTGTGAAGGCAGGCTGTCTATGCTATGCCTGTGAATTCTCCATATACCTTTTGTCCATTTGTTCAGCTGGTGCAAAACATGTTTCTCTTCTGTTTCTTCCCTTAACAGTACCAGGAAAGCAACAGAAAGCTGCCCCCAGCTTTCTTCACCCGACATCAGCCTGTGAACAAGCACCAGGTCTTCCTTGATGAGCGGGAAGTGACTCACGACTTCCACTTGGAGCCTGGTGTCTATGTGATTGTCCCATCTACCCTGGAGCCTCAGCAGGAGTCTGAATTCATCCTGCGTGTCTTCTCCAGGAAGCATGTTCTTCGGTGAGATGCTGCTGCCCCTCTGCCAGCACCTAATTCTCTGGGATGGTGGGATAGTCTAGTCTTTCTACTCTAATGGGGGCAGCATTAAGACTTTACTCTGCAAAAAGCACCACAGTCTTTTTTGGACAGGATGGCTATGAGTTTCTCCCACCTTAGGATGCCCAGTGGCTGAAGCACTGCTTTTGGCCTTATCCTTTCAAGAAGTGTTGAGCTAGGCCCACGCAAGGGATTCTTGCAGCGTGCTTGTGTTTGAGACTGTGGAGAAGGACAACAGTTTTTAATGCACCATCAATTTGCCAGGAGACCCTGCTGGCAGTGCTAGGATGGTTGCTTGTGCAGAAATGGTGCTTCAGAGACTTCAAATGCCAGCAGCCCCTGGGGAGCTGTATGGACATGAGGGCTTCCCTTACTGCAGCTGTAACACTGGGGAAAAAAAACCATAAGCCGCAACAGCGGGTTGGAACCCTTTCTGGGGATGGGGGATGCCACCTGTGATGAGACAAACACGCAACTCTGGGATATCTCCTTAATGTGGATGCTTTTTTTCATCTCCAGGGAAATGGGTGGGAACACCAGTTTCACCCTGTCTAAAGTGAGTGAGTATGAGGGGAGTGGGAGATCTGTGGTTCAGTCTTCAGCTCTGGGTGTTGGGTTTTTCCTGTTGCTCTGCCTTATGGCGAGGCTGGGTGAGAATCATAGAATCACCTAGGTTGGAAGAGACCAACCATAAAGCTACCATTGCCAAAACCACCACTAAACAATTTCCTCAGCACCACATCTACCCATTTTTAATACCTACAGGGGTGGTGATTCCACCACTTCCCTGGGCAGCCTGTTCCAATGTTTGGTAACCCTTTCAGTGAAGAAATTTTTCCTAATATCCAATCTAAACCTGCCCTGCTGCAACTTGAGGCCATTTCCTCTCATCCTATCACTTGTTACTTGAGAGAAGAGATCGACCCCCACCTCACTACAACCTCCTTTCGGGTAGTTGTAGAGAGTGATAAGGTCTCCCATCAGCCTCCTTTTCTCCAGACTAAACAACCCCAGTTCCCTCAGCTGCTCCTCATAAGACTTGTTCTCTAGGCTCTTCACCAGCTTCATTGCCCTTCTCTGGACACGCCCCAGCACCTTAATGTCCTTCTTGTAGTGAGAGGCCCCAAACTGAACACAGTATTCGAGGTGGGGCCTCACCAGTGCTTGTGTTGCAGCACTTTTGAAAGGGCAGCTTAGGTTTACAGGCAGAGTTCCTTGGACCATGTGGACAGATGTGGTCAGATGTGAGGGACAGGCAAATTTTTAGATGCCTTTGTTAGTTGCTCTAACTTGCTCTGCAGTCTTTCCTGTTCATGGCTTTTTGGAGACTCCTGGTCTGTCTTGCGCTTCTCCCCACTCCTTTCATGCCTTGAAAGTTTTGAAGACAGTGTGAGACCTGAGCAGTACTGTTCCCGTACAGCTGTCTATAGGTTATTTTCAAAATAACTGAGCTCAATGGCAGAGCATGCACGTCTGCAACTTGTGCCAGGGAGTTTGTAGCTTGTTCCCCTGACATAAAGAGGGCCATTCCTTCTTTTGTCTCCTTTCTTCTGTATAAAGGAGGACAGAGACCCTTTGCTTGCTCTTCTTGACCTGGAGCAAGCCCCATCCTTTGTTGTTGCACAGCTTGGCAGAGTTTCTCCCCACTGATTGTTATCTGAGTATTTATTTCCAAGAAATAGCATTTCTGTGAGGTGGGGAGCTATCTTAGCAGTGGGCTGTGTTAGAGATGAAGCACTTATTGCAGTGGTGGGGAGAAGGTGGAAGGGCAGGGAATGAGAGCGCATTTCTGGGAAAGCATCTTTAGTAAATCTGTCTTGAATGGTGATGTTTTTTTTCCTTGAGTTAATGATTTTTTTTTATTTTTTTTTTTTTAATATCTTAAAGGAAATCGTTGATAGGTATGAAGGCAAGATTTGGGAGGATTTCTTCACAAAGCATTTTGAACAGGTAAGTGTGTGCATAAGCTGGCAGGGTAAACTGCTCCAGATCTATTATGTATCTCTGTGAAAGTAAAAGCATGTGGATATTCAAGGGAGGTCTGGACAGGGAAGCATGGGGAACAGAGAAGGGCCGTAGGAGGCTGGGCTGTGAGTACAGTGCTCATTCAATGCAGCAGATTTGACCACAAAGCTTAGGAATATGTTAGCATTGAGACAGGCATACTTCTCTACGCAGCAGGGTGTGAATGCCTGGAACTTAATGCCACAGGAAATTGTGGATGAACAGGCTCAAAAGGTATTAGCAAACTGATGGGTAACAGGTCCATAAAGAGATACTAAAGGACTAGGCAGGGATGTACCTTCAAAGATCCCTTTTCCAACAGGTGTGGGTGCCAGGGAAACAGGAGAATGGACTGCAGAAGCTGACCAGGCTCATGTGCTCTCCCTAAAAATTAATTCCTATTGCCTTTATTGGGGACAAAGTGGTGGGCTGTGTGGACCCATCTTACCCTTTAGGGTGTTCTTACACTCATTAGGGAAAGTTGCCTGTTAGACAACACCCCCTGAAATATTGATGCTTGTCTCATGCATCCTTCATCACAGTTTGATGGCAGCTAACTTGCTTTGAGAGATGAAGTGAGTACCAGATGTCCTATCACCTCCTTTTTTCACTAATTTTTCTAGTGAAATACAATCCTTATTGTGAAAGATTCTTTTTAATGATCTCTCTGGCCTGATGTGGGTTGGAGTAAATCTTCAGGGATTCCACTAACTATGGGGAGGGATGCAAGTGTATCACCTTTCAGAAAAGGTGGCTGCGTTTATTTAGCAGTATACCCTGTATTTGGCAAACACATTTTCACAAAAACACATTTGCACTTTTGATAGCCCTGTTTTGATGGACGATGTTACTAAACACAAGCAATGCTTTTACTGTTTGCCACATGTTTAAGATTTTGATTTTGAGAATGGTGTGGCTTTCAGGTGTGCTAGAAGTTGCCACATATGGTGAGGTGCTGGTCCTTTGTGTTAGGAGGTCCAAGTATGCACAGAGGCGAGCAGTACTGCCATTTCTCAATGCATTACCCTGACATACCTCAATGATCTGAAAACAGCCTTTTATTTTTGAAGAGTGACATTTAAAAAAAAATCCTCCCAACAAACAAATGTCACAGTTTCTAAAAAACCTGTAAACTTTAGTGTAACAAGGAGGAGGGGAAATCTCTGCTTTGAAAAGTTTGGGAGGAAGTATTCCAAAGTTTCCATCTTTTCTTTGTTCGTAAATGATAAAAGGGAAATATTTGAAGCAGGTCTCTTGACAGTGTGCTTGATGGGACAGATGGCACCAGGGCTGAAAGGTTAATGGTCTGGATCCTCACTCAGTGTAAATCTGAACTACTGCATTGATCTGTGTGGAGCCCTGAGAAGTTAGCCCAGAGCAGACTGCAGCTCTTGCAGGCTGAGAACCTTGTCATATTCAAAGGGAGTGTTTTCTATTGATTTTCACGGTGGCTGGAGTGGGGCCAGAAAAGCAGAGAATGAAGATGGGACATGCTGGGAAAACAAAAGAGGGAGAAAAGTGATTTAATACTTTAAAAAAAAATAAAAAAAAATCTCTTCCTTATCACAGAATCCTGAAATAAATGCTGTTCAGCTCCAGAGGATCCTGAATAATATATCTTGGAGAAGTAAGTGCTGAGAAATAATGTTTCTGTAAAGTAAACCCTCTTAGAGAAAAGCCTCAGTTCCTGTATCTGTTTCTTGAATTCTGGGAAGAGAAACTGGCTTGAATCTGACTGAACTGACTCTTCTGATGCCATGTTAGATTTCCAGAGAGAAAGGATTTGCTGGGGTGTAAATCAACATGGTAGAAATTTTTTAAGTGAAGCTAATCTAGTTTGAATTTCAACAACTGAAAGAATGAGGGGGAAGAGCAAGTGTAGATACTGTGTGTGGATGCAGACTCTGAATTTGACCTCTGAACCCAGCTTGACCTCAGCCTTGATTCTGAAACTGTGTCTCATTTCACCATGTTACTACCACAGTCTTGGCAGCGGCGCTCCTAGAAGGTGTAGAAAGTTAGCCTGGTCTGTAGGCAGTTATGCAGTAGAAGAGGGTCTTGTCTTTACTTTGATGTGCCTGGTTCGTGCCTGCTATTCCTATTTGCTCTTCCCTGCCATGAGCGTGTAGGGCTGTTCCTTGCTCTGTTTGTGTTGGGGAGACAGGATGGAGATGCAGGTAGCCTGTGAGAACCAAGCGAGCCCTGAGGTTGTCTCTCTTGTGAGGACTGTGACATCCACTCTGCCAGTGGCAGCCCAGAGCGCTCCACAAGCTCATAATTTGGTCCCTAGTTATAAGTAATGTTACCTGGACAGCAGCGAGGTATTGCAGCGGCTGTTTTCTCTGAACAACAACAATGAAGTTACAGATATAATGATGTATCCAGTTTTCCTTCCCAGTTTCTTTGCTGGTAACAACTGATGTGCAACACAGAAAGTACTCCATCCAGCCATTATAGGCAACAAAGAAGATGAACAAAAGACTGATGTGATGCCTTTTCCACTTAAGCTGAATTTGACATTGCTCTCTTTCTTACAAAGGTGGACAAGGGTAGCTCTTCTGTCTTTGCAAAGTGACCCACCAGGCACTGTCTTATCTGTGAGAAGACTACGTTGAACAGAGAGTCTTTATTTTTCATAAGTGATCAGTTTTAAGACATTAATTTAAAAATGTTACAGAACTTGATTCATATTTACTAAACAGGGCTATTACAAGATTGAAACATCTTCACTTTCTGCAGAGAAGGGATTGGTGAGTTATGGTTCTGTCCCTTGCTCAGTGGAAGTCTACAGACAATCTATAATCGTGATTTGCAGTGAGATTAGAGTCTGTTTCTGTTACTCTTTGTGTAACTTATGTATGAACCAGGAATGTTAAGCTTTGATGCAGCATCATGTTTTCAGTGATGCCTGTACTTTTAATTATATTAACAGAGCTGGCAGTGTGTCTGTGAAAGAGAGAGATGCTTAGCACAAGGGTTTCGATTAATCTTCAGTGCTGCTCCCCAAAGCTCTTCAGGTCAAGTGACTTTGCTCAAGGTCATGCAGTAAATTCTGTTTGGGATTACAGCTTTGGATGTCCTTTTCCTTCCATTTTCTCTAATAGCTGGAGATAGTGCACCATATTTCATTCCGTATTACATGCCTGCGGGGAGCTCATATTGGATTTTCTGAGACTAGTAGAATCCATCCTGTTGCCTCATATTTTTATCATCATAAATGATACATCTTCTCAAGTGGGTGTAAAGTTTCACAAAGGCTTTGGGGCCTCAGCCCTCTCAAGTGAGGGGGGGAATTTTGTGAAAGTTGATTTTTCCGAGATGTTCAATGACTCCTCAAAACACTTTTTTTTTTTTTTTTTTTTCCTCCCCATCTCCAGATTTCCAGAGTTTTCGCCTGAGTTTCAGTCTGGATGCCTGCCAGGGTATCTTGGCACTCCTGGATGTATCCTCCTTTACATGAGTGATACTTCTGACTCATATAATACTTCACTGGAGCATTATTTCTTAGGGCAGATAGGGTGTTACTGTGATTTCTTTACCACTAGGACATGGCCCTGCTTATTGAACTTCTCACCCTCCATAATAACAGTTCAGTTGTGACAGAATGGAATTGGTTTGGGAAAGGGTTGATTCCTGCTGTATCTGAAATCAGCAGCAAGGTTTCCATTGACTTTAGTGGGAGGAGGTTCAAGCCTATAGATAGGCTTGTGGGCTAAGAAATCATTATCCTCATATTATATTTGTGTGAATGTTAAAGTGGCTATGAGTTTTTGGTTTGTTTGGGATTTTTTTTATGTAAGGAGATGCTCTCTGATGTTTAATTGAGATGTTCTAGCCTTAATTCTCCCATGAAGCTGAACGCCTCTGGCACACTGAGTATCCAGGAATTCAGAGTCCTGTGGAAAAGGCTGCTTTTCTATTTGGTATAGCAATAATTTCTGTGTTCCCTTGCATTATCTCCCTGCTCACAATTCTTTTGGTGTCATCTGTTGATTTGGGTGATTTTGTTTAAAAACTTTCTCCTCCACCCTCAGGAAGTTTTCCAGAAAAAAGACACGAGCAGATCAGGAAAACTTGATCTTGTGGAACTGCATGCAGCTGTACAGGAGACAGGTGAGCCCGCAGCACATCTTGGCAAGTCTCATCCTCAGAAAGGCTGCAAAAAGCCTGGGACTGGGAAGCATCTTGAGAATTGTAGGTAGAGCCCAGGAGAAGTGGAAAATATCATAGGCTGCATGGTCTTAGCCATCTCTGCTTCCCTCTTTAGCTGGGTAAAAACATCTGAAAATTATTTTGCTGTAAGATGGGCTACTTAATCTTTGCCCTGTTGTGGTCTTGTACTGATAGTTCTCTGAAACAGAAGTGTCTGTCTATTTTAGACCCATTTTTTTAAATCCCTTCCTGTTCATTGCTAATTTCATTTTAAAAGACTGTGTGGGACTGTGTGGATACACGTGGGAGGCTAGATCTAGCTTCTATTAAATTGCTATCTCTGCTGAAGATGACAGCTCAGGGACTGAACCTGAAAGTGCGGGACTTGCACAGAGGCAATACCAGTGCCAGACTTCGCTAATATAATGCCTGAAGCTTGATCTAGAAATGGAAGACCATACATATGGGTCCAAATACTGGAACCAAGATTTGTTGCTGTTACTGGGCTTTGAGCGGGGGCTGGTCTTGTAGCTTCTTTTGCAGGTTTACAGCTTAAATATCACTCCTCTTTTTGGTGTGTGTTCACCCAGTTCATCCAAGTCAGTGAAAGCACAGTCAGAAACCCAGGCAGACCTCTGCTAAAGCAAACTAAAATCCCAGGTCATGAATGGAAAATACTTTTATTGCTTGCAAATGCTGCTTGATGTTGGGACTGATGCTTTCTGTATGAGCTTCCTCTGGATTTTCTTTTTCATCTCCTTTCCTACCCTCTTGTGGAGCATTGCTTTTAAACACAGCTGCTGTTGTTACCCTCATACCCCAGGTGCAAAAGATGCCCATGCGTATTTTATTCCAGCTCTGGCAGGACGGTGAGTATAGGGGATCAGATCTGAATCCTTTTAAGTTTCAAGGAGATATCTCCACATAGTGGGCTGGGCTGGGCTGGCTAATATTTGATGATCTTAGGTGAGGTTTGAAAAGCCAAGTTGTTGGAAAAGGGCTGAGGACCACGTGGTTGTGCATGCTCACAGCTATCTGCACACCCTGTGCACATTCAGCTGTGTACAGCTGGGAGTTGCCATCTCATTCTGATTTCCCCCCCCCCCCATTTTTTTTTTTCCTTTGATGAAGGCATTTCGCTCAGCAATGAAGTCTGTAATTTGATGGCAATCAGATATGGTGACCCTGACTTGAAGATCAGCTTGGAGAGCTTTGTGTGCTTCATGCTTCGAGTGGAGATCATGGGAGGTGAGGCTGGTGCTACATGGCTGGCCAGGCAAGTTGGGCTGCCCAGCTAAGCCCTGACGCTTCTGACGCTGCTCCAGCTGGCAGTGGCAAGGTCAAAATTAGAAGGACTGAGTTTCTGAATAGACCAAGAGTAATCAATTTAAAGCAAGGGACAGATACAGAGAAAATCAAGCTCTCTCTCGTTATGTTTCCACCAGTCACTTTCTACAGACATCCAGGTTGTACATATCAGAGTGATTTAGCTCCCTGCAGGTTTGCACCAGCCTTCTGTAGGAGGAGGCAGGCAAATTACAGATGGAGACTGCTCATTTTCCAGGAAGAAAAGAGCCTTGGAATATACCTTTGGTGGGACTGCAGTTGTGATGATGAGACAGCTGATACTCAGTCTGTGAGGTCATGCTGTAGACACTTTGCACATCTCAAAACTGTAGTGGGTGAGGTTGGGACCGCCTGCATTTTGAGGTTTTGCAGCTGGATGGACAGACAGTAACATGTCTGACTTTATTCAGCTGCTCCCTGTGTCCCAGCCCTCTGGGATCTTCCAGCGACAGAACAGAGAAGCTCATATGCACTTCTAAATAGCCTACAAACCCTGCCTTTGAGGTTTTTCCTGGGACAGGGTGTCTTGGCTGATGTTGATCTCTTGGCTATCAAGTTAATGCCCCTCATTTATTTCTTTCACAGAGGCTTTTCGCAACTTAACACAAGATGGCAAAGGAATATATCTCCGGGAATCTGAGGTAAAGCCCATTCCCTGACTGACAAAGGCAGGCTCCTTCATTGCAAGTGACACTGCATATTTTGTTCTGTAGCCTTAAAAAAGTCATCTTTACCTGATCACTTACAGAGTAGGTTAGAAACAAGGAGCTTCAGGCTTCTAAGTCTTGTGCTTTATTATATCATCTAGGATTTTGATACTGTCCCTCACAGCATCCTTTTGAACAAGTTGTCCCGCTGTGGGACAAGTGTGTTCGTGGTGCGCTGAGTGAAGAACTGGCTGAAAGGCAGAGCTCAAAGGGTTGTAGTGAATGGGGCTACATCTGGCTGGCAGCTGGTCACCAGTGATGTTCCTCAGGGTTCAATTCTAGGGCCAGTTCTGTTCAGTGTGTTTACCAGCTATCTGGATGCAGGAGTTGAATGCACTATTAGCAAGTTTGCTGACGGTAACAAACTGGGGGGTGCTGTTGACTCTCTTGAGGGACAGGAGACTTTGCAGAGGGATCTAGGTAGATTGGAACATTAGGCCATGATCAGTGGGATGAAATTTAAAAAGTTGAAATGCTGGATTCTGCACCTAGGGCAGAGTAATGCCAGGCAGAAGTATAAACTGGGAGAGGAGTGGCTGGAGAGCAGCCCTGCAGAAAGGGATCTGGGGGTGCTGGTTGACAGCAGGCTCAGTGCTAGTCAGCAGTGTACCCTGGCAGCCAAGAGGGCAAACTGCATCCTGGGGTGCATCAAACACAGCATAACCAGCTGGTCAAAAGAGGTGATTATCCTGCTGTATTTAGTGTTGGTGTGACCTCACCTTGAGTACTGTGTGCAGTTCTGGGCCCCATAATTTAAGAAGGACGTGAAAGTCCTTGGATGTGTCCACAGGAGGCCAACAAAGCCGGTGAAAGGGCTGGAAGGCATGTCCTATGAGGAGTGGCTAAGGGCTTTGTGCTTGTCTAGTTTAGAGAAAAGGAGGCTGAGGGGCGACCTCATTGCTCTGTACAGCTTCCTGAAGAAGGGAAGCAGAGAGAGAGGTGCTGATCTCTTCTCCCTGGTGTCCAGTGGTAGGATGTGTGGGAATGGTTCAAAGCTGCATCAGGGGAGGCTTAGACTGGACATCAGGAAGCGTTTCTTTACCGAGAGGGTGGTCAAACACTGGAACAAGCTTTCCAGAGAGATGGTCAATGCCCCAAGCCTGTCAGTGTTTAAGAGGCATTTGAACAATGCCCTTAACAACATGCTTCAACTTTTGGTTAGTGCTGAAGTGGTCAGGCAGTTGGAGTACATGATCGTTGTAGGTCCCTTCCAACTGAAATAGTCTGTTCTGTTCTGCTCTGCTCTGCTCTGTTCTATTCTAGCTTCTGCTCCTTCTGAAGACAGAATATCTCCAATTCACCGTAGTCCAGTTCAGTTGTGACTATCGCAAAGTGCTCTCAGGGATGGATGAGTTCAACCTGCTTTCCCCGTTATTTTGCAGTGGATGATGATGACACTGTATTCCTGAAGCAATGCTGTAGAAGAGGGGACAACCAGGGCTGTAACAGGATGAGGAAGGCTGCCTCATATCAACTTTCTGTGCATACTGGACTCTCTGGGCTCAGCCCTGCTATTTAACTCATATGAAAATTCTTCCCCTCAAGCAGACCTGACCTAATAACCACAGACTTGGTGAACTGAAGTTTTGCTAATTAATGTGTTTGAGTCCTATTTCACTTCACACAACCCTTCTGAGAAGAGACTGCTGGATGCCAACCACTACGAGGGCGCAGTGTGACACCAGGGAGCAGAGTTGTTGGGGTCACCTATTAAATGCTAATGTTACACTGTTACTGTTATAGGATGGCATACATTGTGGTAGTGCCCAGAGGCTGTGCTTGGTGATGGTGCTGTTGAGCCTGGGAGAGAAGCGGCCCCTGCCCCGAGTGTCCTGTCACCTAATAGAGGAAACCCCAATTCTGCAGCTGCCAGGCCCATGGTAGAGGGCAGGAGTCCATGTGCTTGTGGTGAAGGAGGAGTGGGGAGACTCTGAATGAACACTCTTCCCTAGCCATGACTTGGAAAGGTGATTTGCAAGCATTCAAACCACCTCTGTTGCTTTTGTGGGTCAGCATAGCCCTATTGAAGTGAACTTATGTTGATTTGACCAAGCGATGAGCTGGGCCTCCAGCTTTTTGTTGTGGATGGAGGCTGTGGTGTTTGCAGATTTATTTCAGAAAGGCAGTGGGTTTTCTCTGCAGACTGAAAAGTACAGTACAGTGAGAAGTAAACTGGTCCCATACTGTTTTTAGGTCACCAGAGATTGGCAGGGAATAGATGTTCTCTGTGGCATAATACAGGAGCAGTCTGGTAAAACATTTGTGTCAGTCAGTTACTTTTTATAAAGCAGGATGAGAGACAGAGAGTGTGTGTGTGTACTTTTAAATGTTGCAGGCACATGTAAATTGTAGCTAATTAAATAGTGGAAACTGGGTGTGTAGCCATTAACAGCGTTAGAGAACATGTTATAAGTGGGACTGTTCACATCAAACTCCATGCTAGAGTTACTTGATGCATCTATGTATAGGATCCTTTTTCACTTTCTTATTTATTTATTTGGGTTGGAAATTTCCATGCTAAGTGCCTGTTACAGGTTGCTGATTTTTTTTTTTTTTCATTCCTGTGGACAGCACAATTGTGTCTCTTTTCCAGGGCACAGCCTAGGCTGGGCACTGAGTGAAACAGACTTCCAATGGGAATGAATGTATAATGAAAGACCATACTCTAATGCCTTTGTAGGAAGGAGTTATATTAAGCTTGCATAGGCAGCCTTCCCTTTGGTTTTTTGTGACTTTTTAGGTGTTTAATCTCATAAATATCCTTTTAGACTGTATATGAGATTCAGGAATGAGATGGGCTGTGGATAAGAATATAAACGTGAGTAAAAGACTGAGCTCAGGTATGTGCTTACCATTGCATTGAAGCCTGTGCAACATCATAAGCATATTTAGAGGAAAACCCTATCACATATAAATGTTCTCAGTCAGGAGGCATTAAACAATAAAAACAACAGTGCGCTTTATTCCCCAGAACAGTCTGTTTCTAAACAGTATCATTTTCATACTGTTTTTATGAGAAAACTGTTAGAATTGGATAAATAGATAGCTATGTTTGTACTTGTTTATTACAGATGATATATCTATTGTGAGTGGCCTGCTGTGGTATCACTGGAGCTACAGGGTTCAGATCTGTGAAGCAGGGCAGGTTAGAGGGAACAGGGACATCCAGGGCCCTTGAGCAGCGGTGTCACAGCGCTGCTGTCCTGCTGGGCTCCCGAAGAGGCTCTGTTAGCAACTCTCATCACAAAGCACGTGCCCTCTCCCAACTGTCATGCCTCTGTTTCCTTTTGTGACTCGCAGCTGAACATGGTGGTGCAAACTAAATTAGCCTGATTTAATTTGCACTCAACTCAGCAGGGGATGTTATAAACACTGATTTACGGTGTGCAGGAGCAGCACTGGAAGAACTGAAAAGGTTGATTGAGAGAGCGTAGGTCTCGCTTTTTCAGGGCATTCTGAAAAAGATGGTCCCTGGCTGCCACGGGGATGGCCAGGGGGTTCTGTGTGAGTGCAGAATGTTCACAGCAGGACTCTCTTGGACAGGATGGGGTGAAAATCTGTCAGTCCCAACTGGGTTTGTTGTGCAGTGTGTGTAATCAGCTGAGCAAGAATCATTTAGGGCTAGAAGTATGCTGGACGTAGCTCTGCCACAGGCTCTGTGCAAAACTGTGGTGCAGGACACCCAGTTTCAAATTGCAGTTTATTTTAATATTGTACACATTGTTTTTTGTATCAGATTCTGTACTTATTTACTTCACACCTCTTTAATGCAGAGCAATGTAATTGCAGGGAGATTATTTTGCTATTGATTACTTGATCCAAGAAAGAAACAGAATTCATCCATGCCATGAATCACTAAGCATTTGCAGCAATAAACTTTATTGAGCCATGTGACTTGCTGTTACAGAATTGTAAAGAATGCTTTACTGGAATGATTATACCAAACCATGTACAATTCAAACTGAATTATCTGGCTCACAATAAAATGTTTTTGGCAAGGGCACCTACTCGGACACTGTGAGGCTTTTATATTGCTAACAGAATAACGTTTTCTGGGCAATTCTGAAGATCTATTACTCCTCATTTACAATGTGCATTGTGGAAAAAATGGTCTGAAAGGCTGCTAAAGGATGCATTTGTTTGTAACCACAGTGTTTATAGGGATGCTGAGCTTTGCAGTGGGTGGTATCGCTCTAGCAGAAATGAAAGAAAAGTGGGGCTGTGGCTTGAGATGGTATAAAGGTCTTTTTTGGAAAAGGCAGGTGCAAATAACAAGAATAGCAAATAATACCCAGAGTGCGAAGAGGAGCTGGATGATGAGGTATACTGTGACAGTAAGAGTAAGATAAAATTGGAAGGAGCTAATCAACCTTTTGCAAACAAAATATTCAACTGGAGCTTATTGCTGCAAGATACACATGCACAACTGGAAGTATTTCATGTTTCCTGGGTATAGTTGGCGCACATGTTTAGTGTGCAGTTGGGGTACAGCAGGTACCTGTCAGCCTCGCTGCACGCGTTCTGCATGGTCAGGGCTTCTGTCCAGATGGCAACAGGACAGGCTCTACTTTCAAGCCTAACAGGATTCAAAATGGGGCTAAGACTTACAGGAACGACAAACATGGCTGGAGCGGTCATAGCCTCAGTGAAGAGCTGTGGCAGAGACCTGACATCTGGCTTCAGGCAAAAGGGGAAGAGCTGTCCTCTGAGGACAAAATACCCCATGACAAATCACCCCAAGATCATGGGGCTCTTGCCCTTGGACAGCTAGGGATGACCACATTTGGAGACATACCAAGCTGGTTCAAGTTTGAGATCAAGTATTTCTGCATGTCTGTGTATTTCTTTCTGGGCAATCAATTAAAATGTGAAGGTCTACAATGTTTTTGAGCTACTGCAGTGTAGTTCTCTGTCTGAGGCCACATCTCTCCTTTTCACCAATTTTACAGTGGCGCCAACAAAACTCCTGCCTTACCTAAAAGCATGTTACAGTCCTTTGCTGGCAGGTATTATGTTAATCTAAGTGGCTACTGCACAAGCCACCATCGTGGCCGTGCCAGTGGACTTTGGCCATACTATGAGATGCTCTGTGTAGAATGGATAATGTTGCTTTGGTTTTAAGTATTAAGCGGTACATGTAATCCTAACTCCATGACCCACAGAAGGAACCTCTAAAGGGCAAGTTGTCATTGCACTGGAGTGACAAAAATGAGGACTTTGAAGCTTTTGAAAGGAAAAACCTCTTTCCTGGGGCAGGCAGTGCTCAAAGGCTGGCCACTGAGCAGAGTGGGTGTAAGGTGTCCCAGTAGCGCAGACCTTTGCACAGGGCAGTGATGGGAATGAAGAAGGAACATGGAGTCAAAGCCACTGCCAAATCCAAGTGTCCACCGGTGCTTGCTCACCCCCCTCTCCAGTCCTGCAACCCCACTAGGAGACTCAACTAAAACAATGGAATTTCAAAATTGGCAAACCTTAAGTCTTTTTTTTATTTCCTTTGTGAGCTTTTTCAGGCCAATGTTTCAAGCTTTCTGCCCAACCATGGAGGGCTGGGAGACTTTTCTCCTAATGTTAGTCCTGGTGCACTCTGGCTGAATGCAGCTCTGTGCTCCAGTGTGAAAAGCTGGAGTTTCCCACGGGTGTGATGTTTACATCCAGACTGAGAAAAATTAAGGGCAAAAATCCCCTTTGTAAATAATCAGTGCCACAGTGCCGAGGGGAGGAAGATCAGGTCCCCAGGGTGCTGGCTGCTGCGTGACCTGGAGAGTAGGACTTGCAGTCTACTTAGAAAAAGAAGTACTTCTCCAGTGCCCAGCAGGGGAGGAAGTGGTCTGTCTGTGTTCGGCCTGGGGCTTTGCAGACAAGAGGTGATCTGAACCTCAGCCTCCTGAAGCCCAGCCCACCAGCTCCTCTTCCCTTCGCATACCAGCGCATTGCTGCTGTATAATCCCCATACTGCTGTGAGCCAGGTTTTTCCCATAAGCAACACTTCTTTCTCACTGGCACCCAGGAGCTCGAGTTATGATCCCATCCCAAGGTTTGGGGCTTGGCAAGAAGCCAGCAATCGCTGGGCAGTTCTTTTGCACACACACCCCCGCACACCACGTCACCTTCCTCAAAAATAGTTGCAATACTGTGCTGAAAGCGAAGGGAAAAAGCCAACCTTTATTTTTTTCTCTTCTGCTCAGGGAGCAGCTCCTTGCAGAATGAAATGCTAACGAGCCCCTTTGCCTTTCCTCCCTGCTGTGTCTTACAGTGGATTAGACCTGAAAAGCAGTATCACCAAGCTTGAAGTTCAATTTATCAGTGCAGTCAGGATTGATTTGTTACACTACCTATTCTGGGGAAATGAATGTCTCCATCGCGCTCCCTTCCAATGCAGGCAGACCTTTGTTTTGCTCAGATCAGCTATGTAACGTAGGAAGCTGACTTTCCACAGATAAAGGAAAAAGCCTACAAAATCCTGACTAATTCTACCCAGCCTGGCAGTGCTGAGACTGATGCCACTTGCAAAGCACCTGCCTGGCATTATGGTGGCTGCACATACCAGGCAGAAGAAGAGCTCTCCGCTTCGGCTTATCTCCTACTTTTTTTTGTTGTTGAAGAAGTGATGAAAACTGCCATAGAAAACTATTCTTGGGTGAATTACACATCCCCTTTATCGCTATTAACATTATAGCTGGACAGTCAGGTTGGTCCATGGAGCTCAAATTCATAGTAAGGGTCAGGTTGAAAACAAAGTTGTTTTTTGAACAAATTTTCAGCTGTTTGATAAGACAATGGAAATGAACTTTGCTACTGTTGTTGAGGAGGATAATTTTTACTCGTAATCTAGCACAGGGTATCTCCATTAAGAAAGCAAGCAATGAAAACTCTAGTCTTCTCCTGAAGCCCATTTTCATGGAATATTTACAGTGTACCATGTACAAACGTGGGAATTACATTTTCAGATTCAAAAGACCCAGAATGTGGATTGCTATTAAGAGGCGTATTTTAAAAAGAACCATTTTTTTTCCTAACAATTCATGTGTGTATCTCCTGTGGAGGGAAGGGTTAAGAGCCCAGCACCCTGTGGAAATGTGTGGAGATCCTCACGCTCCTGCAAATGTGGCTACGAGAAGGATGTCTATAGCTGGTGCTCATTAAGCGAGACAAAATGAAAGAGGTAGTTGCTCTAAAGTAGCTTTTTTTCCTCAGGTAAAAGCAGGATTTCTTTCTCATAAATACGCTGCAGCTAGACATAAACCACTTATTGCTTGAAAGCAGCTCTGCGCTGGTGAAGAGCTGGAGCGCGTGAGTGAGAAATTGGGTCTTAAGCAACCCTGACCCGGGTGCTTTCAGCCTGGCTGCTGGCAGTGGCAACGCTGCATTTTGCTTGGGCTGAGGCTGCAGGAGACTCCTGCCTCTGCAGCTGAACACCTCAGCGTTTTCCAGAGGATGCCGGGAGCGGGTTTGTGTCTGAGGTAGCCTCGGTACCACTGTCTCTTTCTTCCTGCTGTCCCCCTTCAAAACCAAATTGTTAGCTAGGAATACTGCTCCAGAAGTTGGGGCCGTGCCTGCTTTGCAAGTCTCTAGATCCAGCCTCCTGCTACCGTGTTTCCCCTAGAAACAGAGCAGGCGATGCAGAACTTTGGAGCACACAGTGAGCACGCCCCTTCCAGAGAAAGGGTCATGGAAATGGCCATGGGCCATTTTGGATGCAGGGAATATCTTGAAGGGCTGCACACTTTTGGGTTTGAGAATTCATGTTGCCCCTTCTCTGTAACTTGGGTGTTTATTGTCATTTATAGTGTTTCCTTTTAAAAAGAAAAAGAAAACAAACTCAGCATCACACACTCTTCCTACCTCTTCCTTAATCTTACACACAGCTCAGAAAACCCTAGTCTCAAAATCTACTACTCTTAGGGCATAGGTGCTTGTGTGTCAACAGATTAAAACTGAAGGGCTGAGGTATTCACCCCCTGCTCCCCTGAACAACATTAGCTCTAGTTGTTCATTAGCTCCAGCTCTCCAGGCTGATGTCTGAAGTCACACAGGAACTGGCTCATGTTGGACCATGTGTCCCAGCACCGGGGTCTGACCACATCCATGAGAGTGCTGGGACAGACCACTGGAGGTCATATTTTAACTTGGAGCCATGCTTGTCACAGACCCCTTTTCTGAAACCGAGGTGATGCCTGTGCTGAACACATCCATTGTGGGCAACTTCTACCAGCATTGCACTACCTGCCGTTTGGCGATACTGGAGAAATGTTAGCCTGATGTTAAGATGCTCGTGCTCGGGCACTGTGGAGAACTATGACTCCTGGCCTCCCAACGCTCATCAGGCAAATATGGATAACAGAAATAACCCTGAGCACCTCCAAAATAGTTTGATCTGAAGGGCTCGTGATTTTTGAACAGCATTACTGAAAACTCAGTTTCCACTTCAGCCTGCTCTTCTTCTTGTGCAGGGCAGAGCACAGAAGCAAGGCTTGGGCACTTCACAGCCTCCACCGTCTGGATCAATATTTTCCAATGTGCGCAAGTTTCCAAGAGTTGAAACCGCTGAGTTTTGCAGAACTTTAATTGCATCAAATGCAAAAAAGAAAGGGATACTTTATCAAACTAACACATAGCTAAGCACATAAAGAATTCAGGGGATGAATTAACAGAAAATAATTCATATGCTGCAAGAATAAATTGCTGAGTCCAGTACAAGGAACCCTATTTCTTCTTAATCTTTTTTTTTTTTTCATGGTGCACAAGTACTAGGAAATACAAAATCGCAGGAGAGATTTGGTGGAAAGGCCATGTGGGTGTGCCAGTCCTCAATAGTACTCTTTAAATTACATAAAATGTTGCAATAAATTTGAAGAACATCAAAGAACTTCTGTCAGCTCCAACCACCTGAAACAGCTGAAGCAAGCTGAGAAGTCCAGATCAGCTTGCTGAATTAAGGTGCCAAAACCTGAGCTACAAACACAGCTGTCAGTGGAGAGCTTACCGTCACAGGAAATCACTGCCTCACTGTGAGGCAGACATTCATCCTTTCTCAAATTATTTAAAGCAACTAGAGGCAACAGATCCTCAGGTGGCCCAGACTGTTGCATACACATGAAAGTTAGGGTCAGCTGAGAGTGTTTCTACTTAATGACTTGGCATATACAATCATAGAATAATTTGGGTTGGAAGGGACCTTTAAAGGTCATCCAGTCCAACGCCCTGCAATAAGCAGGGACATCTTCAACCAGATCAGGTTGCTCAGAGCCCCGTCCAACCTGACCTTGAATGTTTCCAGGGATGCGGCATCTACCGCCTCTCTGGGCAACCTGTTCCAGCCTCATTGTAAGAAATTTCTTCCTTATATCTAGTCTAAATCTACCCTCTTTTAGTTTAAAGCCATTACCCCTTGTTCTATCTCAACAGGCCCTGCTAAAAAGTTTGTCCCCATCTTTCTTACAAGCGCCCTTTATGTACTGAAAGGCTGCAAATAAGGTCTCCCCAGAGCCTTCTCTTCTGCAGGCTGAACAACCCCAACTCTCTCAGCCTGTCCTCGCAGGAGAGGTGTTCCATTCCCCTGACTATTTTTGTGGTCCTCCTCTGGACCTGCACCAACAGGTCCATGTCTTTCCTGTGCTGAGGGCTCCAGAGCTGGACGCAGTACTCCAGGTGGGGTCTCAGGAGAGCAGAGTAGAGGGGCAGAATCACCACCCTCCATCTGCTGGCCACGCTGCTTTTGATGCACCCCAGGATACGGTTGGCAATATAAGAAAAGCTGCCTCTATTTAGCAGGTTCTTGAGGGCAAAGCCTAGTGAGAAGGTCTCCTGATTGTTGGTAAAACTGCTGTTCTCAGAGGCTGTGCTGGGTGCTTGTGCCCTTCCCAGCATGGGCCCAGGAGCTGAGCTGGCTGTCTTGCAGGGGTGAGTGGCAGGGTGAAGGTCCTGCCGTGTCACCTGAGGCTGCCTTTCTGCTTTTTGTGTTGTCAGTGTTTCTCCCTTGCTGAATAACCCTGGGCTTGGGATTGCTGTGGTGAGGGATGAGGCTGTCCTGATGTTAATAGGAGGTGGTTGCAATAGGATCAACCCCTTCTGCAGTGCTCAGGTAGCAGGGTGGAAGGACCCCAAGGGTGAGCATGCCATGGGGTGGCACGGAGGGTGGGAGGTGGGCACACAGTGTCTCCATCAGTAGCCCTGCTCTTGGGGCCTGCAAGACTATGCTAGCCTGCCCTGACACACTATTGCCCCCCAAAACTGAGGATACTCCTGGCTGCTTCTGGACTGTGCAGGGCAGAGCCAGCCTGGGACTTGAGCCCCTCCTTGCATCCAGCACATGGATGAAGAAAATGAAAGGATCCATCCTCCCAGGTCAGGCTTTTTGTACAGCTCTCCAAACCTAGAAACTGCTCCTCTTTCTCCTGCCGCTAGGCTCAGCTTGCTGAAACAAAGATTAAAAGCCTGAATTCCTGTAAAGGTACTGTAATGGCAGCCAAAACAGGCTCCCTAGAGAAGGTTACCTATCCCCTGGACTGAGGGGGGTTTGAGCCCTAGAGATCATTAACTATCTCCTGGACTGAGGGGAGTTTGAGTTTTAGGAAAATGGACTGATGAGAAAAATATAGCTGGTCCTGCAGAGATGAATTCGATAAAGGTGGGCAGAGCACAGTGAAGGCATGAGACACTGGTTAAGTGTTAGCTTTTACATATAGCTGAGTTCTAGGTCTTTAGACATGACAATCTTTTCTATAAACAAATAACATTCATTTACATGAATAATCCACATTTCTTATGCAAATGATTTCCCTGCTGCTGTTTCTACTGAGAATAATATTCAGTATAATTACCACATTTATTTAGTGAATCTATTTACACAGGGAAGCTCTCTGTCCATGAATGCTCTTCACCAGAGAAATCCAAAGAGCAACAGGGGAGCCCAAGCTGCCAGTCATGTGCACCCTCCGCTTTCTATTTTTGTTCCGATAAAGCGTTTTGGGACTGTTTGAGATGTCTCGGCGAGAGCAGAAGGATGTCAGCATCCTGCCTCTGTCCCAGGGAGAGCACCTGCTGCTAATGGAAGGCAGCTCTCCCCTGCTCGCTAGCCTGCTGTTCGAGCTCGAGCTAACTATAATGAGGCAAGGCACTTTGAATAATAACTTTCCTTTGGGTATAAGGCTATCTTAATTTTTTTCGTGTGTTTAAGTTGGTAATTGCCATGGAGTTTGAAAATCTTCCAGGTTTTACCACTCTTAATTATGTTCTCATGCATATGCATCATCTGCTTGTGTGCTCATTACTGCAAGGAGATCAGAACCCGCAACATTGGAGCGGTTTCCTCCAATTATCTCCCATGCGCAGAATTTCCTGTGGAATACCCCTCCTGTGTGGGATAGCCCAAGCTGTTTGGAGCGCATCTTGCTGTCCAGAGCACATTGTGCTCTGTGCAGTTAAATCAAGATGTGTTTCTTCCCTCGCGTGTCTCGCCTGGCTTGCTCCTACCTGGGATGTCCCCTTGCTCGTCGTACCAGCTGTTGAAATGCTTGTTCGGGGGAAGTTATTACGGTGTCCTAATGGAAAATATTTCAACTTTCTAGGACCCTGATTGCCTCTTTACCTGCTCTGTTTGCATCTATCGATCGTTCTGGTTCAACAAGAGCCTCTGGGACTAACAAATCCTAACAGGTTTGAATGCATTAATGAGCTATTATGCGGGGAAGGAAAAATAATGCTGTTGGGCTTCTAACTTGTTCTTGCTCAATAACAGCAAAACAAATGTGTGCAATTAAACATTACTTTGTTTTCTAAACAGCAGCCTTGAAATTTTGTCCTGCTAGTGGGGAAATCAAGCTGCTGCTTTGCTTTCTAACCAACAGCAATGATTTGGTGATGGGAAATGAGATGTTAATCCACCTGAGCACATTCAGGGTAGACTATTGTTCCCTTGTAAGTAGGCAGGATTTGTGGCACCGTGTGTGTTTTCCTGTAGGAGATCACAGTGGATCCCATGAAAAGATCGACGTGGAGCAAGCATAGACCTTGACATTATGTACTCTTTTTGCACAGCGTAATTGCTTGCTTTTAACTATTTTTCAAGCAGATGCAGGGTTAGTTGTTAGCCCCTTGGAGCTTTTGTATTAAAAGCAGGAGATTGCCTGGTCAAATATAAATCACTCTATCTTTATACTTGAAGTGTTGGATTGTATATGGAAGATATGTCTACTCCTAGACCTTCACCTAAATAATGGGATTGAAATCTTAAAAAGTTAGGTGGTGTGTGGCTCACTCTCAGTTTTTGGATCTCTCAGGAGAGGGGAGGGATGAACAGTCAAGAACTTTTTCTATGAAAAATTTTCTAGGAGGAAGACAAGGGTAAAACTTTTCATCCAGCTGTGAAAATGCTCCTTCCCACAGAATGCCTGGTGCAATATTACATGTTACCAGCTGTGTTAATAGATGCCTAAATCCCAGTTGGCATCGGGCCACACGTATCACAGAAGTAGAGATTTGGCTCCAAAGTCTGCTTAACACCTGCACACAAAAGGATAGAGGCATTAAAGGTGCTTTAAGGACAAAGCTTTATTTTGGCTAATGTGTTCTCTCACCCACCACCTGACTTGTTCTTTATTCTGTTGAGTGTCACCTGTCCAAACCACAATTATGGGCTTGAATGTGTCTAAGGGACAAAGTCCTGCAGCTGGCTAAAAGGACTGATTTAGCATATTCAAAGTAACGAAAAGGTTTGGTCTGAATTCTGGCAGGGTTCTCCGCTTTCTTACAGATGGATGGGGGACATGTGTGTGTGTGTGCACATGTGTGCATGCACAGAGGAGCACATCTCCTTGGGAGGCAGCGGAGCAGCCCTCCTTCCCCTGTGGAGTTACAGCAGCACTGGGGTCCCCCCAGAGCATGGGTGCCTGCCAGAGCTGTGCTGAGGACTGCAGGGTGGCCAGGACCTTACAGGCTCAGGTGCTGCTCGTCAAGACTCATCTGCCCTGTGCTGTTTGCTTACTGATCCTTTGCTGCAACTTGGCCGACAAAGCTATCTGCTGCCTTTTGTCTCAAATGCTCTTTTGTGGCCGTTTGCAGTGGCTGCCACTGGTTGCTGATGCAGCGATGTGGAGCTAGACAGCTGCCCCCCAGCCAAAACACTGAAAAACCAGGTTGTGGGATCAGCAGCCATTGCTTATCTGTGGGCTTTTCCCAGAAAATGCCTGTGTTGGGGAGCATCAGGAGACACTATCAACCACCAGAGACATCTGGAGACAGACAGGACCCAGAAGATTTAACTCTATTGGGGCAATAAACTACACAAAAGCAGGGCTGGTGGAAAGCAACCAGTGAACAGTACTGAAGGTGGTCACAGTGGAAGAGCACTGTCCAAGAAATCTCTTCTTGTGCTCCCTAATATGTCCCCCAGCCACCTGCTGAAGCCAATGTGCCTCCCTTCAAATCTCCCATTGCTCTGGCCCTTGTTCCCACACCTGCTTGTACTGGCACCAATGGGCACCTGGAAATGCTGGGAGCTAGTAAAAAGGCTGCATCTAATCCAGAAAAACCTGTGCTCCAGCAAATGGAGACAAAGACTGGGGAGAATGTGAAGTAAACACAAGTGCAAGTGGGTGGCCATTTGATTGCAGTTGCTGAAGATGCAAGACAAAATACTTTGTAGTAGGCAGGAATTCCCAGCCCCTCCCCTGAAATCTTACTACGGAGAAGTCTTTGCATTTGTCCCAATGGTGAGGGAGCTCAGCACTGCCTCGTCCCTCGGTGCTGCACAAGCTAGGCTGAAGGTAGAACCCTGACTTGTAGGAACTGCAGGTGAATGTCGGGATGCATGCTGGTACCCATCTACTCAGGGAACAGATTGTGTTCCTGCAGCTGACTTGATGAGAACTTCAATTAATGCTATTAAAGTAGCTCTCCTCTTTATTTTATTCTTTTTATGCATAGCATTTCCTGACAGCTTAAACCTTTAATTAACTGGAGATGCCATCGTGGAAAATTTCTTCTAGAGATCGCTTGTGGTTTAATTAAAAAGAAAAAAAATTCCTTTACAGTTACTGAAAAAGATCTGCTTGCAACTCCAATAGTGGCAAAAAGCCTGCAGGAGTTCCTCCATTTCCACTTCTGATTGTAGCAGTAGGTGAGGAGGTGCAGAGCGATATCATCGCCCAAGTGGAGAAGGTGAGTGCTTCACAGCTTCATGTTTGACCCTCCAGTTTAGACTGCAGCTGCAGGACAACTACACTTCTGTTATCTCAGTGAGGGAAAAGAGACAGCCAACTATAATGCTTTTACTTTTTAAAGAGCTTTAACTTACAATTCTCCTGGTATTAGGCCAGAGCTGTCTCTAACATTTGTGGTCTTCTCTGAGGGCCCACAGGGAGAACATCGTTCAGCATAGGCACTGGTCTATGTTTTGGCAGAGCTTGCCTGCCACAAAAATGCGGGATAACGTTCACGGTATCTTCAACAGCCTTCATGGAAGCTGCTTTTGGACTTACTGGCTTCTCTCCTTCTTCTGCTGACATTTTCTGGATTAGGAACAGACCAAGTGACCTGGAGGCTTTTTGAACAGCTGCAGATCCAAAAAGGGAATTTTTGTTCCTGTATTAAATATAAACCTGGAAGGGTCACTGACATGACTGTTGGCATTCGAAGCACAGTTCCACCCCTAGGCATGTAGCAAATGGTTTCTGAGTCATCCCTTGGGAGCAGGTTGGGGCTGTCGGGGTGGTGCCTAGGCCAGGGCCATGTGTTGGCTTGCTCTCCTGGAGGCCCTGCACCCAGGCTGGCACCTCAGCTGCTGGGTGATGGGGGACAGCTGGGCTTCTTGTGAAACATGCCAATGCTCAGCACTTGCCAAAACAGCTATTTGGGAGCAGCTTGATGTGCTCTCCCTCCTCTTCTGGCCTGTCCTCAGTGTGGTTAAATTCAGTAAGTGTAGCACACCCTCTTCTAGGGGTGGGAGAGAAACTTCTGTATTAGCTTCCTTCCACAAGCCTGGAGCAGGGACCACAAGGGTAGTGTTGACCACTGAATGAAATCCATCTCCCTGTGTAACCACATGCTGACCCTTTCAAACGCTGATCTCTTATTTTTGCAAACAAACATATTCTTTCTGATACATCTGCTACCACAAGCAGCACCTCTTCCTGGAGAAGCTGCACTGCCATATACAGCACTGCCCCAAACCACTGAGTGTACCAGGTCCTCCCCTGGCAGCTGGCCTCTGTGTCCTAGAATCCGCTTTTCAGCCAGAGCTCAGTGGGGTTGCTCCATCTTACAATAATCGGTGATGTCCAGCTGAGACTCCTCAGGATCCCAAGTTGGGGGCAGATTTTGATCCTTTCCTCTGATCACTTCTTGAGTATATCTGTTTAAGGCCCTTCCAACTTTCCCAGAACAAACTGCAAACTAGTTACGATCCTTTTGGAAAAGAAACGTGTTTTTTCTCTGTGGGTCGGATCTCAGATATGAACCTAACTCAAACCCAGGAGTATTCCTAGTAAAAACTGCACTGAAGCAGTGCCCAGCTGGTTTGTAGACCTGGTGAGATGAAATTCCCTTGAAATATGTTCTACAGATACCCTTGAAATAGTAAGGAGAGCTACTTTCCCCTAGCACCCTCTTCTTAAAGGCAGGACCCTGAAGGGCCATCGCCTGAGGCTGTGATTGTGAAGAGTTGCCCTTCCACTCAGAAATGATGTCCTGTTTTTGCTCTCATGAACCATCGCTTTCAGAGAATGACAGAATGGTAGGGGTTGGAAGGGACTTTCAGAGATCATCTCGTCCAACCCCCCTGCCACAGCAGGTTCACCTAGAGCAGGTTGGACAGGACCGCATCCAGGCGGGTTTTGAGTATCTCCAGAGAAAGAGACTCCACAACCTCTCTGGGCAGCCTGTTCCAGTGCTCCGTCACCCTCAAAGTAAAGAAGTTTTTCCTCATGTTGAGATGGAATTTCCTGTGTTCCAGTTTGTGCCTGTTGCCCCTTGTCCTGTTGCTGGGCACCAGTGAAAAGAGTCTGGCCCCATCCGCTTGACACCCACCCTTTAGATACTTATAAGCATTGATGAGATCCCCTCTGAGTCTTCTCTTCTCCAGGCTAAACAGACCCAGGTCTCTCAGTCTTTCCTCATAAGAGAGGTGCTCTATTCTCTTGATCATTTTTGTAGCCCTCCGCTGGACTCCAGTAGTTCTTTGTCTTTCTTGAACTGGACACAGTACTCCAGATGTGGCCTCACCAGGGCAGAGTAGAGGGGGAGGATGACCTCCCTCGACCTGCTGGCAACGCTCTTTTTAATGCACCCCAGCTTTGCAATGCCAATACCAACAGATGCTAAAGACCCATTTCCTGGACAGTTTTTCTGTCTCTGGCTGTACTGCTGGCCTTAAATTTTGCTCTCTTGGAAACAGGTAGTATGTTATGGACCTTACTTGTGAAGTATCTGAGATTGACAGATGAAAAATTAGAAAAATGGGGAACATATGGGTATCAATAATACAACAAAATATTTTTTTTTTCATTGCCATGGTTTTAATGGAATTGTAGTAGGATTTTTACACAAGTCTCTGAACGTCTATGACTTCAAATAACTCTGAACCTACAGATTTGTACTTTTGCCTCATTCTTGTTTAAATAGCTGTGACTATCATCTGCTCGATATACTATCTGTCCCAGCACACATGCACGCGGTCAGGAGGAACAGACTTTCTTGGGGATCGTATGCATTGCTAGAGCTCCTCGAATCTCCTGTCTCATCACGGGACGCCTGCACAGAGCAGCCACAGGGCTCCAGCAGGCAGGGATTTGTACAGTGTCACCGTGGCGCTGGTGGTGTCACCCTCCTGGCTGGTGTAACGGCGGTGCCAGCGGGGAAGAGTCAGGCCTTTGCCCGTTATCTCTGCCGGGCACAGCGGGTTATTCGTCACGGCGTCGAGCCCTGCCAATAAAGCTTTCCCTCAGCAGAGGGAGTTGTTTCTCAAGGTAATAACATAGCATTATCTGATTGCATTTTTGTCAGGTATGTCCTATTTATTACCTTACCTGTAATCTAATTTGTAATGAATTTCCCTGATATTTTCTGTATTCTCCCCCCCTATATTTTGTAAGAACTTCCGCTGAAAGTCTGACCTACAAAAAAGGCAAGGTTTTTAATCCAGCTTTGAATGATAACACCCGCCCAGGTGCCTTTATCTGGAAAAGCTTGCCTAGCACGGAGAGAGGTCTGGTAGGAAAAGCTCAGCACCCTCTGCAAACGTGTCAGGGGAATGCTGCGTTACGGCAGCCAAGGTTGCTTTGTCCCAGCCAGGAAAATGCCAGTGGCTACTTTCTACCTGTGGCAAGATGATCTTTTTGGTCAGAAAGACACTCACGCTCCAAAGGCATTAGAGGGAGGAATATGAGAGGCAGCAACCAGCCCATGCCAATAGCTGGAGTGGGCACAATGTAAGAAAAGAACTATAAGCCATGTGAAAAGCCACCATTGATGAGCCTCAGCTGCTGAAAGTTGCTCAGGTGCTTCACCTTAGCTTTCAGAAGAAATCATAAAGCACCAGTCTGGGGAAGACAGTGACACCTGCACCCACCTGCAGGTCCCATCTAGGTTGGGCGCAGATGTCTTATGGTGGCAGAGCTGGAGTGCAATGGTCCAGGTACCCCAAGCATGAGGCTGAGGATGGTTAATTGGTGTGACAAACAAACAATGCACATCATGGAAAGAGCTGGCATTTTCAGGCTGGCGCGGCGGGCTTCCCACGCGACATCTGGCTGGTGGCTCACCAGGGCACAATGGCTTTCCGCTTTCTTCCCACTTGGTTAGTTCTGCTCCTGCTTGGCTGCACCACTGCCGTTGTTGTAACACAAAGTTCAACCTCAGCCTGCCCGCTGGACCTGGATTTCATCGTTCCGGTAAAGGCATTTCAAAGTCAGATGTCCTTAAAACAAAGACAGAGAAATGTCCCTTTTTGTGGATGCTAATGAATTTTTTATCTGGGCATCTTTCTGTGAATATTAGGCCTGAGAGGCATGGATTGTGTTAGGGGAGAAGGGCTTACTGAGCCCTGGAAATAAATCAGAGGAGGACAGAGGATGAAGATCTCAAATGATAAATTAACAAATGACAGAAAACAACTGCAGGAAATAATAAAACCAGGAGGAGTGTGTGGGAAATGCATAGGAGAGGTTGTTTACAACATGTGCATCGGACTTCCCAGCATTTGACATCTTATCTCCAATTCATTCCATATGTTACTTTATGCATGGATTCCTGTGTTTATGGGGTTTGTTCTATAGTTTTTGTACTGACATGAATGACTCACATCTGCTCCAATACTTAATTTATTCTCTAATGTCTTCTGCAAGGGATTGCTCAGCTTGTGCAATACTTGACAGTGGCAGGATCCGAAGATCTGCGCATCAGGCAGGTCAGCAGGGACAGGCTGGGCAAGGCAGCTTTTTTTCTGGAGTCGTACTCTGTTGGTTTTTTTTCCCTTAGCAATGTCTGTAATTCCCACTTTGGCTGCCCTGTGTGGCCAGGCTTGCTGTGCCGGGGCTGTGTGTGGAGCCAGCAGGGAACACCCCACGGGACAGGGATGATGGCTGAGGGCCATTCCCACAGGACCACGGCCCGGCACCAAGCTGCTGCCGGCGTACCAACAGCTGATGATTATGATTTTATTTTTTAAGTGCTCTTGACAGCTCCGGAGACTCACATCTTCTCTTCCAAATCCAGTAATTAAATTCCACCTACCTGAATTCCCCCTGCTGTTTCAATTGGATAAATTAATCTTCCCGTCATGTCTGAGCCTCCTCAGCGTGTTGTTGAACGGTGGCCTCCCCTCGCTCCGGAGCTGGACGAGGACCGGCACCGACCCGGGCCAACTTCGCAGGGCGCTGCCCGGCCCCGCGCATCCTTCCGCGCTGGGCTCGGGGGCGCTGGGAGGTGGCCCGGACCCACGCACGGTGCGTGGGAGGGGAGAGAAATGGGCGTCCCC
>VYXH01011137.1:815209-828310 GCA_013397275.1 Burhinus bistriatus | reverse complement strand
TTTATTTCTGCAGCCATATGCACACCATATATCATACCTCATGTAGATTTAACCTTTAGACCCTTCTCGTTAGGCTCCAGCTGGTAATGCCTCCTCCTGCCTGTGCCTGCCTCCCGGCAGGGCTCACAGCACGTGTCTGATGCTGGAAGGCTGGGGTGACCGAGCTTGCCGGCCGGCTGCGGCGCATTGGTGGCTTGCCAAGGGCCAGCGGTAGAGCTGCTGCTTGCAGAGCCGCTGCCCTCGTCTGCATGGAGGGCTTGCCTGTCCATTGCTGTTATTTTGGTCTGTGCCGCCCCCTCGCCCTTTACCCCAAATCCTGTGCTGGATCCAGCACTCAGCTTCCCAGAGGAAGGCTTGTGATGTTTTTCCTATAGCTGGAGAACCCTATGCTGGGGTTGGCAATGTCTCCAAGGAGCAGGTCCTTGGTGTGAGGGGTCGGCGGCGGTCTTTGAGTCCTGCCTGCTCCCAAAACACGCTGCTGGCTTGGCCTCTGATGGCCCCCGCAGAGGTGGGCGTTGGGACAGGTCTGACAATGGTAGCTGAGCTTTCCCAAGCTGCTTGTGCCTGAAGAAGTAGACAGAGCGGTGTGTTGTAATTAACTTGGCTTCACCACNTTTTTTTTTTTTAATACATTACATTTTTTGGCTTTGGAAACCGCTTTTGAGCAGTGTGAACTATAAGCTGGTTGTGAGCACGGGGATGTAGTGTCACTTCAGTTAACCCTTCTGAACGGCTGCAGAGCTGACTTGGGTACCAGAGGCAGAGATGCCGCGGTCCAGAGAGGAGCGTGTGCCATTCCCCTGGCCAGCAGGACCGCCTGCCGATGGTGATGAAAACTTGAGCAGTTAGAGTTGTCCTCCCAAATTCCTTGAGAAACTGGAGGTAGTAGGTTGCTAACAGCAGTGCAAACTTTTTATCACAGCTACAGTGGAGAAATGGAGCAAATCCACATCAAGTTTCCTGGCAGCATTTCCCGACCTGATTTTTTTTTTTATCCNTTCCCAAGCTGCTTGTGCCTGAAGAAGTAGACAGAGCGGTGTGTTGTAATTAACTTGGCTTCACCACCTCTCTCCTCTCCCCCCCCCGCCCAATCCCATCTCCGTGGATCTCTCTCTCACCACTGCCTGGTGGCAGGCAGGCTCAGAGGGCTCCCCATCTTGCCAACCCTTGCTCCCCTCCATCCCTGTCGCCTCCTTTCCCTCCTCCTCCTCCCTGCTGCTTGCAGCCGCTGGCAGTACGTGCTGGGGCTGCCAGAGCAGGCTGAGGCTGGATTTTAGGGTGTGGGACTCCCTTCCAGCTGTGGGGTGTAGTAACCTTGCAGGGCTGGTAGCGTGTAGGAGAACGTAACTCGCTCCATTTAGGACCGTGGAGCTGTTCCCAGGACAGCTTCCCCGGTCCCTCCGGTGCTGTTATTACTGCTATCGCTTAGGGTTTGGGGTTTTTTCCTCTTTCCCAAAGGGCAGATCAAGCCCGATGAGTGCAGTAAGCAAAACTTGCCCTTGCCCTGCCCTTTATGAAGTCCTATAAATTGGCTGAGGAGCCGTAGTGGCGTGCCTGGCTCTGCGGGGCTGCCTTGCCCGCGTGGCCCGGCCGAGTGCCTAGTTAGCAGCCGTGGGCTCAGCCCGCGGGAAAGCTGGGTCTGATGGATGAGGGTGTAAGGACACGGGGCCGCTCGGGGTTACAGATCAGCTGGGAGTCGTTGATGCATCCTGCTCTCGTGCCTTTTGGCGGAGGATTTCAAAATACTTTGCAAGCATTAATTAGTTCCAGCCTGTCTCCCTGCCCCGGCAGCTTTCCGGCTGGATAAACTGGGACCCGGAGAGGTTAATTGAACTTTGTATCCTTCTGGCTCTTGTTGATTCCTGAGGAATTGGAGTCGCTCAACCCTCTTGGAAAATCAGGCTGCCGGTGACCCACCTGAAGTCACACAGAGAGGTGGCATCGGGGCTTGGCATGTGCTCCGGTAATTTGGGCTCACAGCCCTGCACCAGTGCCCGGCATCTCCCCTGCCTGCCTCTGGTCTGGCCCTTTGCTTTGTTTTGCTTTGGGAAGGGGGGACACACACGTATAAATTAATAACTTAATTACATTAAGAAATAATGAGAGGAACTGATACGCGGGATTAATTACAAGCAAATTCCCAAATTGATTTGTGTGGAGTACGTGTAGCTGGCTCTGCAGGGATGTTCCATGAGTGCACTGCCTCCCCCGGCTCGTGCCTGTGCCCTCTGCCAGGCTGCGAAGGATGCTAAGGAGGAAGCAGGAGAGGGGTAGGTGACAACCCCTTCGTCATCTCATCTTCTCCACCTGATGGATCCATATCAGACCAAAATAAGGAGCTGGCTGTACAGCAGAGCCCTGTTGCAGTGACGGGCTCGCAAGAGGTCTGGGCTCCGGTGCTCGGGGCCAGCAGCGCATGCAGGAGGGGCAGGACAATGTTTTTTTGTTGGGTTTGGGGTTTTTATTTCTCTTCTTTCCCTCCTGCATGCTGGCTTGCTCCCTCTGATGAATGGCTGAAGCACAGCTGACAGCCTCTGGAGGGAGAGCGGGTCCTTCATGGGCTAGATTGCAGGAGAAAAGTTCCTTTTATTAAAAAAAGTGACCTGATATACTTGACTTGTACTGGTGTTTGCCATGCAACAGCTCCTTTCTGAGTGTGTTCAAATGCGGCTGGGGGGTGGCTCCTGGGAGACGACGAGAGGCTCAGCACCCTCGCTGCCTGCTGGAAGTGCTCCGGGGTGCTCAGCACCCTGTAGGATCAGACCTCAAAGCAAAGGGACGCTTGCCAGCTTTGCGCTTCTGTGCCTCGCACCAGCCTGCGCTTCCTTCTGCATCATCACCGTCTAGAAAGCCTCAGCACCTGGAGCTCAGCTGACAGTCTCCAGATATTAAATTCCTGTCAGTTTTATAGCAGCAGAGCCACTTAACAGATTAAAATAACTGTGTATCCTGCAAAAATTCAGATCTTAACAATTAAAGGATTGAAGTGGCAAAGCTGTTGGGAACAAAAAGGCAGAGCGTTTAATGCCAGGGAAGCTCGTGTTGGCTGAGGGCTCGGCTGGGGGCATGGGTAGGTTCAGGATGGGAGAGAAGAGGAAACTTCGGTCATACTTTACTAATCAAATCTCTGGGAGCAAATCCAGGCTTTCTAGGACATCCAAAGCTTTGATGGTGCAGGAGATGGGGTGGAATCCAGATGTTTTCTCCTGCTGGTGTATTTCGCGATGGAGGTGGAAATACAGAACACAAACCCATGCCCGAGTTGTCTTCCTCTGTGGGACCAGACGGGACAGGTCTGGTGCATCAACGGATGCTGTTTCTCTGGTGTTCGACTTCCTTCTGGTGGCCTTGGGAAAGAGGTTTTCTCAGCACAGCTGCCTCCTTCTGCAAATGCCTGCATCCTCGTGGAGCAGGAGCGAGGTGAGAAGTCCTGCCAAAGTCAGCACCCAGTCACCTTGCCTACTAAACCAGCCACAGACAAACAGCCTGCCTTTTACATCTCATTTAATTAATCTACCGAGTGTGCATCCAGGCGCTCTCTGAGATACCTGTGAAACAATAGGCACTCAATGAAAACCCTGTTAATTTTTCACTGGTAATTGCAATGAATGAATTTTACACCCATTACATTCTGGTAGAGCTCTGTGCTGCAGCTGTGACTGATGGGAGGCATAAACATTGATTGAACAAGACCTCTCGGCTTTGCAAAACAGCGAGCATCGGGATGTCCAGGCGCCCTTCCTAGCTCACTGCTTTTAAAAAAACACCAGGGAAGGATGGAGGGGATGCAAGGATTACGCTTCTTTGCTGGTAAGATGCTAAATAAATTTCTGTGCAGCTGGCATGTGTTTTGTTGACAAGATGTGTTGAGTACCAGAAGAGGAAAAATACATTTTATTCTGCTCTGGAAGAGTGGAACGAGCTGGAAAAGTCCTGCTGCTGCGCTGCGAAGGGGCGTCAGAGGTGGTAATGCTCCCAGGGTGAGCAGGGCTCAGGAGTATCACAGTCTCTCTTGTAATCTGCTTCTCTTGGGAAGGTCCCTGTGGAGCACCATGTACACTGCCGGTGGGATCTCTCTGGGCTGCAGCATCCCTCGCCAGCTGGCATGGTGTGGCGGCGTCCCCTTGGTAGGTGACAGGGAAGGGCTCGAGCTCTCGCGCCTGCAGCTGGGTTTTTAGGAGGGCTCAGCTCTGGCTCGTGGCCCTGAGCCCTTGGTGACCCTTGGGGATGGGCTTGACAAAAGAAAGTCCTGCTTTTGAGAAGGGGGATCTCCGAAATCAGCTCTGTGTCTGGATGCCGAGGCGTCATAGACACAGCACGTATGTTGTGAAGTGTCTCCACGCTTGAGAAAGATGCTGACCATCAGGGAACATGTTTTTCCCTATTTATCCTTTTGCCACCTCAGATGCGTACAGAGGTGGATTATTTACTCAAACTCCCAGGCTGTTGTCTCCTCCTCGCTCTTCCTTTCTGTGATGAGGGAACATCATCCTGATTTATTTTGATGTGCTCAGCGGCCAGGGCCTATCTTGGCTGGGTTTGCTTCCTCTCGCTCCGCCGAGACATCTCTTGACCCTGGCTCTGTAGCGTGATCTGTGCCTCCCGGTGGGCAAGGGGTCTTGGCACATGGGATGGCTGCAGGGTAAGGGCTATAAACGGCTGTGGCTGGGGAAGGCAGGTCTGTGGAGCGTTTCATGGTACTGGGACTGGAATTTTTCTTTCCCTCCGGATGCTGAGAGGTTGGTTGCAGGCGTAGAGACCAGGGCAGAGCACGCAGGGCACGCTCTGCCGAGGTTTAGCAGGCGTGAGCTGGGCGAGCACAGACACTGGAAGGGCAGCGCTGGGAGAGGCAGCCTTGCAAATAGCACTATTTTATAAGCCCGTGTTAAGTGCGGGTGTGGAGTTACTGTCCCAGGCTGGCAAATCCCTGGGTAGCTGAATAAGGGGTTTGAGCAGAGGTGGTGTGAGCTGAGTTTTTTTCTTGGGTCCGTGGATGTGTGTGGCTAGTGCATGCAACCCGCGGGATGCTGGTTTGGTACTTCTGGGTGTGTTTGCCTGTGCTGTAGTCTCTTTGCCTGTCAGAAAAGGAAGCTTGGGAGAAGCTGTGGAAATGCAAAAGCAGCCTGCTGCAGCTGGGAGAGAGAGACAAGGTTCTAACCATTCCCTTCTGCGAGGGCAGCCCGGCATTTGGTGCAATAAAACCAATTACGGGGAATGTATCTGTGGAGAAAGCAAAAGTAGGATCTGTTTAAGAAAGACGTTTGCATGAAGGGGTAATTATGTGTAGCCTAACGACAAAGGGTGCAGTGGATTGACTATTAATTGGAGTAGCGCGAGCGGGAGATTGCTGGTGTTAGCTGTGTGTTTCTTGCTGGCTTCCTCCTGTTTAAAGAAGGAAGGGGTGAGGAGCAGATGATGGGGGGCGCGTTTGCTCTCAATCCACTTTCCTGTGCAATGAAAAAGCCATTTCTCCCCCCTTTCTCTCACAGCAAAATGTTCGGATTTTGCCAGTGACACTTAGCACAGTTGCTTACTAAGCTGCAATTAAATTGATTTCTCACCCTCTTTCCCCTTTTTGGTTCCAAAATCTCAGCAGGAGTCAGCATTACGGGAAGAGTGAGCGAAGGAGGAGATCTTGGGCCCCATCCTCTGCTCATCTCGATCGGTGTTGCTCCACTCTTCCTTTGTGTTTCCATAGGAGCTGGGGAAGGCGGGCTGCGTAGATGTAGGTTTTCTCATATAACCGCTGCTCTGGTGGGGTGGGCAGCCCCAGTTCGGGCTGGATCAGTCTATAGAGTACCCGGGAAGCCGCCTGCTGTGGGATGGGTGTTGGGTGTCCCAGGGGGGCTGGGGCTCTGGGTGCCTGTGGCACAGGGGTGCTGGGAGGAGGAGGATTTCTCATCATTAACGTGTGCCTTCAGAAAATGATCGGTGGTGACAGGTTCAACAGGAGTTCACTGCTTTGTTTATGGAGGCGGCATTAGTAATACTAATAATTTGCTTTCAATCCTGCTGTTTGGAAGCTCCTTATGAGCCTTACTTAACCCGTACTGCAGCCCTGAGGGAGCGAGAGAGGTGCAGTGGTCCTTTGCATGTCACAGAGAAGCATTTCGGGAAGGGACAGTGTGCCGGTTTCACTTCTCCATGGGGACACACGCGCTGGATTAGGGACTGTCCCCAGCCAGAAGGGATGCAGAGGCATTGGTGGTGGTACCCGTGGGGCCAGGCGCGGGCTTGTGTCCCGCACCAAACCCTGCCTTGCCGCACATAGGCAGAAATTAGTGATGATTTGCCACAAAGCAGCTCGAGCTCTGGCTTTCTGATATTATTTGGAGGGGCAAGTGAGCTAATGATTGCATCTTGTCTCGGAAAGGACCACGGGAAGTGCAGTGCCAGAAGAGAATTGATTCAGCAACCAAACAGGTTCATTTTCAGATCAGGCTGAAAGGCAAGGGAAAGATGGATTTTTTTCTTTTTTTTTTGATTATTATTATTATTACTTTTTTCCCCCCGCTGTCTTAAGCGCGACTGAGGGTTTTAGCCTTTTCCTCCTTGGTTTTCTAGTGGAAATGCCAACAATAAACCTGATTGGAAAGTGATACGAGGAGATCAGGGCTCGTGCGGTGCAAAAACAAACGAGCTCTGAAATCACCTTCTAGTCTCTAAACATTATTTGGAGAGCCAAGGAAATTGAGACAGAGTATCCTTTTGTTTTTTTTTTGAAGGCACTGAAGGAATAAGTCCAAAGGATGTAATTTGGCCCAAGCAAGGAGAGCAAGGCTGCTTTGTCCTGGCTTTCTAAATAGCTTTGCCTGCATTTAGACACACACCATTTCCTCCTCAAGGACCACTGTTGGCATCCGCCGGTTACAAACACACCTCATAACGCATTATGGAGACACATGGCTCGCAAATAAGACGCGAATATGTTCAGTGGCGCGGGCCTCTGTCGCAGCCCCCCCGGGCCAGGGGGAGTTCATGCACATCTTTTCTTTTTTGTGCATTGAATTTTTAGTTGCTTGTCGTTAGGTGAGACAGAGAAAAGATGGGAGGGAGGAGTGACAGGTGCGAGCAGGCTCATTTTCAACGGCTTGGGTCAGTTCTTCATATTAAACATTGATTTTTTTCTTTTTAAAATTTTTTTTTAAAAACAGAGGTTTTTTGCTCTGAGTCAGGGTAATCTGCTCTACCCACTGGGTTGATTTGGAGTCCTTCAGGATGGAATAATATCCTCTAATGTCCTTTGGGGTCTGCCTTGGGGGATGTTTGGGTTGCAGCCCCTTTGCACTTCGACCTCGCCCAGCCGAAATGCGAAACTTGGGGTCTAGCCAGGGAAGGCAGGTGGTTTTTCCAGCGGGGTGGGCAGCGGAAAGACACAGGGAGGCTGCTGGAACTGGTGTTTGGGAGCTGAGCTGGGAGGGAAGCTGTCGTGTTGCATGGTCCTGCCTTTTGGCAAGAGTGAAGCTGGACAGGGAGGGAGCGGGGAAGAGTCGTGGCGTTTGTGTTGCCCGTTGCATTTTCCCGGCGCGATAATACGGTGTAATTTGGAGAGAGAGAGATTCAAACATGCATTAACCAGCCATCTGCTGCTGCGACTGGGATCAAAAGGGATGAATATCCGTATAGCGCTCAGAGTTAAACTGTGTGCGGTGTGTTGGCACACATGTGGTGTGCTTCTCATGGTATTGCGAAATGCCTCGTGAAGCGCCCTCCCATCCCACAGTAAGATCTCTGGTTTAGATCTCTTAAGTAAAAGGAAAGAACCAACCACCGCGCAGCCTTTGGGGATGGGTGCGCAGCCCAGCGGTGCCCCGGCGGTCCTGTCTGCTGGCCATGGCACGGGAGGAGCCAATTTTGGGGTGGAGGAGATGACAAGCGTTGCCTGGGGCTGGCCAGCAGCAGCTCTCCCAGCCCTGTTGCCACGCCATGGTACAAGGGAGGGATGGATGGATGGACACCTTCTGTGGCAGAGGGATGGCACATGTCTTGGGAAGCTGTTAGCAACGATTCTGTTGTGGGGCTGAAATTCTGGGAAGCGAGAAGGAAAATGGATTTGCCTTTTTTTCTTAAGTTTTGATAGTTTTTACCATATAATTAAGTACCCTTGAAAGTACTGTTCTGGGTGTTTGAAGACCAAGACTGAGGTTTTAAAGTGGAGCGTGCTGCCATACCCAACACCACTTTAATTTAGCCTCTGTTAAGAGGGTGTAATTTGAATCCTCCCCAATGCAGCGATGTACAAGGAGTACCCGCACAGTGTGCTGGACGGCCTCTGCTCCCTTTTCAAGCAACTTGTTTGTTTTATTCCTTACTGCTCTCTGCTGACCCCAAGCCCATAGTTGCAGGACAGTGTTATGCACTTCCACGCAGACTTTTCTGTCGTGCTTGATGCTCTGGCAGCAAAGGGCTTCACGAGCAGTAATAATTGTATTTGCCCAGCTCCTGGATAAATAAGGATGTACATCCCCCTTGCAGAGGTGATACGTGAAGGATTTGGTCAGCGCTGGAAACGATGACAAGATCAAGCCTACGAACAGCCTGAAATCTGCTGAGACTTCAGCTGCTGCAGTCTTAGGAAGTGTCAGGTGTTTGTGCAAAATTAGGCTTTGCAAAGGCTTCTCACTTTGCCTGGTTTGGTGGCGTTCTCAGAGGGAAAAGCGGAATATATGAGCCCATTAGAGAGGCTGTCATCTGCCTGATTTGAAGTCCCAGCCCCAGAGCTTGGAGAAGGAAGGATGTCTTAAAACAGAGGTCACCAGGATTTCATAATGGGACCAAAACAAATTTTTTCTTCCCTGGTTTTGTTATTTGGAAGAGAGTCTGATTCTCCCTGCCCAACCCTCAATCCCCCTGCAGTAGAAAACCTGCCAGAACATTTTTGAGTGAAATAGCTGAAATTTGAAATTAGTCTTGCAAGTGGCAAAAAAAGAGAATCGCATGCTGAGAAGAGTGGTATGTTGGTGGTCCCTGCTTCTGCGGGTGACGTGGCCCCCATTATTGTTCATGGATATGGATGTATCTCCTCATTCAAGAAACATGACATTTCCAAAATCCAACGTAAAATACAAACACAATCTACCTTGCAAGGTGAGAGCGAGCTCCAGCAGGCATCTGAATGCTGGGGAAAGTCGTTCAGATGTTGTTCTTTACCTGAGGCATTATGGGGCTTGGGGAGGTGAGGACACCTTTGCCTTCTGGGGGCAACGTCAGTGAAGGAAAGTCAGCTCCAGTTTGGCCTTTGCAAGCAGCAGCTCAGCTAGTGCGTGTGAGGCAGGAGGAAAACATGTCGGCATGGGAGGGCATCGGCTGCTGGGAGGTGAAATGTGGTCAACCTTTCCCAACAGGCATGAGTGGCGTTCTGCAAAACAGGATTTCATTGCTCTGGGTGCTTTATTGCACCCTTGGGAGATCAGGTCCTGCTGCCGGCATTGTGGCCAAATCCTGACACTGGATGTGCCCCAGAAGTGAAGAAACGTCTCTGCTATTTAACCAAACCCTTGTACATCTGTTGTTAACCAGGGCGTTGTACTTAGACAGCAATTGCAGAACTGGGGCAGAAGCTGGTATAAAGGCACTTGCCGTAGGTGGAGCAGCACCAACAGGTCCAGCACAGGGGTTTGCCTGTGCGATAGCTGGAAATGAGCTCATTAAAGTGTAATTTGCACCTTTTAATCTCAGTGATGCCTGTGTGTGGGCACCTGTATTTGGGATAAAAAGCTTATTCTGCTTCAATTAATTTTATATCAATATAAGCTGAATAATTAAAGGTGCGAATGAAAGGCCAGGTAGTTATTTCCCTTCCCTCTGGTGCAGAGGCTGCACTGAGATAACTGGGAAGGTGGGAGCACCTGGCAAAGCAGGTGTTAGTCCAGCTGAAACCTGCTTGCACCATCTCACAGCCAAACAATTCTGAGTTTCTAGATGTAAATATCAACTGGGTTCAACTAATTTTTGATGCAAATCTCCTGGTATTAACACCGGTTTGGGCATTAGCACCAGCTGCAGGTATGGCCTTGGGCAAGCCAGCATCTCTCTTTCTGAATGCAGGCTTGGGTCTCAAGATGTTCTCCCCATCTTCAGGCAGAACTAGCAGCCACTACTGTATCTGAAGGATAAAGCAGATGAATTCCCACTTCTTTTCCTTATTTCCAGAAACTGTGTTTCAAGTCTGTAGGCCAGGAGTGGCTGTATTTCGCAGGCATTTTGTTACAGTAGGCTGTAATAGATAATTGGCCTTTTCTGCATCAGAATCATGGGGAACTTTTCAGAATTATATTAATCCAATAAAAGAGTAAAAACTTTTAAAAGTTTTTAAAGCTGGGGAACTTTTTCCTTTGAGAATGGACTAACACTTGACCTGAAAAGTATGATACATCTCTAGTTCTGAGGTGCAGCTGAACTCATGCTGTGCTCAGGATTTCTTTTCCTCCCTCAGTAATCCTTTCACAGTGCATCAAACACAGGTACGGGAGATTAATTTGCTGAAAGTCTTAATGTTTGCTCTGTGTTACAGGGATGCAAATTCCACACGGGGCCAGCTTTCACTGAAGGAGGCTTTAACACCACCCAGTTCATCCCAGCCCATGCTTAAGGGCTTTTGCCACACGGGATTCGGTTTTGAGAGAACATATTGGGAAGCCAACGCTCTCTTTTCTGTAAGTGGGGTTGATTTTGGATGCCGTAAGGAGCACGGTGAAGTTTGATAACCTGGCAGCGTGGTTTAGTGCCTTCCCTTGTGCTGCCTGGCCGTGCTCTTGCATGGAGCCGCAGCGTGATTACAAGGGCTGTTAAATGCCCTTAATATTCATGCTGTTAGAGGGAGCGTTACTCCTGCAGGCTCTGCTCTGCTGTCTGCTGCTGTTTGCTGTAGCATCCTACTGATGATTAAATCACCGATGCTGCACTGAATAGTGCGTGAAGCCCCTCCAGCCAGGAGATTCAGAGGCAGAGCTAAATCTCTCCCGTTCGCCCACCTCCTTTTTTTCTCCATCTCTTAAGTGACAGCAGCGTTTAAGCAAACAAAATGCAGAGGGAAGGGTTCAGAGCCATGAAATGAGACGGGAAATGAGCCCCTTGCAGAGAGGTTAAGAGAACAGGGCACGGGCGCTGCGAGGGAAAGGAGCCGGGGGGTGAGGGCAACACATGCGTGATGTAGCACTGCTGTACATGCCGCTTCTCCTCCTACTCTTTTCAGACGTGAATGGGAAAAGCAGTGTGCTGAGTAAAAGAGACAGAGAGATATATTTATATATATATATATATCCTGATATATACTTGATGGGGCAGCAAATGGGGGAGTGGCACAGGGTGCTACGGCAGGGGCATGGGGAGGCTTTTGGAGCTGAATCCGGCAGCTGCTTATTGTGAAAGGGCCCCAATCCGTCCTAATCTCTTCTGGGTGCTGGGTGGAAGCTGCTCCCTGTTGTTTTTTTCTCTATGGATCAGTCGGCGTTGGGTTTGGGTTGCATCTGTTCCCGCCCGTGCCATTGTCCCTTTTCGCCATCGAAGCCTTGTCCCTCGCACACAGCCTCAGCCGCCACAGAGAGGGCTTCAGCCTAGCAGGTATTTTAGGGAAAAGAGCCAAAAGCAGTTTCTTGGTACCCTGCTTCACTTGTTTGGCTCCTCACCATCCCTCTGAATCCCCTGAGGCCATGTCCTCTCTTCCCTGCCTGCTTCCCCGCTCAACCACAGGTATTGCAAGCGGGTGGCTTGTCTCAGAAGTGTCCCGGAGCTTCCCATTCCACCCCAAAACGTGCAGCATCCATCTGACAATAAAGACTCAGATTTAGCTCATGGGGCTGGGGGTTTTGAAAGGCCCGTGGGTGTCTGTGAGAGGGGTGCTGAGGCAAACATCCTTGTCCATGGGGAAATGTTTGGGGGCTTTTCTGAGGCTGGTTCCCAGAGGCTCTGCAGTGGCCTCAGCAGCCCCTCTTTTCTGTGCCGGTAGTGGCAGGCAGAAGGCTGGCACCTCCACAAATGACTCTGCGTGGCTTGTTTTCACGGGGTCTTGGTGAGAAGAGTCCTGATGGGGTGGCCATTAACGAACCTGTCGGTTAATTGCTCCTCCGTCGGTTTTGGTTAGAGAGAGCAGCATGGTGGGGATGCCTGGCTGGGCGCCGGCAGGAGGCTTTGCTCAGGGTTCGCTGAGCCTCCATTGATTTTTGAGCTTGTCACGCTGTTCATTAGGAGAGGGAGGGCGAATTAGGTACTTAGCAGAAATGGTCCAGTCGATCCTGATGGAACAGGTTTTCTCTGCTGCCTGGTTAGGGAGGAAAAAAAATCATCTTGCCCAAATCTCTTCCACTTCTAGAGCACTCAGCCTCAAACCTCCCGTCTTCCAGGGGTGCCCAGCAGGATGTCTGTCTGTCTGTCCCGGCGTGGCCGCATCCTCCTAGATTTGCCACAATAAGAATGAAGAAAATTGTGCTGTTGGTGCTTTTGGTTCATGGGATAGTTTTCTGCCCTGTCCCTCTCTTCTGTCCTGCCAGGCTCCCGTGGCTGGGTCCCCATTGCATGTTGGGCTTGATGTGTCCTTTTTTCATGCAGCTTGTGCTGGAGCTGCACTGATCGAGGCAGTAAATCAGGTTGCCGGTGCTGTGGAGATAAATGATGGCTGTAATGTGAACTGAGGGGGAGCAGATAAAAAAAAAAAAAAAAAGAAAAACAAAAAGGAAAAGATGGGGGAAAAACAGTGTACTCAACAATGGATGGGTTAGGAAGTGAATTATCTACCTCGACCAAGGCCTCTCAGCACAGCAGCATGGTCCTAGTGATGACTTGACCTGCTGGGGAAGGAAAAGGGGGTTCCCATGTGTGCACTGGCACCCCACCTTTCCCCCCTCGCTTGCTGACAGCAGCTAACGGATGGTGGAGGTAAGGAGGAAAGCCGGTATCCGCAGCGTGTGCTGAGGTGCGGGACTGAATAGAGGGCACCAAATGGAGCTAAATCATAGACCAATTTATAGTCTCGCTATCTACGGCTGTGAGGAAGGTTTGAGCTGAGATACTATTGTTTGAATGTCTCTGCAGCTCTTAAGGTTACAACCTCTCCATTTGCTGCCTGCCTTAGCTGGGTTTCCCTTTTTTTTCTTTTCTTTTTTT
>VYXH01011137.1:732148-802079 GCA_013397275.1 Burhinus bistriatus | reverse complement strand
GCATCTCTGATCTTCCTAGCAATGTGGGGAGCTGTGGTGCCTTGGCATGAGCACAGCAGGAGGGGATGGTGGGGTGTGCGTCTCCATGCTCGTTTGCCTACTTCTCTTTCTGGGAAGGACAATGCTGCTTAAGCCTGTCCCTCAAGGGAAGCAAGTTGCTTTTGCAGTGGCAGAAGGGGGTCTTTGCTCCAGAAGAAGCTGTGATTTTTCCCAACACCATCTCTTCTCTCCCTGTGGGGATGATTTTTTGGGGCAAATTTACCCTAAAATATTGCTCAGGCCTCGATATGAGCTTTGGACCCTGCTTCCAACTCTGTGCTGTCCTCAGGTGTCTCTGCTGCTGTGTGAATCTGGCGTGTCCCATGCCCCTGCTCCCATGCCTGGTCGCAGCTCTGCTCGGGGTTTGCCTGTGCGAGCAGCAGTGCTGTGCTGCTGGAAGGTGGCCAGGCCCTGGAGATCTGCCTGTGATCTACCTGACCGGGTCACAGCAGGCGTGCCCTGCCTCTGGTCTCCCCCATCCCCAGCTAAGCCCGCATGGTCCCAAGGCGCAGCACCTTTTTTGAGACTACTGCAGCACATGTGCTTGCGGCCGGCAGGGACCCGCAGTCCTTCCTGAACAGGCTTATTTATTTTCTAACTCACCGTACCTTACTATGGTGCACTTCTCACTAGCCAGGGTTGTTTTTTTTTTTTTTTATTCCTATTACTGAGCTGAGATACGAGAAGGTTGGGCTGACACATATGCTCTAAATTATGCTGCTGTATCTCTGGTGCTGTCAGTCATGTTGCCCCCAGGCTCAGGATCTTGCAGACACTCCAGCAGCACGTACCTAAGGATCAAAGGTTTAGATCAGTTCTTGCTGTCACAAGTGTTTTATATCTAATTTCTCCTTGAGGAGAGTTGGGGGGAGGATGGGCTGGCAGCTGGATAGTGCATGCACCCTGGAGCATCATCACTGTGACCTGAGCATCATCTCCCTCTGCCTGCATGTTGAGGACCAGCTCTGGGTTACAGAAGCACTTGCCTCTCTGCAAAATGAGTGTGTGTGTGAGACGAGGAGGTGGGTCACATTGAAGCCTTGGCGCTTTTTGTTGTTGAAATGGCATCTGACAGGTGGGCACCAGCAGGTCCCCTGCTCCGGGTGTGCACTGAGGGTTTGCAGGATGCCCCACGGGTTGGTACCCCACAGCCCGCGCTGCCCCTGCCAGCTGCAGGAAACCCACCCCTGGCTCCTGCATGCTCTCGATGCAGGGTAGGGCAGCCCGCATGTTTTCTGGTGGTGCTTTTAAATGTGTTGGAGTGGTCGTGCTCTGACCAAGATTTTCTCTGCCAGTACCAGGGTAGCTGCACCAGCGCAGCTGCTTGCGTGGTTTGGGCTGCGCTGGCCTGCAGCACATCACTGCACAGTGTGCATGCATGAGGAAAGCTCTCAGAGAGGGCTTGGGGGATTTTGGTTAGTCACCAGCAATGGTTTGTCCTCCGCTCTTCCCACCCTGCAAAGAGCGAGAAATGGGAAGAGAAAAAGAGCCCTTGTGCTGGAGCTGCTCAGCACAGGTGATGCTCCCTGGGGAACGTCCCACCAGGCGGGAGCCTTGTGAGTTAGTTGTAAGAGCAGGGAAACTGAGGCATGGCTGGGGGGAGTCCGGGGCTTTTCCAGAGCTGGAAATCGAGTGCCAGAATGGGAAGTTTTGACTGACGGCATTTCTTTTCCTTGCCGAGCTCCTTCCACGGAGCAGCTTGTGCCTTGGTGCCCACTTAGTAAAGCTCTGCTCCTCAAAAGCAGTTAGCTGACAGAGGGAGGGGGAAAGGCAAGCTGGTGGCTTCCTGAAGACAGCTAAAGCCATGCATATAACTGCCTTGTGTATTTGCAATTGTTTTATTTTGCTTGAATATCTATTTTTATAATCTCTGGGGTTTTCTTCCCCGTTAGAATAGACCAAGGTAAAATGAAGGCTGAGCTTTCCCTCCCGTGGAGGCACTTTTCCCTTCACGTTAATACACTGCTGTTATCCATCGCCCCTCATTGCTGCTCGGTTTGGAAGGGTGGCTGCTCAGGGAAGGATAGTAGCATTAGTTTCTAAAGCTGTGTAAAGATCCCCATGGAAGCAATTACCAGATGGATTACGTCTGGCTTTGCTGCTGCGAAAAGGCTGTGTCGGGTCGAGGATGCGGAGTATATTAACAGCACGATCCCTGCCTTGCTCCGGAGGTGTGGTTCGGATTAGCCGCCTGCTTTTTAAAGGGCTGGGTTCAGAGCAGGACTCCGGCTGCTGGCTCTTTTTTTACCCTTCCCTCCCTGCTCCCCTTTCCCCCTCCCTTTTTCCCCAGTGCGCCCCATCCTGGACTGTCCCCTGTCACATGGGACCACAGCTCTGTGAGGAAGAGAGAGACCTTCTCCGACCTCTGAGATGCTCAAGCTCTGTGGTTTGGTAAGAGCTTTGGCTTTTATGCAGAAGGACGAGCAAAGCTCAGCTGGAGACCGAGTGGAGCTATGGCCTCCTAAGTACTAAATCATCTGCTGCTCCTGCTGAAGCCTGGGAAGGCTGGTTTGACCTTCATGGCTGGGAAGCAGCTCATGTCCGTCCTGAAAAGGCACAGAAGGAAAACAAAACACTGAAAACACTGTCTGTCCATGCAGGAGCTCCCTTTCGCCACTCTATTTACCTGCCATGGGTCAGGGGTCTTTCCAAGTGCATTTGACCTCTGATGATCCTGGGGATGAGCTGAACCTGGCTAGTGTGCAGGGGGACACGGAACGCTGCCTTCGTTTCTTTCCCAGTTAGTGCCCGTGTAATTGCTGCCGACCTTCAGGGTAGCAGCTCTCGAGCTCGCCCACGCCCTGCGGCCAGCAGGCGGTGGCACTGAGCGGTGGCAGTGGGCAGTGGAGGAGCTGCCTGTGGTGCTCTGGTTAATGTGGCATAATGGCTGCAAAGGTGCTCTCTGCCATCTCCCGGTGCCCCGGCATGCTCGGAGCAGGGTGACAAGGGGACCCCCTCTGGCAGGGGGCAAAGGCGCTGGAGGGAGCTGGCATCAGCGAAGGATGGAGAGGGCAGGTGTTCCACCGCTGATGGGAGCAGCAGTGGGGGACTATTGACCTCGACCTAGGGGCCTTACCGTGGAGCAGAGCTACTGCCAGACCAGCCGCCTTCCAACCCTCTTTTTTTTTTTTTTTCAAAAAACCCCGNGGGGCCTTACCGGGGAGCAAAGCTACTGCCAGACCAGCCGCCTTCCAACCCTCTTTTTTTTTTTTTTCAAAAGAACCCTGAAATCTAAAAAAGAAAAAAAAAAAATCTCAGTGGAAGCAGAGACTCTCTTGTAGACTCTTAAAACCTATTTGGTCTTGTTTACTGTCCAGAATTACTGTTTGCAGACCTATTAGAAGAGTTGTCAGGCACCAGTGGGCTCAAGCTGACTTCGCTCATCCTTTCTCAGGGGGCTCTGGGGGAACGCAGAACTTTTTTGATGGAGGCTTTGGAAAACCGATGCAGCCTGAGCACAAGCAGTTGAGAGCAGGAGAGCGGCAGGCAGGGGGAGGAGAAGATGACCAAAAATCCTCTCCGTCCTCCTGCTTGGTTCCCAGCACAGACAGAGCTGGGTCTTCTGTTTTCTCCAGTCAGCAGCTTGGTTTGTGCTGACCTCCTAAATATTCAGCTCATTATACAGTGTAACGTATAAATAAAACAGAAGCAGGCAGCAATATTCTCCAGGAGGATATAATCGGCTTCCTTTCCTTTTTAATTATACAGGATTTGTCTTCATGTGTCAGGCTATCCTATGGGCTAATGTATTATTTTAAAGAAATAAAGTCTGTGTTCTTTATGCAGCAAGGTGCTTCTGTATGGCTGCGTGCGTACACCTGAATTTGGGGGTCCAAGAAGGAAGAACATCTTTCCAAGTGGGAACATAGAGAATTTTGTAGCTGAATGTTGTTTCTAGATGTCAGTGGCCTGGATGCTGTGCTCCTCTCCAGTGTTGCAGGGAGACAGGAGGTTCCTCAGCATATTGGAGATGGTGGAGGTCACCACGGGGATTCCTTGGGACCTGGCTGGGGCATGCGATGCTGGCGGGGAGTGTGCATTGCTTCTCCCCCTGCAGAGGCAGGACGGTGTCCTAATGCTACAGCCAGCAGATAAGAGCATTGTCCATGCGTGAAGCTCAGGCCCGGGCTGCCTGCGGGAGGTGGGGGTATATTTTAACCTGGCACTGCTGTCGTGTGGCAAGTGCTTGCTGATAAGTGTGATGTGAACTCTGAGCTGACTTGCTTTCTCCTAAGGGAAGTCCTGGAAACAAAATTTGGCCTTTCATCAAAGCAATGAAATGTCATCTTTCTCTCCTTGGAAGTCGGAGTCCCCTGCTCCTGATTTGCAAATAAATTCCTCATTTTGGTGGCTGCCCTGGCCATCCGTTTTAAAATTAAAGCTTTGGTTCCCTTACTGGGAAAAGCATCAATAATTCTCCAGTGGCTTTTCATGCCGTTGTGTTTGGCTGGAGACTTTAGCAGATTTAAACCTCTGGAGGGTGTTTTGGACTCTGTATACCGTTTACCGCAGATGCAGACAAGAAGATACACAAAGAACTGGTTCTAGCTGTGATCAGCTTAATGATGGCACAGCTGCCCGAGCCCTGGGTTGGCACCTTGCACTGAATCAGTGACCAACAGCCTGTGCTGATGCTAGTTGAGTATGGGGACATTCAAAGGAAGGCACTGGAGAGCCGTCCCCAGAGCCTGAACGGGGTTGTTTCCATCCAGGCAGCGGTTGCAGCTGTAGTTCTTGAAGGTCAAGTCATCTTCCCATTCCTGAAGGTCAAGTCTTTTCGTGACCACTTTCCAGCCTTTGTCAGTCCTGTTGCCTGATGCAGTAGGTGTCTTGGTTGTGTAAATGTATGTGTGCGATGTGGAAGAGATCCAGACACTGCCCACGCAGGAGTGGGCATTGAGGGTGGGTTGGAGAGAGATGGGTAAAGGAAACTGGGCAGTGGGCAGGGAGGGCAGTAAGGGTGGTGATAGTATGGCCTGGGTCTCAGGGCCAAGTGAGAAAGTGAAACACTTGCTGGAAGGTCCTCAGGGCCTCGTGTTCCCTGCTGAGCTAGCAGAGGAGGAGGCAATGCTCCCTCCTTTGAAGATGGAGCAGTGTGCCTGTGGATGTGCGTGAACAGGGAAAGGTCATTGGGAGCGAGAAGCTTAATGGTGAATGCTCAGAGCTTCTCCAGGGACCCCAGCTGCAGGACAGGCTTTGCTGGAGAAGTGCTTTGCTTTAATTAGGTATCCGTATTAATATTTTATTCAATTTTTTTTTTTTTTTTTTTTTTTTTTTNTCCTTTTTATTTTTTTTTTCATTTTTTTTTTTTTTTTTTTTTGTTCTTTCTTCCCCCCGCAAGTGGGGTCAGAGCAAACTCAGATGTGCAAGTCTCCCTTGAGAGGCAGTACTAATCACCTCCAAGCAGTGGGATATGCCGGTGCCCCTTGGGGCAGGGTGGCATCCTGGCATATATGGGTCTGCTGTGCATATCTGTGGGGTCTCGGAGGAGCTGCTGCCAAAGTGCATCTGGGGGTTTTGCCCAGGTACTGGTGCAGGAGGAAGAGTAGCTTCACAGCCCTCAAATAAAAGAGCTGGAGCTAAAATCCCTGCGGGGCAGAAGACTAATTACGGGTGGATGATAGCCAGACCTCTGTTTCTGATGCGTGGTTGGTGTCAGCACAAAGCTGGAGAAGCACTGAGCCAGTGAAGCACTTAAGCAAGTACTTAACTTCAAGCATTTAAACAGGGATTTCTGTGGGCTCCTCCAAATGCCTGGAGTCACTTAGGTTTGTATTTTAGTGCTTGGTTGTCTTGAGGGCTGTGCAGTTTGGGAAGGGGGATAAGAGAAAGGAGGTATGGGATATGACCCTTCCAGAGTCTGTGCTGGTTTGCTCTTGAGGGCTACCTGATGCACTGGAGGACGTGCTGCAGGATGGGTACGAAGCCTGTTCTCCAGAGACCCACAATCTGATTTTGGCACCACCATGCACTCTTCAAACAGGGCAAAGAGCATGGCCATGGTGCTCTTTCTGTCTCCCCCTTGTATCTTGGGGATGAGGCCATCAGGATGCACAGCACTGTGTGCATGGGGCTAAACCAAGCCGCTGGGCTCTGGCGCCGGGAAAACTACACCAAAGCTCGACTGAAGGATCTTGTATCTTGATGCTCCATCTGGGCTGTTCAGGGAGACAGGGAAGAGGACGGAGGCAGTGTGATGCTGCCCTGCTTCTTTCTCCTCTGGGTCTGCTGACCCTCTTAGAGCATGCACTGGCACCGGGGGACGAGGAGGGATGAGCCCTACCCTGTTTGAAGTACTATAATCCTTTCAGATGGCATTAGCGCCTCGGCCGGTAACAGCTCTATAATTGAACCTCCTGCTTGCAGGGGCCTCGTGCTTCAGCGAGACGTTTAAATCTCATTTGGATAATGCCTGGTTGCAATTCCTGCTGAAAGATTGCCCTCTGCCTCCAGTGCCCCCGAGCTGTGCCGAACACGCACATGTGCTCCAACGACAGAGGCAGAGGAGCGACCGAGCGCGGCCGGGCAGCAACATGCCAAATGGCATCCGAGTTTCTTTGCTTGTTTACTGGAGCTTTTGCTAGGCTGATGTATTTTTTATTTCCCCCTCCCCTCCTATGTTTTTAATGCCTGAGTCCCAGGGAAGGCAGGATGGAGGCTCAGCGGTGAGTGCTCGGTCTGGGATTATGTAGGGAAGAGATTTTCCAGGGGAAGCTGGGTGTGAGGGGGGCCAAGGAAGAGGCACATTTGGCTGCTGCCAGACCCCCATGGGGTCGTCATTGCACCTACACAGGCAAAACTCCTTTGCCTGGCCAAAGACTGGGGCTCCCTGGCAAACCCCATCAGCTCTGCCTGCCTGCCGGGCTGGCTTGGGTTTGCTGCCTCCTGAAAGGATACGCACGGTGCTGGCCCGATTCGCCTCGGTCTAACAGCAACACGCAGCAGCCTCAAAAGGCAAATGGCTTTTATTTTAGCAAAGGCTTAAGTTCTCTGTTTTAAAACAGTGCCACGAAAGAAGAAAGTGAATCAGAGTCCTCTTTTGGCTTCCGCTGCCCACTCCTTTTCTTCCTGGGCAGCTGGAGGCTGGCCCTGGGGACCAGCGTGACCTGCCTGTCCCTGGTCACTGCCGGCTTTGCTCGGGCCAGGCTTTTCACCCAAAATGCCCTTTCCCTGCCAGGCCACCTCACCGTGACCAAGGAACATGCCGGCCCCCTGCCCGGCATCCAGCCTGCTCTGGCCACGGGTGCTGCTGAGGGGTGCTGGGGGCTGCCTATAGGGACAGGCAGGAGGGGGCTGAGCATCCCATGGGAATGCTGCGGGCCCGCAGCAGCAGCCGGCTGGGTCGCTCGTTCCTCCTTCCCGCTCCAGCGATCCCTGCTGTACTGTAATCACACAATTATTATGCCATTAAAATGTCATATTCGCAGAAATCCACATAAACAAGGCATTAGCAGTTGCCAGAAAATTGTTGTTTTACTGCTAATAACCTGCTCTCCCCCCACAGCACCCCTCCTTTTTTTTTTTTAATATTATTTTTTCCCTTTTGTTTTGGTTGTTTCTGATCCATGATTTAAGAGGCAGATGACGAATTACATCTTTGCACTAAGAGGCTTTTGATCTTTAACATGCAGTTGTGGTGAAAAGCTGTCTCCGTGCTTGCTCTGGGGGTTTGACATTTGCCCTTTGCTGCGAGGTGGTGGGTGGTTTTGGGGGGTGCCTTTAGTGGGTGGTTTTGGGGGGTGCCTTTAGTGGGAGGTTTTGGGAGGTGCCTTTAGTGGGAGGTTTTGGGGGTGCTTTTAGGGGGCTGGCAAAGGAGAAGGCTCTCGGCGAGCCCTGCTCTCGTGTGGGTACTGGCGTGAGATGGGAGGTCCTCTCCATGATGAGTTTTGTCTGTGTCTCCTTGCCTGGGGGGGTCCCTCTTGTTTACCCCCTGGGGATCCCCCCCCAGTACAGTGTCGGAAGGGGCGGCACTTGTTTGCCGAGAGTGGCTGGTTACCGTTTGGATATTCTTTTCCTCTCTTTCCTGCAGACTCATTGAGTCTCTCAAAGTCTTTAAGCATTGACTGTGTTTCCTATAATTAATATCAGCCATTAAACTGCAATGTTGAAAGAGAAATTACCTAATTCCAGGAAAAAAAATGAAAATTTATTACCAGTACATGATAGAAAATGAATATGAAACTTTGAGAGAGGAGCCCTGTAGAAGATAAATAGAAAGGCAAGTGGAGTATTGACTTGATCCTTTTCTAGTGCAGGGTAATTTGGCTTCTAAAGTGAGTTAGATCATAATAAATTAAATTTAGATTTCTGCACATCAGTTAAATAACTCCCAAGACAGAATTCTGGTGTGAGGAAAAGGTGATAATACATGGCAGAAATATTATAATGAAGACCTTATCCAGTAACCCGTACCTGATGTGCTGTCCCTGGGTGAGAGAAGGGGATTTCTCCTTCTGCTTTAACTCACTTTTCCCGTCTCTGATCAGGTGCCGAGAAACAGGCAAGTCCCTGCGTGCAGGTCGGGGAGGTCTCCTGCCTCCCACCGCTTGCGTAGCTGAGGGCTTTTCATCCAAGGCTGCTGCCTCGCTTTCCCTCACTGCTTTGCGCAGGTGGTTTTTTGCAGAGGTCGGTGCATACCGGTGTCTGAGCATCCCGCTACGATTTCAGTTACGTTTGTGGGGAGCTTGGAATGCCAAGCTGAAGAATGCCTAGTCTTCAGAAGATTTGGACAGGAGATGTGGATTGAAAGGAAATGACCAAATCCAGGTACCTACTTCTGGCTGAGAAAGTTAACCCAATTCCTAGGCTTGTTTTATAACTAACGCTCTTTGGCCAGGTAGTGGTTAAAGTAACTCTTTTATCTCTATTTGACATCTATTTACTATTGATCTCAGATGTGTATTTAGCTACCAATATTTAGGAACCAACCTACTGATAGTAGTCCTCGACTGAAAAAGGAGAGCCTGGGTGAATCAAGGTAGGCTGAGGTCTCTCAGAAGGAGATTTACTTATAAATACTTAAAGAGGGGGTGCCAGGAGGATGGGACCAATTTTTTTGCAGTGGTGCCCAGTGATAGGACAAGAGGGAATGGGCACAAACGTGAACATAGGAAGTTCCATCTAAACATGAGGAGGAACTTCTTTCCTTTGCGGGTGGCAGAGCACTGGAACAGGCTGCCCAGAGAGGTGGTGGAGTCTCCGACTCTGGAGACATTCAAAACCCGCCTGGACGCCATCCTGTGCAACCTGCTCTAGGTGAGCCTGCTCTGGCAGGGGGGCTGGACTAGATGATCTCCAGAGGTCCCTTCTGACCCCTGTGATTCTGTGATTTCGTTGCGGCATTATTTATTCACTGTGATGTGAACCAAGAATGCACCCCTTGGATGCAAGGTATATCCAGGTCAGGAAGAGAAGCAAATGCCATGGGAAAAGGCACTGGTATTTGTCCATGTATCCATTTACCGCTGGGCCCCCGTGAGTAACAGGATGGTAGTGGGGGTAGATGGATGCTGGGGAAATGCCATCTCAGACCTCAAAGCATGTGCCAGGACCCTCCCATGCACTGAGCCCTGCTTCTGCTGGCCTGGCCAGAGCCTCGCTGCCCTTGCAGCACATGCAGAAGCTCCAGTTTTCCTGGAGCCATGGCTGCCTGTGGGAATCCGCCAGCCCTCCTGCTCGAGCCATCAGATGCTTGCCCGCGTGCACCCATCTATCTGGTCCAAGACTATTGGGTTTACTGACATTAAAAAAATATATATACATATGCATCCAACAGCCTTAAGTGCTATGTGGCCACTTTTAAAAGCCATTTCTCATCTTATTAAGTTTGATAAAACCAACTTTTACTTTTCTTCACAGCATTAAAATTTAGGGACTGCAACTGCACGGTGGTTGTTTTAATGGCACCAGACCCCCCTGGGGTCATCATGAAATCTTATAACCGTCAGGCTGTCGGTGGCTCTGCGATGCAATCGGCTCACTTTTCCCTGATCTTTTAGTGCAGCAGTAAATCACATTTTGCAAGATGCCTTAGAAAAAACATAAACAATATTTATCACCCTCTGTACGTCGGTCCTCCCGAAAGCCCGCAGGCGGGCTACGTACATCCTCCTTGTAAACCTCCTGCAATGACCTTACTGGTTTCATAACTTCTCCCAGCTTTGAATAACTTTCTCCCCATCCTGAATAACTTTCTTCCAGTACGGCTGGTGGCTCAGGAGTTTCTTCTGATCTTCCCTGCACTAGGGTAAGTGCTGGAGGAGCTCCTGAGAAGGCCATAGGGTCACATGGTGGGGGAGGATGAATACAGCCTTGTATCTGGAAACTCCTGCATTCCTGGGCTCTTTTGGCTTTTTAGGGGTGCTCGTGTTGCTGTGACGCAGGGCGGTGTGGGGCACCGTGTGGCTGGAGGCACCCAGCTTTGTCCTGCTGCGGTTCACTTGCAGGAGCCAGTGCTCCCTCCTCCCCTGCCTATGACTAGAGAAAGCAGATGCAAGTAAAATCAATTACGGGATAAAAATCACCCGTTTCAAAAGCTTCATTTTGCGCTATTAGCAGGCAAAATCGGCTTTGAGATGGTGTGAACTGAGGAGGGGGGAAAAAAAAAGAAAAGAAGAAGAAAAGATCAATTATTGGATAAGATCACAATTTTCTTTAGGGCTGAGATGTCTGTAAATGTTTGCATCTCTCCGTGTTACACGTAGGCTGAGATCAAAGAGGTTGTGCTGCTGTAACGATGAGATCTTATCGGCGCTGCATTGTGCTCGCTGGCTCAGGCAGCGTGCCGCTGAGGGATGCTCAAACCCCTGACAGCATCATGCTGCTGAGCGATGCTTAAACCTCCTGACAGCACCGTACTGCTGAGGGATGCTTCAACCCCCTGATGGCACCAAGCCGCCAACAGATGCTTAAACCCCCAACAGCTTTCGGAGCTGTTGGATAACCCCGAAATGCAGCTCCTCCGTCCTTTTAGAGGGGCGTGGGACACTGCACGGGCACATGCTTGCCCGCTCTTCTCCCTGCGGTAGGGCTGAAGTCCTCGGTGGGAGACTTGTTGCAGCAAAGGTGGACTGAAATAAGGTGGGGAGGACCACGGCCCCCTTCTTCCAGGGTCCCATTGCTGGAGCCGGCCCTGGGGCCAGGGCATGGCTGTGGAAACATGGAATTGTGCTTGATGAAACTGGTCCTATCTGATGGCCCTTTCCCGCCTGAAGGGTTACAGGGGTGAGGGGGCATGTGGTGTAAAATACCTTTGTTTTTGGCTGGAGAGAAATTAAAACCCTAACCAGACCTTTGTGCTTTTATATTTCTCGAGACCATGCTGTTTGAGAGGGGGATCCACCAGAGACCTGAATTTGGTTTCAAATTAGTAATTTTAAATTCAAATTGGCAGGCTCTGTCTGACATGCTGTTTGAAGACCTAGGAAAAAAACCAAAACCTGAAGACCTAATGAGGCTCCTTGTTAGCCTGCTCTTGCGATGCTTGCCCAGGGGCTCGGGAGGACCTCTGGAGCGGGGTCAGACATCCTCTGGTCTCTCCTCTCTCTAATGGGGCTGACTTTGTGTGCACAGGGCTCAGACGTGGACTGGGACGACCTTTGGGATCAGTTTGAAGAGCGGAGGTACCTGAGTGCCCGGAGGTGGAAGGGCGGCGAGGACCCGTACCGGCTCCATGCCTTTAACCAGCGGGAGAGCGAGAGGATCCCCAGTGACCGCGCCGTCCGCGACACCCGCCATCACAGGTTCTGCCTCCCCCCTGGTTTCTCCTGATCTTCCTCACAAAACTTCATTGTATAGCTGGATAGTCCCATTCCTCTTCAGGGCCATGGTTTTGGGATGTTAGGTGGATCTGGGCCCTTCCCTCCTGCCCAGTGGGTGTGCTTGGGATTAGTTCTGCCTGGGTTGTATTTTTAGGATTTGAATTTTTTGCTTTACTTGATTTCTTGGCATGTCTGGCAGTCCTAAACCTATTAACTAAAACCTGTATAAATTATTCCAGGACCATAAGGAAAGAAAGGAAAAGCCTTTTTTTTCTTTCCTCCAGAAAAGTAATGGGTGTACGAGAGCACATCTCCACGATGGAATACTGTGTCCAGTTCTGGACTCCCCAGTTCAAACGGGACAGGGGACTACTGGAAAGAGTCCAGCGTAGGACAACAAAGATGACTGGGGGATTGGAGCACCTCCCTTATGAGGAAAGGCTGAGAGAGCTGGGACTCTTTAGCCTGGAGAAGAGAAGGCTGAGGGGAGACCTTATTCTCGCTTATAGGTATCTAAAGGGTGGGTTGGAGGAAGATGGAGGCAGACTCTTTTCAGTGGTTCCCAGTGACAGGACGAGGGGCAACGGGCACAAGTTGGAACATAGGAAGTTCCATTCAACGATAAGGAAAAACTTCTATATGGTGAGGGTGCCAGAGCACTGGACCAGGCTGCCCAGGGAGGTTGTGGAGTCCCCTTCTCTGGAGATTTTCAAGACCCGCCTGGATGCAGCCCTGAGTAATGTGCTCTAGGCATTCCTGGGTCAGCAGGGGAGTTGGACTAGATGATCTCTAGAGGTCCCTTCCAACTCTAAAAAATTCCGTGATTCTGTGATGGGCGAAGTCTTCACTCATGCTGGGAACTCTTGCTCTGCAGAGGACGCAATGAGATGGTGCAAGGGTGATAAAGTAACTGTTGAGCACTTATTTTGCTCTGCAGAGAGAGAAGTTAATGTGGGGAATCAGGGACTGTTGGTGAGTGAGGGGGAGAGGAAGGTAAGAACTTGTTGGGTTACTAGCTGCCCCAGCACCATTGGGGTCAAAAATACCCTTCAGCACCTAAAGGGACCTCTTGGGAGAGGCAGGGAGGATCGCAGTGAGGGTTGACTTGTGGGACCTGTGCTCCCTTGCTGCTGTCAGCATGAGAAGGGCAGGGTGGGAGTTTTGATGCACCCTCACTTGCCCTGAGTGCAGCTGTAACCTCCCTCTGGTCACCACTCCAAACTCATCGGGGAAAAGCTGTGCTTCGCAGCTACAGGTTGTTGATAGTTGGGGTGGTTAATCATTAGTCTGCTGGATGGAGCGATGCCAGAGTGTCCCACAGGTGTAGGAAATACCCTCAAGGTTCCCTCGATGCAGTTTTACTCCTTGTCCTCTGAAGGCACGCATATGCCTGACCCCCACCAGTGGTCCCCAGCCCACAGCCAGTGCAAGCCCTTCCCAAGGAGCTGTGCCTTGCATTACGTTCCAGCCAACGGGCAGCAGCCGTCTTCTCCTGCCTTCTCCTGGGAGCTCTTTGGGGGGAAGTTCTGCTCCGATGGGAGCTCTGTGCTGGACCCAACCACAGCACCTTGCTGCCCATGCTCCCAGGCTGCAACTTGCTCCCAGGTCGGAGCGACTCAGCTCCTGGCATCTGACCCAACTCTGAATTTCCCTTCTTCCAGGCCAAACGCAGCACTTAAGCTGAAATGCTCAAACAACACCAGTGCTCCAGCCCTATAGCAACCAATGTGTTTATTTATTTATTTATGCTTTTAGCTCCTTTTCATAGTAAGGACCAGATGCTCCTTTCTCCAGAGAGGAGCTGTCAGCCCTGATGGACGCCTGCTATAGCTGAGCAGAGAGCGAGTGTGCTATTCCTGGAGAGAATTAATGCCAGGCATATTAACCATCTGCCCTATTAAAAGTGAAGATTGACTCGGTTGCCCCCTCACCGTACCCTCGCTGTGCGGTGGCAGCCACCTTGTTCCCGGGTGGGCGGATGCGGCGCTGAGTGCTCCTGCGAAAGAAAAGTTCTCATTAAGGAGGAAGCGAGGGCACAGCACGTGGGAGGGGCTGGGGCTAATTGCATTTGCTTCCAATTTCCTTAACCCGGTAATTGGATTCTGATTTATTGAATATGTCTGAACAATGCTGCGATGATGCACCATTAGCCGAGCATTAGAGTGGCCACAGAGGAAATGGGGCTGCTGGGAGATCTGGAGAAAGCAGGCACTGATGGGTGGGATGGAGGAGGGAGAAGGGTGTGGGCATGGTGGTCAACAGGGAGAGGAAGGTGCAGAGTTTGCAAAGCCCTCTCTGGAAGGAAATCCTTGCTCATGGTGCAGGTGTCCGGGGAGCTGATGCAGGCGATGCCCTGGTATTACCATGCAAGCTGGAAGCAGGTCTTGAATTGCACAGTGGAGCTGGGTGGGAAAGCATGGATGAGCATGGCCTGCTCTTGGAGCAGGGAGAAATTGCTGGTGGTTGTTCTAGAAGAACGTGTAAAGAGAGTCAAGCGTGGGGTTGACTAGGAGGGTACCTCCTGCAAAGGGGAGAGCAGAGTACCACACACCGGGCTAGCATGAGAGATGGGGAAAGCCCCAGGGCTCATGCTGCGTGACCTGCTGGAGGCTGTGCTTAGAGACTTGATTTTGATGGCAAACCAGGCTTAGGCTGCTTTGTGCGAGCCAGACTGGAAGTGCTCAGGCTTTCTTGTATGATAGTGAAACCTAGGAGTTGGACCTTGATTCTGCTCCAGCTGACCTTGGGGGAAGGTGCATCATAGCACGGGCCCCATACCAAGGGGCACCACCATGCCAGGAGCTGTGCCAAGGTGCTCCTACCCAGCTGCTATTCCCCAATAAAGTTCGCATGAGGGGCAGGAGACTTTAGAGAGGGCCTTGCCCACCTCTTGAGCACATGCCCATGGGCAAGCAGGCTCTCCTTCAGCCTCTCAGCCAGATGTTGTTGCCCAAAGCAGTTTGCTCTGCTCTCCAACCAGGTTTTCAGTGTGTTTGCTCTCCATCTCTTATCCCCTCTGTACAATGCATGGCAGAACCAAGACCCGGAGACCTGCAGGCCATGGTAATGCTCAGAGACCAGCACCTTGCAGTACTGATCCTAGTGCCTGGGATGTGGGAGTGCTGCTCCTTACAGCCCCTCTGTGGGCTGTTTTTCACCAGGATGGTTGCAGAAGGTATCCTGGAGTTTTATTTGCTAATCCAGCCAAGCATCTGGACTTGCCAACAATAGCTGGATATATAAAATCTGGCAAGGGCTGAGCAGCAACCTCCTTGCCAGAAGGTCATGGAGAGGGCAAATACTTTCGGCGGGGTGGGATATGGCACTGACAGCCAGTTGCTTAGCAATGTTTGCTGGATTGATTTTGTTTTTAAATTGCAGCTAGTGGAATGGTTTCAGATGGAGAGGAATCGCAGTGCTCTGAGGAATCAGAGCTGGAGAAACCATGGTGGCTCTGCTTGCCTGCCTCTGGCCAGTACAGGGCTGCAACCTCGTGTTTGGTTTATGAGTGATTTCAGCCAGGGAAATGCTATGGTTTCTGTGGACTGCATCATGTCCCTCAGCCTGGAAGATCTCATAGCTGGAGCATCGCTCCTGGTGACCTGCCTGTGGTTCCCTGCTGTTGACTGCATTCCTGGTTGCATGTTGACTAAGCCCTTGGGCCACATGAAGGATGTCTTTTTCCAAGAGAGGACCATGTACGGTCCTATGGTGGTATATCACATCCCCAGCAAGAGTCAAGGTTAAAAAATCCCCGTGACCACAGCAGCAGGCTGGACCTGGATCTAGCTGGCACGTCCACATCATGCACAGCCCGCTCATGCCGGTGGAGTGGGTGGCTAGTCCTCCTCCGCTGAGGTAGCCACACACCATTGGGATTACCTCATTGCCACATCCCACCTTCTACAACTCCCACCGGCAAACCGCAGGACCAAAACGGCAGCGAGTGAGTCAGTGCCAGGCGTGTGTGCGTGTGGGGAGAGGAGCTGAGGTTTCCAGTATTGCTCAGTGGCTTGGAAAGCCAACAGGGAGGATGCGTCGCCCCCAGCCAGAAGATTTCATCATGATGGCTCCTGGGCTTTTTCCATCAGTGGCAGACAGCTCCCAGGGAGGCCGGTATTCACCACGCGGTTGCTCCATATGCTGCTTAGGCTGACCTCTGCTTCCAAATGCTCTGTTGGGTTTAATAGATGTGCAGATGCTGTTGTGGCTGCCAGGCTAGGCTGGGACCATGAGTCACGGCCAGCACCGGCCTGAGCTGGGGTTTGCACTCACTGATGGCAGTGAAGCAGAGAGGTGAAATTGGGGATGAAGAGAGTAGATGAAAAGGTAGTGGGTGGAGGAGAGGTAAGAGCCTCCAGCAGACTTCTCTAGCTATTGCAAATCACATCAGCCAGCCTCAGGCATCCCCCACTGCTTGTTTTCTTCTATTCATCTTGCTTTTTTCCTCTGCAGTGCTGATATGAGTTTAGTAGTGCTGTCTCAAGAGCTGGTAGAGCAAGGAGGCCAGTGATGGAGCCCTCTCAAATCCTGGCATAAGGCAATAATCCTCTGAATTTTCGAAGCTCCCTCCCTCCCCGCTTCCCAAGTGCTTTACAAGAGGCTCTACCTACCCAGCTAAGCTTGAATGTTAAAGCTGCTTGAGGGGGTGCGTTTGTGTGCATATGTGCGTGTCTGAGAGAGAGAAAGCAGCTGCTAAAATCAAGTTGCGATTGAAATGCGAGGCTGGCAAGGGATACTGGCAGATATGAAGATCAGGCGTTGCATCATTTGCTGAAGATGAGAGCATCCTGGCAGCCTGGCGGCCTGGTCACGCCAACTTGTGCCCCCCAGAAAAGCTTTGCCCTTGTAGCCTGTCCTGTTCCCATTGCAGGGAACAATACACACCATAAGACTTCCTCCAGGTTTCCTCCTTCAAACCGCAGTGCGGTGCCAGCGGGACAGTTTCTGTTGGGTGGGAGAGCTGCCCAGGGCTGGTGGCTCTGCTCGTGGGGACATTTCATGGAAGGATGGGAAGGGGTGATGCCTGTGACGTTCCCCTGGGGCAGAAAGCTGCTGTCTTGAGTTCTCAAGATCCAGAAAAGTCAGAATTTCAGCCTTGAAGCACTACATGCTGCAGTGTTATTTTGGCCCATTAATTGCAGCGTGCATCCCAAGGGTGCAGAGGCTGCACATTCAGCATTATGTTGGAGCAGCTATGGTTGGGGTAGTTGAAAATACCTGACGATGCTTTGCATGGGAATGACCATGGGGAACACATGGTCCCCAGAGTGGTCCTACCTCTGCCAGGTGTGGTACCTGCCTACATGGGCACGTGGGGCTGAGCGTGCATCTCTGCTGCTTCACACCTTCCACGTGTCCCGGGCGAACGTGTTTGGTGTGCAGCACGTGAAAGCGTGTGTAGACATCCGCGTGCAGATTGCGTGAGGGCAGCTGTATCGCATGCAGGTTTTGAAGTGGTTCCATTTTTGGCTGAGTTGATGATTGCATCCCAGGAGTGGCAAGCAGTCAAGTGCACTGAGAATATTGTAATATCTTCCTGGAAGTGAAGAGTCAAAGAGGAGAAAAGTAGATTTTGACAGCATTGCCTTTGGCTTAGCATGTTTATGATCCCCTTGGACTTCTCACATTGTCTTGTCTTCCTTCAGCTTCCTTGCCCGTTAGACCAAAACCGCTTTGAGATGAATTGAGGTGAACACTAGGTCTCAGCAGCTAGGAATGCGTTTTGTACCTCACACAGGGATTTAGGCATCTTATCTTTTTTGCCTGGTTTCTTGAGAGTCCCCAGAGGAGGAACTTAATGTCTGGAGAATGACGTGTGTGGAAAAGCCCATCTTATTCCACAAGCAGGACAGAGGTGGGGCTCTGCTCCGCTGTACTCAGCGGTGCCTGGACATTAGACCTGCAGAAGCAGGTAGGTACCTCGCAGGTGGCCAAACCCCCTTTGAATTTAAGGGAAGGTTTGCAGGGATGTTACCGGGATGGATCTCAAACAGTTGAGAGCAGAACTGAAACTAGACGTTTTCCTGGTCTGCTGTTGCCCTTCACTTTGCTGACTCCATACATTTCTTACTGTGGCCTCTGGATTGTAGCTGAGCTAATCTGGTTTCCTGTGTAATGCAGACTAAGTCCTGAGGGAGTCTGTTATTTTTAAAATTTGCTTATTCAGGCAATGTCTTTTGAGTTGCTGACTCTGGATGCCCTGTGTTGTAGACCAGGACAAGAAGTGGTGTGGGTACGGGTGTGTGTGCACGTGGTCTCCCTGCGCCTGATGCTGCTGGGTGCATCTGCTTGGGGCAGACAGGTGGTGGGACAGCAGGGAACGGGCGATGTCTGAGCAGAGGTACCTAGTCTGCGGGGGTGGGTGGATGGACCTCTGTCTGTGAGGATGGATGGAGCTGTACACTTTAAGACATGAAGGAGGGAGCCCGGTGAGGAGGATGGGGGAGAGGGAGTGCTCGGATGCTTCCAAACCTCTGGACTCAGCATTGGCAAAAGCTGGAGGAGATGTCCCCACACTGCCACGTGTGTGCTGACGGCTTTGCTCTGTCCTGCACTCTCTTGTGTGGGCCGGGGGGTCCCCATGTGGGTGCTCCCCCGGGAGACATGCATGGTGCTCTGGGGAGAATGGGCTGTCAGAGATTTGCACGGGCTGGAGGGGGCTGGATGCAAGGGGGTACGGGTCTCTTCTTGCTTTCAGGGTTCTTTATTAGCTGCTGTGTGACTGCCAGCAATAGCCCAAAGAGTTTTTCTGTCCCTTGATCTGTTATTCCAGCTGTTACACTGTTCTCTGGGCAAAGCCAAGGCATCTGTGACTTCATTACAAAGTAAGATTTATCACATTTTGGCAAAATCCTGTGTGGGTGAGGGCTGTCCCTGGATCTCTTGCCAGCAGAGGATACTCTGAGGCTGAATTAGTCGGGTAAAAGGAGGTCTGTGATCACCCTGCCTTTGGTCTTGGTATCCTTCTTGTTCCTGATGACAGGCAAGAACACAGCGTGACCCTGCAGGTGAGGAGTTACACAAATGAATGGTGGGAAACACATTTGAAATGAAAGTATCTCCATTAGGAAACAGCATGATTGCTTTTGTCTCTTGGATGCCAGACTCCAAGAGGTTAGTGCTCAACATTGTGTTTTTCCATCACCTCCTTAGGCTGCGATCTCTGGGGATGAAGATATGAGAACAGTCCATCAAGTAGGTGTGTGTCTTGGGGATAAACTGGAACTGCCTGAAGTGGCCAAGGTTTTGTTTCTGCCGTCAATTAGCTGGCTTTGTGACCTAAGTTTGAAACTTTCATAGGCTGGGCAATGTCTTAAGAGAGAATTGCTTGTGCCTCTTCTTCTGTGCAACCTGGTAACCCTTTGGCAGCAGGAGAAGTAGCTAGCACAGGTTGGTTATATCAGGGAAAGTATCTTAATATGTTTTGTAGCTTCTCTTAATGCAGTTCGGCAGCTGAAAGTCAATGAAAGAGATGGCTTTGGGTAGCCAGCTTGCCAGCCACTGATCAACCATTTGAGATCCAGCTGTACCATCTATGTGAAAGGGGATCGTCATGTGCTGGGATTTATTTTCTTTTTTAGGGAACTGTCATTATTATCTCTTCAGGTCATAGCTACCCTGTTTTCAAGCTCTTCAGCCCTCCAGGAATTCAGACATTTGCTATACAGGTTGGTTACTAGCACAGTCAGTTCCCCTAGCTGGGAAAATTTGCTGTCCGCTAAAAAAAGACATAGTATGGCGCTCCTTTTATCAAAACCCGCTACCTGCTGTCACTCACAGCTTGGACCTATGCGTTGCTGGAGAGCTGAGGCTTTTGAATGAACTGAAGCATGAAGCCCAAAGTGCGATTTAGAGCGTGGCAAACTGGGACAGTCACGTTAGGCCAAAGACTTAAGGGTGAGGTGTAGTTTGAGTAAGTATGTGCACTGTGTCCCCCAGACTACCACACACTAGTTATTTTGGCCTCCCAGCCCCTGTCAGACAGCTGTACCAGCATCTCATGGTTGTGATGGCCAGTTTGTTCCCCCATTGCTCCTGGGCCAGCACTGGCTTTTGCATGCCTGTAGAGTAAACCTGACCCACCTATGACTATAGGTGGGCCAAAATCTGAGTCTTTCACTCAAAAGAGCTCAGTTCTGTGCTTTGTAGATTCAGTCCATCTGGAGTGTTCACCACACGTAGTGGCATTTTGTACATGGTCTTCTGGGTGAATTCGAACTTGAAACTCCAAGGAGATTTGAGGAACAGGTATGTGATCGGAACTCAGGAAGATTGTTTTCAGGTAGCAGAGAGAAGAAGGAGTACTGAGATTTGCAGTTGTTGGCAGCTAAGAAAAGGAGAGCAAGACAGGTCTTCCTTGGTATTAATCTGAAAGAGGCACTTCATGAAATCATAGAATAATTCAGGTTGGAAGAGACCACAGGAGGTCTCTGATCTAACCTCCTGCTCAAAGCAGGGTCAGCTATGAAATCAGACCAGGTTTTTCTCTGGTTGCAGAAACCCCTGAGCCCTCTGGGGCTTCTGCCTCTCAGGCTTGGCCCAGCATTTTGTAAGATCTGACATAATTTATAAACCTTGATTGCAGCACATATAATTTGTAGTTCTCCCCTAGCTGCCTGTGTTTGTGTAATAAGCTTGGAAGGTGCTTGAGCAGCGATCTTTGCAGCACTTGTGTTACCCGTATCTTTCCTATCTTGCAGACACGATGGGCCTAATTCACTCATAGAGAGTGCATTTAAGTGAGAGGAGGAGTAGGTGCACATGGAAGCACGCTTGCTAAAGCCTCCCGTCCTTGCTGCCTGCCATCTTTTCCAGGATTGATTGTTACGTCAGTAGCAAATCTGTGGTTCTAATCTGTGTACTGCTGTGTGGTCACCCTGATGGAAGTGCTGAGGTGACTAGACCTGGTGGCCTCAGGTTATTGTTGGTGGGACAGCAGTGAGGGGAGTTCTCCTCTTTTGGGGTTCATTACCTAAGGACGATGCACTCAACTATCGCACTGATGTATCTTTTCTGGCTTGATATTGCAAGGCTTTGCTGGTGGTGAGGTTGCTTGGACTTCAGCACAGTCCCCACAGTGTTTCAGTATCCACTTTTCATGCTGCTTGGGCTCTGCAGCTGTTTTCATGCCCTACTTTCCACTGTGCGTCCTCTGCAGTGCATCCAGTGCGAGATGTGGTGACCCTGATTCCTTGTTTCAAGTTGCAATGCAACTCCTAAACTTTTCCCTTCCCTAAGGCTTGAGAAAACTCGGTCAGAGACAAAAATCTGTCTCCTACTCAGAGACAAAAATCCCACGGAGTCTCCACTCCATGACCTTGCCTGAAAGTGAAGAAAAATATTCATTGAACCATTTTAGCATTGCAAAAAACCAATGTTTCATGCTCTCCTGCTTCTGCTGGAGTCGGTGCCTTACATAGATGTGGGGACATCTGGTAAGAAGTTGGCAAGGTGCCTTTTTTCTGATAGCTGTACCTACTGCTTCTGGAGAGGTCACACAGGAAGTGTAATGGGTCTCTCTGGGGACTGACTGGCTGCAAACTGGGCTGGAAATGCACAGTCCTGGGAAACGGCTGGTGTGTCCAAGTTGCCATCCTGGGAATGGCTGTGGCCACTCCAGTGTGTGACAGCGTCTGTGATGTTTGCTGCCCCGTGTTCACTGTCTGGTGGCCCGTGGAGGTGGAGGGCTTGAGGAGCAGGCCAGCTTGACCTGATGGCTGCTGAGACAGAGGCTTGTGGCTTCGAGGCACAAAACATGATGATCACGATGATATTTTTCAAATATCTCTTTCTATTTAACACCCTTTTCTGAAGCTCTTTGTTTTTTTAAGGGAGGGGAGGGAGGGAGGAAGTAGTGATGAAAAGGGGCTGCATGAAATGGGATTATGGTGGGCTTGAGGACTGAGAGGGGTCGCATCTGCCCTGAGATGGCTGCTTGTGTCTGGGCTGGGGGCTGTCCTTGGGCAACACTGCTGGTCAGACCATTATCCCAACATCCCCTTGTCCTGAAGAGCCTGTTCTTTCCTCCTCAGATGTGATGGAGCTTCTGCCATCATCCGTGTTGGCTCTGCCAGTGCTTGTTCTGGGGGTTAGTGTGTTCCCCAGGCCCCATCGACATCTGAACCATCCTGCATGATTTGCACAGACCTCCCTGGGGAGGAGAGAGGCTTCCAAGTGCCGAGATCCTGACCCAACCTCAGATTTTGCTCTGATGTCTGTGGCAGCCTGCAACACCACTATGCCATCCAGCCCCTGCCTGATTGCTCCTGGAGCTGGAGATAGTGGGTCAGGTCAGCCAACAAGTGACTCCTAGGCAGAAATGGAGGGTAATCATTGGCACTAGGCTACCTGCATCACAGTGAAAGGACAGCCGCCCTCTTGGTTTTGGAGGTGTGATGTCTTCCTCACCCTGGCAACGCAGTGACTCCCCTCAGGTTTTCGGACCACAGCTCAACTGATCCCAGGTGGTGAACTGTCATGGAGTCACAGACTCTGATGCTGGATGTTTGTGACCACCAAGTGGGGCAGAATCTGAAGCACCATGAGATGCTGTGGTTTTGTATCTCGAGGGGGTGCCTAGAGAAAGGCAGGCTGAAGGCTTTAATTAAAAATGGTACTGGGAAGGGATGCTGGGGCAGGGGCAAGGGGAGGCTGGTGTTTCTTCAGGAGCAGGGTTGGTTGTGTCTCGATCATGGATGCTGTAAGGGAAATGGCAAATGTGACGGTGCTTATTCTGCAGCAGTGGATTTGCAGTCCTATTCCTCCCCCTGCTTTTCTTTCTCTTAAGTGAGAAAGATGAGGATGACTCTTGGGAAGGAGTTGAGGAGTGAGCTAGACTGTATGAGGAGCTGATGGAAATGTATAGGCGGGTGTTTCGAATGCAGGAGGATGTGTCAGTTAAGTGTCTGTGTTACTCACTTTTTTTCTGGAGGGCAAAGCTAGTTATATCTGAAAGAGCTGTGCTAGAAGTCTGAGTTATGGCACCTGTCCGCACAGTGAGCAGAAACAATTCCTGAGCTGTGTTCTCAGCTAAAAGGTGTCTGCAGGGTAAAGGGGATTGGCCGTGCAGGTACCAGGGGAGCCTGTAGGACCTCGGTGTCTTGGAGCCTGGCTCCTGGCAGTGGGGGTGACTCTGGACTGTTCCAGCAAACACCATGGTATAATATTAAATTTCCTACTTGCTGTGCTTTGTTTCTCCAAGTTGTCCCTTGTCCCAGCCCCACAGTTCCTTGCTGGGTAGGAAGAGCATCCACGTGGGACAGGCATTCTCCCGAGAAGAGTCCGAGGAGCTCGCTCAGGAGCAGGCACAGCCTCCATTCTAGTTGTCTCTTCCCTGGAGGAGAACACCTTTATTTTGTTTGGACTGATGTTTTGCTTGGTAAAAATTGCTGTTTCAGAGAGAAAAAAAGCTGAAAACAGTTTCTTCCCCGTCTCCAAGTGATAGGTTTCCTTCACCTAAATTATTTTGGGTTTGTTTCCCTGAGAGACAGTTTTGGAAATTCCCCACCCACCCGTCCATTGCATTTTGCCAAGAAAAACGCATGCACAAAATAGTTCTAGGTCGATCTGAAATGACTCTTCCCTCATCCTTTTCCAATTTCTTCATTTAGTCTGCTTGCATCCCAGCCCTGTTCTTAGCAGCCTCACGGGGAGATGTTGTGTGCTGTACCCCTGGATGAGGACTTCTGTGCAAGCACTGGGGGAATCTTCTTCTCTGCAATCCCCATGGGAATTTGCTTCAGCAGTTGGTTCCCCCTGTGAGAACAGGTTTGTTGTTGGGATGAAAGAGTTGGAGGAGCCCTTGGGGTTTCCCTCTTGTTGTGTAGACCAGGGTATCGGAACAATGAGGGAAGAGACTGCCCCAGAGCTGGTGCTGGCAGCGCTGCCTGGGCAGAAGGTGCTCTGGTGCCAGAGCTGTGCAGCTCTTGGCTGAGTCTTGGTGCCTTGGTTTAAAGCATCCCCTGTACCTGAGGGCATAGACTAGGATAAGCAGAATATGTAAAGCCTTTGGAGCAGGGTTTTGCATCTGTTAATGTTCTACGGCAGGTTAGTTTGTGTTGAGAAGTAACGGCTGGTTAGATGTACTGTTAGCTCAGAGTTGAGATGCTGTCTATCCATCAATACCACGTGTCTCTCTCCAGCCTCCAGTCTCTCACTCAGTCCCTTGGGAAACAGCAGAGCTAGTACTGCCAGGGCTAATTATTCCTCAAGACAGAAGACGTGATAAAATATTAACCTTTTTCAAAAACAGAATCCCAGTTAATTAGCTCCACTTCTGCGACACGTTCACCCAGAGATAAAAGCTCGTTCCCCAGATATCTGTCTGTGGCGCAGTGATCTTTCTGCATGTCCCTGTCACGATGGGGGACGGGGAGGGGGAAGAGCTGGGAATTTAATAAAAGACAGTGACCTGCCAGTCGCTGAGCCCTGTGGACGAACCGTTCCGTTTCAAGGTGAACAACGTCCGGGCATGGGCACTGCTGCTTTCATTCAAGAGGCTGAAGCTGGAAATGGAGACTGAGCAGGTGGTGGGATCTGCTGATCCACTCCACTCCCCATGCCTGGGTTACATCCGTGTTGTTGGTGCCACATCTCTGGAGCCTGAATGTGGGGGCTATGTGGGTGGACAGGGCTTGGTAGAGCTGAGTGAATAACCATGTTTTGGTTCTTTGGTTATTTAAGAAAAAGAAAAGCCAGGAGTTAGCAATTTCAGGATAAACCAAAAGCAAAAGTCTCAGTGAATCTAAAAGTAAAAACACAGGAAAACTTAAGGCCAAAGGGATCTGTTTTTCTCATCCTGAAAAGGAAAAATTTTCATTTAGATCTCAAATGTTTTTGACACTTCTAGTCATCTAAAAATGACAGGCTGTATTTAAAAGCAAGTGATTTCGAGTATCAGATGAAAAGTACAGGTTGGACTCCTCTGGAACAAATGATGTGCTGGAGTGGAAGTGATGCCGTGACGTGCGTTGGCGGCTGTCAGAGCCACCGGTGGGATGATGCAGCACTGCTGCAGCAGTCGCTGCACCAGGGGGAGGGCTTCTTCTCACCAGAGGGAGGGATGGAGGTCTCTGATTGACCGCAGCCCAAGCTGTAGCCCTCCAGATAGGTGTGCCAACACTGGTCAATCCATAGAGGCATTGGGTCTCCTCTTTAAACTCGAGGTGCTTCCTTCCCTGCAATGCACAGGGAAGATCCTGGGGTTTTTGTAGGGAAGAGAAAACCTTGCTTGTCTCAGTACCCATCGCAGAGAGCGATGCAGTGCCCTCCTGAACCATACTGGGGCCTGCTGATGACTTCATGATGGACATTGCTTCATCACCAAGTGCTTTGACATTCCTGGGGTGCCATTGATCACTCTCTGCTAGAGCTATCCTCTGCCTTTGACTGCTATAACATATTGACCACCTGTCTTATAGTTATTACGTGCCATTGATTACTTTTATAACTTGCTGCAATTCTGACAGAATTAAGTTGTTTGTTTAACTTTCGTGCTTGTCTCAGTATTTCTATTGAACCAATATGTTTGCATAGGCTGAAATTAAAGTCGAGTATTAGTAAGCAATGGAACTAATTCTCTAAGGCTCGCTACTATTGATAATTAAGGCCATGAGACAGTTTCTTCCATCAAACTCTTGTTCATTTGTTTTTTCAGCTACCCAGCACCTTAAAGTCCTACTCCATCAACTGTAGCAAAAGGGTGATCACAGGCAATGTTTCAGGGCCTTTTGGGTGGATTTTTGCTGTAAGCACTGCAGATCCCTGCATGCTTGAAGCGTTTTTGAGCTATCACAGCATGGAGTTGGGTTTATGCTTCTCCAGATATGACTAAGGAGGCATTGTGGGGATGGGGACTTTCACTGCTTTGCTTTGCCACGTGGTGCCAGGAAGGTCTGGTCAGAAAGCATCCTCCCTAATGAATCTTTACGTCTGTGATTCTGATCCTCTGAAATATAATTTCAGGTTGTCCTGCTTCTAGAGATCTTTGATAAAGGATTGGTGGCTTTCCAGGAAGGTGCAAGGTGCCAGATTTTGATTTTACTTTCACCAGGTGAAAACCTTTGATGTCAGCTCTGGTGTTCCAGTAAAACTAACATCAGAAATTTGGCCATGATCTAAAATTCTACTGAACACAAAGAAGGTTCTTTTTTTTGTTGTTTTCTTTTTTTCACTTTTGTTGGCTTCTTTTTTCTTTTTGCCTCAGCTCTGAGGAAGGAAGGGTGGGGGGAGTCAAGAAGCAAGACAGACCCTGTGTCTGTGTGGAGGGCCCTAGAAGTCTGAATTATTCATGAGCTGCTTTGAAAATCAAGACACACAATCTAGTTTAACTTGTTTTTAAATGCAGCCGTGCTATTCTCTCCTTCCTTTTTAGTAGGTCCTTTTTTTCCCCTCCCCTTTTCCAAAGACAAAAATCCAGCAAATTTTTAATAAATTATAAATGCATCATCTCATCGTTTTTGAGGTTTGCAGGCAGCAGCACGTCATGTGCACAGAAGGTTATTTTTGCCTTCTTGCATTTCCCCCTTTCTTCAAATTTAGCTGTTTGATTAATTTTTTAGATATCTATCTTGCAGTGAAAAGAAAGAAAGAGACCAAAAGAGGCAGTGAGTTAGAGGAAATACTAATTGTGCACTAGCCAAATATAGCACTATGTCAATTTCCAGAAGCTGTGTAGAAAAGTGTCCTTCTTGGTCAACCCAAGGTTGACCTTCTCTGGTCAACCCATAGTTGAGTTGAACCCAGGTTTCTGTTTGAAGGTCCCTGCCCTGGTGGGCAGTGTGCATGGTGGTCCCCTGCCAAGGCTTGGAGCTGCTTGCCTTCAGGCAAGCAGTAGCTGTGACCAGCACATTCATGGTAGCACGTCAACTTCAGAAGAACACAGAGGCTGAGAAGACCTCTTTCATCAGCAGCTGCATCTTCTCCTGCCCTTGGGAGGCCTCTTCTCTTTTGTCCATTTTCCAGTATTTTTGCGGTAGCATGTGCTGGGGAGGGGAGAGGTGGGGACTTGGACAGGTTGCTCTGGGAGTTTAATCTACAGCCAGAACTGGTTCAGCGCCCTGGCAGTGTTTTCTTGTTGGTCTTCCTTACAGTTTTATCCAATTACATCTAGTTAAAGCCTGCTAAATAATTCCTTGTCAGCTCTGATGCTAACCACCACTGAATATTTGTTGCAGATGTGCCTCTTCACCCTTGCTCAAGCCCTGGCACACCCCCAAGTCATCTACTCAACTGGGGATTCCTGTCTTTGGATCAACCCTGTTTCTCCCTGCCCCAGCAGCCACTGAGGCTGTTGCATGCCACCCTGGGGATTTTTCAGTCCCCTTTTGGGAATGCAAACCTGGGGCGTGTGCCAGTCCAGCACAGAGAAATCCTACCGACCTTTTGCAATAGTATTTTTTCACTTTGGCAAGCTGAACTTCAGCTGGCGTTCCCTGCAATCACATGGCATCACCAGCTGACATCTGACTCCTCGTCCCTTCTTCTTTCCTTTGGGCACGGCTGCTTTCCAGAGTCCTCCGCCTTCCAGCTGGTTTTTCAGCCTTTCTTTGCTCTAGGCTTTTTGGTGTTTTGGTAGCATCAACCTGCTCACGGTCATGGCCAACCCGAGGTGGACCTGCAGGACCAGGATAGATGCAAGAGGCTCTGTAGCTGGTGGCAATCCCTGCAACCACTGCTCTTCCTATAGTGCCACAAAGGTCACGTACGTGCTCTGAGCAGTGACGTTCATGCTCAAATTGTGATGTGTCCTGGTGGAGCACTCAACATCAAAGCTCTTGGCGCTGTGGAAGAAACCCCAGAGCTTTCTTGGTAGATTTCTGTCCCAGACCTGACCCCAAGTGCAGGATGTGCAAACAGAGGGTACTGGAGACATGCAGCAAGGCAGACAATGGTCAGCCCTCCTTCCAGTTGGCAGCCTTGCTAGTAATTGTCCTGATTGAGGGGGGTGCAAAGTGTACCTGTAGAAGGAGGAGGAGATGCTGGCATATCTTGGGAAGACAAAGTAGGATTTTGAAGGTTTCTCAAAGCTGGGGGACAAAATATTTTGAGGTAACATGCAGGAAAGATGGCTTGGGAAAAGCCAAGAAGAACCAAGGGTGGTGATGGGAAGTGAATGTCATAAAGAAGGCCACTGACCCCTCTGTGTGTTCCAGTCATGCAAATACTGAATTGTTGTATCCCATTTATACTGCCACAAGAGACTGATGTATTGACTGTAACGTGAACAGCGCTTCTTGGATTTTCCACCTCTGGAGGGCATGAAGTAATAATTTTTTGAAAGGTACTCTGCAGTCAGACACAAGTCACTAGGCTTAATGAATGGATAACTGAGAAATGCACAGATAACTGGGAAAAATGCCGAAGACGATGTTACTCAGAGGTCAGGTGAGACAGTGCACGGTCCTGTCCAGCAGTAAGATCTCTGAACTCATTAGCTTCCATATGATTTGACAACACACATTGCTATATAGCTCTAAATGGCGTCATGTCCAGGGTCCCTGCTTTTAGAGTATTTTCATGGAAGTCGCCTGTAATTTTGCTTCAGTCTGAAGACAGGGTTTAGGCACAATGGTTTCCCACTGGCTGGGGGCTATGCCACCCTGAGAGGTTGTCCTGAGAGGTATGACCAAGGTGCCTGTATGTCCTGCCATCCTTACAGAGGTGCAGAGCCTGGGCGTGTTTGGTACCGGCTGTGGCAAGGCAGGGGGGGTTCTAATCCCTTCCTTCCCACTGGCGACTGTTTGCCTGCAGTGGGTGGCTTCCTAGGGCAGTAATTTTCATTTTCCTCCAAGGGAGTAATTTTTCACACCTGGTTGGTTGTCAAGAATCGCTCCAGTTTCCCCTGGGGTCCTGGAGGGAGGAACTGCAGAGACTACACCAAGAACACCCTGCTGCAATAGTTAGGTGAAGCAACTCAACCCAGAGAGGGCTGAGCTGGTTTTCATGACAAAAAAAAGGAAAATGATAAGAGAAAGCTCTTCTTGTTTCTCTTTCCTGGACTGCTGCCCATTTCCAGAAGCAGACTGGCTCCTTTCCCTTTGGTAAGGTACCAACATGTTTTCAGCATCTCTGGTCTTTCTCCTCCCCTTGCCCTGCTGCTCTGTCTCTCCAGCTGAGAGTGGGGTGAGAGGAAGGTCCCTGGGACGTAGTCATTGACTGACTGGCATGTAGCCCTGAGCAAATCTCTAGAGGCTTCTTCCAGGCATGGATGACTCAGTCCAGCCCAAGACCAGGCTGGAGCAGAGGCTTGCTCTGGTCCTCACTGGCGGGTCCCTTCAGAGGTGTGTACCAGGCTGGTAAGATCTCTTCTTCCAGCATGGGTGCAAGTTGGGAACTTTGACATTACTATTAACTCTTCCCTGAAGTTCCTGCAGAGATTTGTGTAGTTTAGTTCACTTTTTCTGTGAACTAAAAGGAGTTCATATGGTTTTCCTCTTTCTTCACCAAGTTCTTTTCTGCTTCTAGTGGAGCATCCAAATCCATAACATGCAGCTCATGGCAGTTACACTGCTGTGGTGTGACTCCTGCATGTGTCTTCACGAGTTAGTCAGACTTGAGGAAAGTCGTCTGAATCCCAGAGTGCTTGTAGGTTTGTCCATCGGTGGAGGTGTAAACCCATACTGTTTCTGATGGCAGGTCCCTGTCCTCTGGGTCGATGTGAGAGGGAGAGCCCTGTGGCTGTGGTGTGGAGACAAACTCAAATACTCTTGGTTTAGATGCGTAGTGATGAGAGGGCTCTCCCCTGTGTTTCCAAGGAGAAGAGAGGAGCCAGGAGGGAGCTGAAAGATGGTGTAGCTCCATCTGATGCGGCTGGCTGTTCACAATAAATATGTGGAGAGCGCTTTGGAAGTGGTGAGCTGTGTAGAGAGAGACTTTGGACTTCATGGAAAATGTTAAAAATTCAAAGCAGAGCTGCTGGCAAGTGATGGCTATTGAAGCAGAAAAGAGGGATGGGCAGAAGCCTCGCAGGGAGGGTTGGGGCCACGGGATGAGGATAATCATCTCCTGAAGCACCTTAACGAGGCACAGGAAAGAGTGAACATGAGAGGCGGGTTTCAGGAGACACAGTGCAACTCTGTGGGCACGCGATGGCAAATGTCAAGGAAAAAAACATGCTCTGGATGAGCCCAGGGATGGACCAGGAGGAGTTGGGGAACAGGGTCCCTCTCTGTTCACGCCGTTAGCCTTTACCATCGTGCTGTGTAGTGGTGTTTCCAAGGTGGGCTTTGGTTCGGTGAGGGGTGCTATGAGTGAAGACTGCCATTTTAAACATAAGACAGGTGGAAATGCCCTGGGAATGGGTGTGCGTTGCCTCATCAGGAGGACCTCTAGGGATGCAGGGGTGGCTGTGTGCAGAGGCCACCAGGGCGTGATACATCATGGCTCACCAGGAGCACAAGGGTCAAAGCAACCCCAGAAAAAAGTCTTCAGAGTGAGGGACTTTGGAGGACCATGAGGAACATGGGAGTGTCCAAAGTTGGGGACTTCGTGGCGGGCTTTGTGATTCCTGCAATGAGTGCAGGGCTCCGGCTGTCTGCTCCCTGTCCCTGCAAATGGGTACGCTATAATTTATTCCTGAGCTGTTAACGGCATATTGGGAACATGGAGATGAGATGTGCTGCTCCTTCCACCCTGAAGGAAGTAAAGCAAGCAGACAGTCCAGGCTGGGATTTTCCAAGTGTGATTCCTAACGTGTCTGCAGCCAGAATGCCCTGTTCATAACTTTCTGATTCTGAAATTATTTCAAATTTGAATGGGAAATAACCTTAAACAGAAAAGTGAAACTTCCCATCATATGAAAGTTTGACTTTTGGATTTGCAGGAGGAAATGCTAATTGTTTCTCTGGCTGGATGCTCTCTCTGGGGTTTATAGGGCAGGCCAGCCCTCTGTCTTGATCTGGTCCCCCAGATGCTGTGAGCTGGTGGAGCAGCCCACGTTGCAGGCGCTTCAGCCTGGTGGCATTCCTGCTAGCGCTTGTTGTGGGAAGATTGCTCCCCAGTCCTGCTGTAAGGTTTCAAAGTACGCAGCTTTACATGACTTCAGCCGGTGAGTGTCAACATACTGCAACTATCGGCAATACAGTTATGACTTTTTCCCCTCCTCCTTTTTTTTTTTGCTTTTGGAACGATCTTAAAAACAAACCAACCTGCCAAATTTCATTGGTTTCCTGAAAATGTTGTAGGTGTTGTTTTTGTGTATTTTTTTCTTGTTGGCAATTGGGTCACCTATGAAATACCATAAGCAGCGCAAAACGTTTATCCAGTGACAGCCTGAGGTAGCACAGGCAGCTCTTAGCGGGTTTATTTTCATTATTACAGCAATTTTAGGGCTGCATGCTGCAATTTTCACTTGCAGTGAGGTATTAAATTGAAATTACCCCAGATGTAATTGTCACACAAAATAACTCTGGACATGCTGGATTTAATGCTTTTCCAAGCTGTGGTTTTTATTACCCAAGCAAGTGCCAAAAAAACACTTGTAGTCAACAACTTAAACTGAAATCTGCCTTCTGAGGGGCCAGGATGTTTAGCTGCAGTTACACCAGGGGAGGAAGGAAAAAAAAATAAGGGACCAACTGGAGGAAAGTTTGGGAGGGCTCCTGAAGGAAGGGCCCAGGGGTAAAATCCTGGGCAAGGGCAGACTCAGGGCCACATAGGGACCCTGGAGAAGCCCTGGCAGATGCAGCAGCTCAGCCTAACCCTTTTCGGGCTGTTTTTTTGGGGAGGCGAGTCCCACCTGCGGTGTAGTGCTGGTCACAGATGCGAAGCGAGGCTGGGGGTGCTGCCAGGTCCCTCCCCGCTCTGTAGTGGCACTGCGGTTGTCAGTCCCGTATTTGGGATGCAACGAGCAAGCTGCCTTAGACAGAAGTCCAGGGGTGAGTCACAGAGCCAGTGACCAAGCTCTGGAGGCGCTTATATACGATGTTTCAGTGTTTTCCTCATGCATGTTGTCTAATTAGGCAGATCGGGTGCGTAGACATCTGGAGTTTTAAAATCAAGTTGTTGTCACGCACGAGGAGCCTTCGTCACAGTGCTGGCAGGCTCAGCCTGCACGCAGGATCCCCGGCGCTCCCACTGGTGGGTGATACAGCACGCATCCGCTGAGGCTTTATTTATTAGCTTCTTAACTATTGTAATAACATAAGTAAAGTATTGATGACTTTGTATTTTCCACACTTGTTCATTCTTTTCCAGAAATAGCTTCCCTTGTTTGCTCCACACAACCCCTCCCGATGCCGTGCTGGAAGTGGGTGGAAGGACATGCATCTGGGAACGGTTAGGAGATAATGGTGTATAAATAGCACAGGGAGAGCAATCGTCGTCGTCTGTCCCTGCAGCTCCACAAAGCAAGCAAGAGCTGAGCACGAGTGCGGCAAACCAGGCACCCAGCAGCAGTTTCTTTCTCATCATACCAAGTTGGGAAAGCTCAGCTGAAGTTGGTGCCTAGGTGATGCAACGGGCCGCAGTGACCCAGTCGAGCAGCTCAGGGCATGACCGAGTGCTGTTTAGTAATTCAAAAACTCTCTGCTTTTAGCATCCCTGAGATGTAACTTTGATGAATGAGGGTGTTGTCACACGGGGCAATGTCACTGAATTTTCTCCTGCATGCGGAGTGGCTTCGCAACTTTAGTGCCCTTTGAGGATGGACCTAGAATTAGAATTCATTGAATGATGAATTTTGGGGGTTGGTGACTATGCTGAAAGAACAGGGTAGTAATGAGAAGTCTGCTTTGGTCAAGTTGAGGCAGGATTTGGGAAAGCTTTTGATGAGAGAAGGCAGCAACCAATTCAGTATGAGCTTGCAAATAACCTGTCCCACCCAAGATGTCTTTTTTTTTTTTGTTTTCTGATCTTTGGAATTATTTCACCTGTTGCACACTCTTTTTACCTTTGTAAGTAATCAGAAATGCAATTTGAATTGCAAAATTCAAAAAAGGTGAAAAACCTCATTAAAAATAGTATCTCAAGCATTTTGGCATTTCTGAGGTGCATCATGCTGTGCTGATAGCATAAACAAGCAACATTTGGTTACTGTTCCTTGCTTTCTCCTCCCTATCCCCACCTCAATTTTTCCATCTGTTATTACTTCGCATTGTAGATACCGTGGTCCAGAGCTTAGGGGGAGCAAACTGATGGTTTGTTAAAAGAATGGTTGCTCAGTTCTCTTTCCTGCTTCATTTGAGGATGGTAGTGATAGCATCTGGGCAGTGACACAAGAGCAGGCGAGCGGTGTGTGGATGGGAAGGGGCATGATGGCTGTGATGAGATGCTCCTCAGGCTAGGCACAGGGTGCCCTGCTGCCACTGGTGTGGCCTCTTAAGGCCACCACAGGGGCTGACAGGGACCTGGAAAGAGCAGCACAGATGTAAGAGGTGTATCTGGATTTCCTGAGCTAGGATTATGTTGGTGTTGGTCTATAAAAGCCACAAATTTCATCAGCTAAAGGTCAAAGTAATTGCAGAGTCTGTGACGTTTCTGCCTGGGAAGGAGGCAGCAGGGGCTGTGGTTGCAGTTGTGGGTTTTCACCTTCTGCAGGCTGGCTTGGAAAGTGTTAAATCCCAATCTTCCCTGTAGTCAGGTTGTGCCATTAAGGCAGAGTGAATAAGGAAACAATCAATTTAGAAACAGGACTTGGCTTACTTTGCAGCCAGCTGGTGGAAATTGCTGCCTCGGGAGGTGGGAGTGAGGCAGCTCAGAGCTGGAACGGCAACGATGCTCTTACCTCTGCTGGTGCCACCAGCTGGGTGGGTGTGAGAGTGCTTGGGTCCCTGTCTCAATTCAAGAAAGAGAAAAAAAACCTCGTCATAATAGCCCAGTACTTCTGAGATGACACTAAAAGCCCCATGAAGCTCAGAAAGCCACTGAGGCAGTGTAAGACTTGCAGCTGGCCTTTGGTGAGTACTTCACCTGTGCCTTACCTTTGGTGTGAAGGACCTGTTTCTCATCCCGTTGTGCTAATGTCAGCGAGGAGTATCTTTGCTGAAGGTGGCATTGCCCTAACTAATACAAAAAGGGAGGGCCTTTATCTTCCCACTGCTGGTTGATGTGGGAGGCTGTTGGCACCAGGAAGGTGGGCTAGCTGGGAAGCAATGGTTAGAGAAAAGGGCTGCAAGCTGGGTGTCTCCTTTCTCATCCCTTCCTATTAATGACAGTTAAGCTTTTTTTGCTGCTTTAATCCTCCATGACTTACTTGGCGGTTTCTGGACTCCTTCAGAAAGGATTCATGCAAAAAAACCTCTTTTTTTTTTTTTTTAATAGTGGCTGGAGGACCATCTTCTGATGGACTCTGATGCTTGCATTAATGAATTGAGCTCCCACTTTGAATTCCAGTGCCTGAAAGGCCTTTTGCTCTTTCTCCCTCCCCAGGTGTACAACTTTGCGCTATCGCCAGGACCTCCCACCAACCAGCATCATCATCACCTTCCACAACGAGGCCAGGTCAACCCTGCTAAGGACGATCCGGAGGTAAGAGCTCCCAGTCTGCTGGAAATACTCTTATTTATAAAAGCTCTTAAAAAACAGTGAGTGGGCTAGAGGTTTTCGTGAATAAAGGCAGAACCTGTTTGCACTCACTGCAGCTATGGGACTGAACCTACCAGCTACGGTCTCAAATGATTACCAGGAGAAATTAGCATGAAAGCTTGTCTCTGAGAAGCAGGTTTTGCAGTGGGATGCTCAGGAAAGTAAGTAGCTGTGCTCCCTTTGCAGGGTCTAGCACACAGTGCTCTTGAGGGAGCGGCAGAGGATTAGACAGAGTGGGATAAGGGGTTTTATATCCAGCTGGGTATCAGTGCTCAGCTGTATTTTGTCCCAGTCCTCTAGGGACGGCTATTATTCTGCAGATGTCTGCTCCAGCACTGCTGTTTGAGCTTCTCCAGTGACCCATCAAGTGCCAGAAAGGCTTGCTAATTGAGAAGCCCTAATGGTGCACATGCAGACTAGATTTTCAAGGACGGTTTCTGTACTCCTCTGGATACACGGTGGAGAGCTCTGGGCATGTGGCCATTCCTTCATTTGTCGGTTTGTTCTTGGCTGTGTTTTGCTGTAGTGGATAGACTAAAGGCTTCATTTTCACCGCAGGTTTTTGAAACCAGCATTTAATCCCAATGTGTGCCTCGAATCTGCAAGTTCTCTTGTAGGAAGATTTAGTGACCTTTGAGGGGTCTATCTCCAGGTCTCAGCTGGTGGGTTCCTGTGGAGTGAGCATGGGTGTGCTCTGCTCTGTGCCAGTAAGAAGTGTTTTGCAGGTGTGTTTTGTGCCCACATAGTGAAGGTTTGTGCTGTGCTGCAAGCCTTGTCAGTTAAACTCTGGCATCCCCGGGGAACTCTTACCATGGTTGGTACTGGTCAGACTGGGGTTGCTGGCTGGGGGAAGACTTCAGCTGCGCCCTGTTCACCATCATGTCCTTCCTGGGCTCTTTTCTGCAAACAGCATCCTTCCTCAGGTGAACACGCCCAGTGCCACAAGTGAGTTTGACAGTCCTGAAATTGAATTCCTGCTTTGCTTTATGGTTTCATGCCCAATCCCATCTCCTTTGCTTTACACTTAATAACCTATCACCGCTTTCTGTCTCTAGGGTGTGTGGATTTTGAGTGTCATAGCACTGACACTTGGTGCTGTGTACCAGCTCCTTGATCCTGGACCTTCTCTTTTATCTTTAAGCTGTCTTGCATCGGTTTCCCATCCTCCGGAACCCATTGTAACAGAGATGGCAAGGCAAAGCAAAGTGCACTCCTCTAGCCCCTGAGATACAGGATGCTTATAACATGTAAAGTGCAGGGATGGACTTTAATCTCATTTCTCCTCATAACTCAGCACTTGACTGTCCTGGCAGGTACGATCACAAGTGATGTCACATGAGAGATGTTAGACCCATGATACAGCTCTTATGCCTGGATCCCCCATATCTGGCTTCATTAAAGAAGTGTCCATTGCAATGATGGCAAGGTTAGAAATACAAGTAGTTTGAATTTTTCCTTATTCCTCCAGGATATTGTCCTCTGAAGTTTCTGATTTCCAGCTATAAAAAGACTTTCTTCCTTGCTCCTCTTCTTTTGTTTGCTTGACTTGATTAGTTGGCTTTACTGACTTCCTTACCCGGTTGTGTGTGATTTCCACCACAGCTTTGCCACTGTGCACTGCTCCTCCCTGCTCACATGCCCTGGCAATTCTAGCAGTCGTGTTTTGTGTGTGGGGAGGTTTTCCCCAGCTCTGGAGACCCTTCCGAGCCCTCTTTCTTGCAGGCTGATCTCCAAATGGTGCCGGAGCCCTGCAGAGCATCCCACTGAGCTGCACCACAGAGGCAAGCCTGGGCAGGGAGGAACCGAGATGACAACCTTTGGGTCCCTGTCTCCCCTACCTCTTCCTGAGCTGAGATCCTGAGCTCCTTTTTCTGTTTCCCATGGTTTCAAGGTGGCCTCCTGGCATCAGAGTTCAAAGTTTTCCTCCTGGATGCAGTACTTAGACGCTTGCTTTGATCCAGCTGGCCCTAGGGGTACCAGCCCTTGGTGGCAAGTTGCACTGGTGGTGCGGTTCCTGTTCTGCTCCTCTTCAGTCATGACTGTGCACGTACTGCCATCCCCCTACCTGGTTTTGGACCCAGCTTGACGGGTCATCTGCCTCTTCAGTCTCTGTAGGTTAATTTGCTGTGTCTTCTGACTGCTCTGATTTTTCTCCACCCTTGCTCAGCAAATGTTTAGTTTAATTAGATCTTCCAGATAACTCCATCCCACAGTGGCTGTAATAACATGGATCATTTTTCATGGCTAGTCACAACAAACTCTGTCCTCCTGACACTGCTTTGTGCCTTTTGGAGCAGTCTGTGGCCAAGTGTCTTCAAATGCTTTGAGCACAGCAGTGAGTAAAATGGGCACCTCTTCCACCCTGTTCTCCCTAGTACATCTCCACGGTGTGCTCTTGGTATAACCCCAGTGACAGATGGACAGACTGAGGAACAGAAAGGTAATTTGTCTGTGGCTGGTGGAAGATTTTGGGTTGCAAACCTGGTTTTCTGAGTTCCAGCGATCTGGATTTTCGAGCCCCATTGCAAAATTAGAGTTCTCAGTTAACCGCCGTGGTAGGAGCAAGAAACAGGGCAAAGGGACGTTGCTTGGCTTGTCCAAAGCCATGGGGTGATGGGGCACCGTTCCCCCAAAGGGGACACTTCTTACAGGACCCCATGTAAACACGGAGAGGTGGCGGAGAGAAATGCTGGTGAGCGCACCCTCTAGCCAGGATGGACATCAGCTCTCACAGAAAGGACCACGTACATGACGAGCAGGAGGGATTTTGCTATTCCTGCGCTTTTCCTAGGTGCTTGAGGGCTTTAATTCTCACTGAGTGTCGAGGCTGAGCTGTATCACAGGCTCAATGTGTTGTGTTCGGTTCTTGGTGAGGATGCGAGTGCTCTGACCCGTGAAGCAGAGGCACCAACACGTGGCCTCCACAGCACCCGTTACGCAACTCACATTGTGAGTGTTTGTGACAATTCGTTTATGAACAATTTGCATTGTCAGACCTATTGAGAAAAGCTAGTGGACTGTGTTGAATAATGAATTAATTTAAAAGTTTCATGATCTTTTCTCTGACCATTTGCCAGCTAGAAGAAAAGGAGGAAAAAAAAAAAAAAAGAAAAGCTAAATTAATCAAATGCTCAAATCTCTGCAAATGATGTAATCAGCGTTTATAAATGTGTATGTAACTATGCTTGTGAATATGTACAAGTGTCCAGCTGGCAGGGGCTAGGTGTCATGAGAAATAGCGAAGGAGAGAAGAGGCCAGAAAGGAGGAGATGGTGAATAGCAAAGTAGCTCTTGAGATTTTATTTATTTATTTATTTATTTTTTACTGTGCAGACAGTGAAGAGACATATCCCCCGTGTGATTCAGTTTCATGTGTTTCAAGCTCCAAGGCTCAATGTGTTAAAGGTGGTGAGAGTCTGCAACAGTATGGGGATGGGACCGTGTGAATAAACCCAAGGAGGGAAGGCAGGAGCAGGGGAGAGAATAAGTAATACAGAGGCAGTTTAAAAAAAAAAACAAACAAACCCACACAATTTCTTCTTTTCTCTTTTTCCATCCTGTACTATCCTGAATTTAGGAAGGGAATCCAGCTCATTGCCCAGCTCTAGCTACCCATCTCTTCCAGAGCGAGAGCTTAAGGATGTCCCCAAGTCCATAGCAGTCACTGGAGGGGAAGAAGCAGAGTGGCCAAGAGAAATGTGTTCCTTGGCACCTGGGGCCAGTCTGGGGGCTGGGGCTCTCAACAGCGATGGGTAATAGTGCCTCCCCATCGTGTAATCCTGTGTGGTTAGGTGGATCTACTCCGTGCCTTGCTTATGAGAATATCATCCTCTTTCCTTCCCACCCCTCCTCTGCAGGCACCGGCACGCTCACATGCTGAGATGTGGCCACTGCTGGCTGGGCAGTTGTGGTTTCAGGGCTTGATGCAGTGTGACATCCCCTGCCGTCACCTGCAGGGAGCAAGGCTTGGAGCATGCCCTGTCCCTGGGAGCATCCCTGGGAGCGGTGGAGAGAGAAACGCTGCCTGCCCTGGGAGGCAGGGCTGGGGGAGGCAGAACTGCAGGCAGCCTGGGCTGGTGATGCTCTGCTCCCGGATCATCAAAGACGGTGACTTTCTCTAGCAAGGCATTTTTGGGAGCTTGATGGCCTGTCAGCGCTGGCGCAGGCTGGGCAGCAGAGAGACGCAGGAGGCTCTTGTGGCAGCAACCTGCTGGGCAGAGGGTGAGACAGTACCGTTTAATCTGCTGAGTGGTCTTTATTTATTTATTCTTCAAACTTGCAGCTGGGGAGGTCAGGACAGAAATAAGGACACTTAATTATTTACCTCTGACTGACAAACCAAAACGCATCCTTTGGCAAAAGTCCTGGTGTGAATGCTGTGACTACTACATCAAATATTTAGATCATTAATTAGTGAGGAGAATACCATGCCTTTCATTTTCTAGTGCTGGTAAGTAAAAGAAGTGACATCCTGGACAGCCAGGACCTCTCAGCTTCTCCCTCGTGCCACTCCTTGACTGCATCCAGACACATCTGAGGCAGGGAAATGACAAAGCCACGCACCTCCTTCCTTAGATGGTGGTGGCACCATATACAGTCTGTGCCATAACTGAAACGAGCCTGATTAGAGAAGCAAAAACAAGCCAGGTGTTGCACAGAAACTGTATAATTAGCACTTTGTGCTGACTGTTTTTTTTTCTTCTTTTTACTTAAACCCAGGACTTTTTTTTTTTTCTTAATTTGCTAATCATCTCTCGCGGTGGCTAAGTACACAGCCCTCCATGCGCTTTTACCTTTTGATGTTAACATAAGAGAACTCTTGAATTTCAAAGAGCTTGGTGGGTATTTGAAAGAATAAAATGTGAAAGCCGCAGTGTAATCAAAGCTCATTATGGTTATTCTTGGTGTGATGTCTCTCTTCCTACATAATTAGCCATTTTGGGTTGTTGAAGCAGTTCATTTTGGCGGGCATTTTCTCTCCGCATTCTCGGTCTGATTTCGATAATTGTGACCCTTGGCCCTTTCGACACTTTATTATACTCACAAAGGTTGTGTTTTTTTTTTTCCCCCTTAACAAGTCCCAATATGTTGCCATGGAGAGAATTAATGGGCTCATGAGTTCCCGAGCATTGATGTCCACGGTCACCTCTCTAAAGCAACTGGTATTCTGGGCGATGACCGAAAACGTACTGACCTTTGGTCGGAAGATCTGAACTCCTCCCTGCAAGCATTTTCCATGTTTTACATGTCAGGGTGACTTTTGCACTGGTATTCATTTGGAGATGAAATTGTTGAATCCAGTGCTTATCTCTGGGTAGATAGAAAGGATCCCAAAAAACTGTTGAGGAGGATTAAAGAAGGACCGTATGATGAAAATTTAAGGTGAAATTCTCCATGATTACATCTGCATAATGTCTGCTAAATCCATTGAAACAAAGAAAATCTCAGCATTAACTTTTCAAAATAATTCAGCAGCGAATCTGGTCTTATGGGGTTGAATATGCATAAGCACTTTCTGGACTGGAGGCATGAGTTTTCATTTTGATGGTAACAGGTCTTTTGGTGATTTAAGGGAGAAAGTGTTGTGATCTTTGGCTCAACAGAACTTAAAAGGTGTTTTGATTTGTTAAAATATGCCCATCACTGCAGTATATCTACCTATGTTTGATTTCAGGGGAAAAAGTTTTATAAATAATAGGGGGACTTCAAAGCACTATAATATTAATTGTCTTTTGATTTTATCCATATAAAAGGAAAAAAAGCCATGCACACACATAAAGAAAGAAAAGAAAGTATAAAAAAAAAATCAAAGCTGAGCAAAGGCACAAATAATAGAAAAGCTGTCTTTGAATTTTTAAAAGCGCTTTTATAGTCTAACTGGAAAAAAAAAAATCCCCATAACATTGAAAACATGCCGTATTCAGTGCCTGTTTCCTGTCCTCCCTGAGGACTGACACGGGAAGGGTGTTTATACTCTCCTGTGTTTCCAGAGGCATGGGGGCATTATCGTGTCATTAATAGGGCACAGGTAGAAAATGCTTTGGAGACGTGAATTTGGCTTCGCTGAAAAGCTGGCGTGCTTGCTCTCGGCTGCATTGGGAAGCCGGCTGCGGTCATGGCGTTGCAGCCTTTGCTGCGGATCTCTTCATGCCTGCATCAAGTGGCCCTTAGCTTGGTGGCAATTTTGAGGCTTGCAGGTGTCTGTGCATGGATTCACAAGAGCAATAATGAGCTCAAAGCCTGCTGAAATCGGTGGACACCGGATCCCTTGGAGCTCTGGTAGACCCAGCCTTTGGACTACCCTCACCAGGGCTTTTTTCACTCGGGATTTGGGATAGTGTCATGCTGTGAGTGACTCCCTCAAGGGGAGTGATGGAAGAGAGCTGTGACGGTGCTGGGTGAGGCTGCTTTTGGTGCTGGCGGGTGCTGCGTCACCCATGGTGCTGTCCGTCATTAACCCCATGGAAGGATGATGGTTCATGGAGCTGGGGCAAGCCTTGGAAAGCTCCCTCCCTCGTCTGCCTGCGCACTGGCTTTTTCCCACTTGCCCTGGTCAGCCCTCCGCGTCCCACAGATGGCCATGGTTGGCATTTGGGGGACATCTTCCCTGATTGATGGGGTGGCGAGCCGAGGCACAGAGTTGGCAGCAAACGGCTTGACCTGGGAACAGTGGCAGCCTGCAGCTGAGCAGAGACGGAGCTGCACATCTCCCCAGCACAGCACCTTGAAAATGATCCGTGCTGGATTTTCTTCCGTAAGAGGTGCCCTGGGTGGAATTCCTCCAAGTCACTGAGTACTGCTATGAGCCCAGGTCTGAGTCTACAGCCCAGTGCAGCAGTTTTGGTTGAGTTATTCTTGCTGGTACCAGCAAAAGCAGAATCAGCCCCTTTGGACTGCCTTCCTGTAGGGTTAAGCCCTGCATTGCACTTCTGGCAGGCAAATCTATAGGGGAGTCTGGGTGGAGGCAGGCTTTGAATATTCAAGTTGCCCGCCGCCTCCCCCTCTCCTGCTCTCAGCGGGTTATTTATTTATTTTGCTGGCTTTTTTACAAGTCTGCTTCTTTCCTGCAGGTTTCACCAAGTTAGGTTTCCAGGCAATCAGCGCTTGTTAAATATTCCACTGAGCATGATATTGCTCTCCTGTCTCTCCGTACTGACGCTCAGCTGCGGTAATTTGCTGAACTCAGCTCTCGCATATGGGGATTTTTTAAAAATAACAAACCTATTAATAATAATAATTAAAAAACACTTGACAGGTGGGAACAGCACATCTAAATTGCTCTGTGTGCCCCAGCGGGAGGAGGGGCATTCAGCCACTTTTTCTAATACTTTGTGCAGGCTGCGGGCATTGGTGAAACGGTGTTGTCTAAGCCCGGTTGGTGCAAGCCGTAGCGATGCTGGGGTGGCCACAGCAGCTCCTGGCTGTTAGGGCTCCCACGATAACTGTTGCTTAGGGGGCAGAAGCTTTCTTCTCCTCCCTACCCCAACCTTAACATGCAAAGCATCTGAAGTAGGGAGGGAATCATGGCTTTTGCTAAGATCCTGAAACTGGAGGAGGCTGGGCTTGTGTTTCCAGGGAAAGTAATTCTGGGCTTGGAAGTGGGCACCTGGCAATAGGCATAGATACTCCAAGCCCTCCTAGGCAGGGGTGGGCTTGTGGTTTTTCATCAAGAAGGTTTCATCAGAAAAGTGCAGCCCTTTAGCTGAACGTCATCAGATACCTGAGGGTGAAGCTGTGAGACCCCTTTGGGTTCCTGCCAGCTGGGCTGGTGGCTCCCAGGCACCCAGGTCCCCCCAGAATCCTTCCCTTCAGAGCCCTCTTGACTGGGATCTGGGCCAGGGACATATTTTTCCAGAATTCCAGGCTTTTTGCTGGAGCTTTGGGGGCCTGAGAGGCCGGGGAAACCTGTTGATAAGGATCTGGAGGTGTCAGGGACTTCAGTGGGTGTCTCTCCTCTTATGCCAGCAGTAGGTTTGAAGGTTTTTCCTAGCCCAGACCAGAAGGCAGACTCAGGTGTGAAATCTGGGGGGCTTTTAAATCCTGTTTGAAAAAGGAACTGCGCTCAGGATGAAGGCAAAGGAGTTTAAGTTCTGGAATGGCCTGTGCCACTCAACTGGCATTATCAAAGCTCATGGGAAGCCCTTAGGAGATTTTTGGGATGCCCTGGGGTTTCTACTTCAAGAAGTCAGCCTTGACCCTTTGATGGGGCAAGATTTTATGCACATGTAATTCTGCCAACCACTGTGCGAGAATGGGGAAGAACAGGTGTAGACTTTTTAATAATAATAATAAGAAATACCTCTAAGAAGTACCTCGGTGGCATAATTAAGGGAAGATTGTAGCTTTCAGATATGTTTCATAGTGTTTGCTCACCTGGAGGGAGCTGTGAACCACATCCTCCAGCCCCTGTCTTTCATTAAATAGGTAGGCTCCAATCCTGCTCTTGTCTTATCTTAGCAGTCTCTTAAGTGCAATCAGCTCACGGATGAAAACAGGAGTTGTCCTGCCATGGCTGTGAGCTCTGTAAAGATGGGTTTGAGCTGGATAATTTTCTCTGTGTTGGCCCTGCTGTCGGCAAACACCATATAATTAGCCCCGGGAGAGGTGGTGGGGTGATGGCAGCAGAGCTGTTAAGTCCTGTTAGAAAACTTGGTGCGATGTGCATGTTGCTGAAACGCCTGTTTCTCCTGGCTTTATGTAGTGCTCTGCTTTTGCTCACAAAGGTGGTAAGGGTGAATCTCTGCTATTTCCCAGGAATACTGGGCACTCAGCTCTTAGATCAGGCTACAGGGACCCGATAGCCAGGCACTGTAGGTTACTGGGGGGATGGTGGTGGTGATTTCTGGGTCTCATCTAGTATATCCTTTCTGGAAATCCAAGCCTGGTCTTCTGTGCTTTGGCAGGGATCAGTTCCTAGGCTTTTCCACCCTGTATGCTGGGTTGTTGAGTTGGTCAAGCACTGTCATGGATTTTCTCTCTTCATTCTTTAGCGTGCTGAACCGCACCCCAGTGCACCTCGTCCATGAAATCATACTAGTGGATGACTTCAGTGATGATCGTAAGTGACCCTTTCTATGTTAAAAGTGAGGGGCCGAACTGAAAGAGGCTGGAAGGGACTGGGATTTACACAGAGGAGGGGAAAGAGTTTGTCAAAGTGAAAGGAAATTTAAAGCTCTGTAGGTGTGGAGAGCAAACCCTGCTGTGCCAGGTTTGCATTGCCGTGTGGAAAATTCAAATTCCAAATGATCAAACCTCTTCTCATGAAAATAATACAAGAAAAGGGCATGGCAAATCATTTTTATGCCCAGTAGGCATGAATTCAATCCTGACGTGGTTGTATCCTGCTGCAGCCCGGGGTATGTTTGATCTGGCTTTCAGCTGCAGTCAGGAGCAATTCTGGGTTGACACCGCTGGAACTGCCCAGGATACTGATAGTCTGACCCTCCTAATGTATGCAGATGTTCTGCACACATTTATGTAGGTGGCCAGCAACTCTTGACTGATTTTTTTTTTTTTTTAATCCTCTTTTTTCCCCCATGTAAAGCAGATTTCCCGCATGGGTCGCTCATTTCTGAGACACACTGTAAATTGTGCTGTATGCCACAGACAACCCATGTCCGCCTGCCGTTCTCTCCTGGTTAATAGTGTGACTCAAGTGAAATCAATAGGTCCAATCACCAGCAGAAGTTGGTAGCTGAAGCCCCCGGGGGCTCTGAGGGAACTACCCTGGCTAAAGACCTTGCCCAGTGAGATGGGTGGGTGGAAGATCCAGGGGCTGAGAGTAAATGCTCAAAAAAACTGTCTCAGGCATAAAAAGGATGATAAAATACACCTAGACTGAGTGGTCCGTGGCACTTACATTTCAAGGAGCTGCAAAATGTAGCCATTTACTATGAAATGTGAAAACAAAGCCAGAGAGGTTTAAAAAAAAAAAAAAAATCTACTCTTTGCTCCCGAATGTTATAAATAGGCAACGCCTCGGAGAGCATTAGGGACAGATTTCACATGAGAGCCACTTGTTGGCATTGATGCCTCCCTGGGGAGTTGCTGAAGCCAGGGGAAGGGGGTGCAGTGATTATGGTGAGCTTTGGAGCGACTCCAGTGTACGGGGGGCCAGGCTAGGCAAGCCTGGGGACCGGCAGAGTGGCTGTGACAGAGAAAAGGAGCAGGGGCAAGGACTCGAGCTGCCCTGGCATACAGCAGACCATGTTTTTTTGAAGGGTGGAGGAAGTAAATGCCCGGGATTTGGCTAAATAGACAAAGCTTTACCTTCCTGAAAGGAGAAAGGTTTGTAGAAATGCAGCTCCCCTGTTGCAGCGTGCCCAGTGGCGTGACCTGGGGAGAAGGAGCGGGGCTGGGTTTAAACTCATCCCAGGGCACCAAGGGGGAGCCTGTTTCCTCTGTAACGTAAAGCAGCCCCTCAGCTTCTCAAAATCAGCGCTTCTCAGCTGTCTTACATCTTCTTTCCTGTGATAGTCTGAGCCTGCTGGCATCTATTCTGCATGCATTTACATAAAATACATGTATTTGCATAATACGGTATACACACATGGTCAGTTTTCTCCCTGCAACCCACTCTAAGCAATTGGTGCTTTTATCTCGTGCCCAGTTGTGTCTCGTTTCTCGCCCCTCTTTCCCTGCTGACCTTTTATTCACTGGGATGCAGTTGTTCTGCACGCGGGTTCCCGCTCTTCCCAGCAAATCTCCATTGTAAGTCCGTAGCCAACCCCTGCCACTTCTGCTCCCCTGGTGTGCGCAGAGACACGCAGCTCTGTACCGGGGTTGTTAGGGATATGGGTACGGCAATGTCTCTCTTGTCGACAAATATTGCTGGAGGGGATGAAAGTGCTCGGAGGTGCGTGTAGGCGGAGGGGACGGGGCACACGTGTGCGGTTAGAGTGCCGAGGGAGAAGAGGCAGAGAGGTTGAGAGGCACGAAGGGGTTGTGGAGGTCATGGTGTGGGCGTGCGGAGGTAGAGGGGGCTGTGCTGGGTGTACTTGCCTCTGGACCCAGCCCTTGCTGGGAGAAATCTGGGTGACAAGGGGTGCTGGGGCTGCAGGCAGCACGGAGGCAAGAGCAACGGCAGCAACTGTGTGCGGGGTCGCAGCACCTCCCTGGGGTGTGGGTGGTTGTGGGGACTCTGCCCCATGGAGCTGCTGCTGCTGCCGCCCAGTGCATGGGGAGCCCCCAGCTGCTCCACGGTGCCCTCTGACCATCGCTTCCTCCTCACTGAGGGCTCGGAGGTCACCTCAGGAGGCTGCTGCCCCACCACACAGACATGCATCAAATGGCTTGTGTGTTGCTTTGCAGCTACCAAAAATCGTAATTTGTATTAATGTGCAAAAACTCTGACCTCAACCACGGCTCTTCTATGCTGGCTTTACAGCGTAACTCAGCTGTTCAAGGTGTAAATCTGCTGGGTTTACACTGTTTTTATGAAAACTGCTGCTCTGCCAGTCCTGATTCACGCTGCGTGAGCTGAGGGGTAAGACTTGTGCCCCAGCAGTGCCATCGCCCTAACAAGCCGTCAGCCAGTCCACGACAGGGTCCTTTCCCTGCTCCCAGTTTCCCCTGGGACCATTTCTGCTGCCAGAGCCGCCATGAGGGCTAAGGGTGACATGTCCTCTCTTTGTGTTTCCCAAGCTGATGACTGCCGCTTGTTGGGCAAGCTCCCCAAGGTGAAGTGCTTGCGGAACGGACGGCGAGAAGGTAAGAGCTGCCTGCCCACGGCTCAGCTGGGAAACCCAGATTTCGGAAGGTGTGAGAGCAATGAAATTGGGGGGGGGCAGATCTCAATGGAGTGGGTGACAAGGGAGATCAGTGGCTCCTGGGGACGGGGTCCCTGATAAAAGGAGATGTGGTAAAGGGCTGAGATTTGAAACGGATCTCCCTCTCTTGCTGAAAAAGATGGGACTATTAAGATATCCAATGAGGCTCAGCTGTAGCTTATTAGCCAGAAAATTAGAACAGGCAAAACAAAGCCCCAGGTCTTATTTTTAAAGATGTTTGCTCTAATGAAAGAGAGGAGATCTGCTCCTGCTGTTTCTGTGGAATTTTTTTTTTTAATCAATTAATTATATTTGAATGATTAAGAAGGGCTATATGGAGGGTGAATGTATGTCCTACTGGGCTGCTGCTGGCAACCTTTTGAGACATTTTCCAGCTCCCCATAGTCTGAATGGGTGTTTTCAAGTCCTGCTTTGCACTATTAGGAAAACAAAGAAGATTTTCATGCCAAAAATCAAAGGCCTGAGTCCAGGTGTGTATCAGGTTGGGGGAGACTGGAGTGGAGAGGGTTTGTCTGTGGATTCTTTCTGCAGAGGGTTTCAGCTCTGCAGGTCTAGCATAAGGGTGGCACCTGTGGGTGTAAGAGACATACCTGTGCTGGCAGGAGGGTAGGGAAGGTCTTCGTAGGTCTACACCTCCTTCTTGCCCTTCTCTCCTGTGTTATTGGGGTACATATATGCTCACCCCTAGCACTGGATGGACCTGGAGGTGTTGGTGCTCTATAAAGCAGTTGGGATTTGGGAACCCAGCCTGGAGGGCTTACCTTGCTTAATAAATCACTGAAGCTGTGTTGTCAAGACCTGCCAGGCTTTGGGGAGGGCTGGGGTGGATACAGCAGACCATGCCTACCCACAAGATCATACAAGCTGCAGAGAGAGATACAGGGACAACCTGCATTGCAGGAGGTGACCTCAGCAGACGCTGGATTGCTCCAGGCTTCATTTCCCTGTCCCTCTCCCTTCTTCTCAGAGGCTGTTCCTTGGCCCCTTTTCTCTAAGAAATTTTAATATGAAATCAGTGACCTCCTTCTGCATGGACCTGATGTGTGGCTACTCCCTGAAACCCTTCTGTCTCTCTCTCTCTGTTCCTATCTCCCCTGGTATTACCACTGTTTCTCCTTCATCAAGAAGTTCTGCTCCCCTTGAGCAACCTGCGTGTCCTCCTGTTTGCCAACAGACCATCTCCTGTATTACATTGCGGTTCACTTGAGCATCGGCCACGGGCAAGAGGGGTGGTGGAAAGCCAGTTGACTCCTGTCCAGATAGGCACTTTTCCACAGAAAACCCACCCTCAGCTCCCCTGGCCCATTCCCCGCTGACTTACATCTGTGTTAAATTATTACCTGCAGGGGGTCATGAAAGTATTTTGGGTCGTGTTTTGCACCAGAAGGTGACAGCAGAAATAACTGTGCAAAATAAGGATTGGCATAAATGCCATAAATCATTAATCTTGGTGGAGCCATTTATTTGCTTTGGTGACCTTGGGAAATGGTTGACGTGCCTGGCAGAGCTGGGAAGGAGGCAGTGAACCTGAGCCATGTTTTATCTGAATGGGATTTAGATGAGTCAAAACCCAGGAGATGTGCGAGTGGAGGAGACTGTGCGAGTGCAGGAGACTGTGCTGGAGGAGCCTGGGGACATTGCCCAGCCATCTGGGTGGCAGCTGACGTGGTGTGTCCGTGAACAGGTCTGATCCGGTCCCGAATCCGAGGGGCAGATGTGGCACAAGCAGGAGTCCTGACCTTCCTCGACAGTCACTGTGAGGTGAATAAGGACTGGCTGCTCCCTCTGCTGCAGAGGATCAAAGAGGTGAGTGCTCCCGAGAGACCAGGGCCACCCTCGGGGGATGCATCACTGATGTCCACCTCCTCTTCCTTCTCAATGAACATGACCACCCAACCGGAACCACCTTGCATGCAGGCATCCGAGTAAGAAAGTGATGAGCTTTTGGGATGCTAAGTGGCCTTTGCTGTTCTTCTTCCACCCAGCAGCCGGCTGGGGTTGTCTCTGTGACTGGGAGAGCATGTGGGTGAGTGGGACAATGTGCCTCCCGGGGCAGTGGGACTCTAACCAGCAAACACAGGTTGAGTGATGGAAGGGGAATACGTGGGTAGTGCTCCAGCAGAGTTTTTAATTAGGCTCATGTAAAATGCTCAGTGCTGATGATTTAAGGGAGTGACGGCTCCTTGAATAGGGGCCGAATTTAATTTCATGCAAATTAAGCGCTAATAAATTGATTTAATAGGATTTAAATTCTGCTGATTTCAGAGCAGACAATGACATTCGCCTTTCGCCGGCGGTGACTCTCTCGCCAGACGTGTGCATGGAGGCTGCCGGTGCCTTGTCACTCGAGTCGGGGAGCTCTGTGCTGGTGACCTGCTGGCACGGTGCGGGCGATGAAACCTTCAGCTCTGAGGAGGATGTGTGGTCTTTTCCCTTCGCTGTGCCTCAATTCCCCCATCCTTGCTACACCTCTGGCTCCTGATTGCTAGTATTTATCACTCAGTTATTTTAAAACTACTGAATTTTCTTGAAACAAGGGCAGCTGAGGAGCAAGGGGAAGCCAAGGTGGTGGGTTATGGAGAAACCTGCCTGGCTGGTATTCGTGGTGCCTGCTGTGCAAGGTGTCCTGCTTTTCACACCTCCATAGGTGATAGCTGTGCTGGCTGGGCTGCGCATCCCCTGGGCACAGCAGCAATGGGACGGAGGAAAGGGAGCACAGCACCAGGTCAGGTCCCTCCACATTGGGCGAGGGCAGTTGGTGCTGCTGGTGCTCATAGCGCAGCCAGTGCTGGAGAGGTCCCAACTCAGATTTGCAGGCTGGGCCACAGTGCTGCTGATAAATGGTAATATAATGAAAATAGCCTTTTCATATTATTGATCACAGGTCCAGTGGAATTACAAGAACGTGTGCTATGAAACCCTGCTCAAGCCTTGTAGCTGGCTTGCCCCATGGTGGGATTCACCACTAAACTTTACTGCATCGGTTATTTCGCTGAGCTTTTTTAAGGCAGGCATTCCTTGTTCTCTGCCAAAGCCCTGCTGTATTTCAGTGAGGAATATCCAGAGCAATTGCCTCTTTCCCAGGCAGAGCTTTTGATGTGTTTTGGCAGAAGGGCAGCAGTGGCAGCAGGAAGGAGGCAGGCAGAGCTGCTGTAAAGTCCCGGTCCGACTTTGGGCTCGGGGAGGGTTTGTAGTGATCCCAAGAGTGAGATTAAGACACAAACGAGGTCAAATGCCGCCAATCAGGCCGTTTTTATTGTATGAGTACAAAGGAATGGAGCAATAGGAAAGGCAGGAAATACTAGAAAGAAACTAAGCAAGCATTCAGAAAGATAAGCAAAGGATAGTCACCGCCATGGATCCAGTGGCATCCCGTTGGTCCTCGGTCCTCAATTCTTCGGTGGTGGGTGCACACCATGGCTTGTTTCTATGGTCCTTTTATCCTCAGGCACAGGCGCATACGTCTTATGAACTGTTCACATGCCTCAGGTCTTGCTTATCATGTGGCCTTCGAGTGACTGTAGTAACCAGGACATGGTCCTTGGGGGCTGCCAGCCCAGCCTGGATAGGGGTCGGTTTTGGCGGTGCCTGGTGAGTGACGAGAATGGTCTGCTGCCATAGTAAGTCTGCACAAGTTTCCTTCCTGGTAAGCAAACTGAATGGTCTGTTGTTTGCACAAGGTCCCTTGCAAGCTGCAGACAGGTGCATACAAGCGAGCTTTGAGACAGTTAGTTGACCTTCCAGTCTCTCACAGCTGCTTTCCCGTGCAGCTCTGGGACTGTACCCCACCATCGGTGCCCACGGGGTAGGTGACTGTGGATGCCATGTGCGGCATCACCGTAGGAGTTTCGCTGCATGCTGGTCTGAACATAGCATCCACGCAAACGTCACCTCTGTGAACTCACTTGCTCTTCTGGGTTAAATCTTTCTCTGGCAGTTGGTAAGCTTGTGCTGCTGCTCGTGCTGCGCTTATCCTGCCCAGTGCCTTGCAGCCCAGCTGAAGGCAGCAAGAGAGACCTGCTATGAAGAGTGTTGAGGGACTTGCAAAGCAAGTGGGGTCCCACTTGCTTGCTTTTTAACTGCTCGCAAAAGCTGCAGGATAAGGGCAGTGAGTCCTCGGTTTCCTTCTTCCCAGGCCCACCGTACCCATCCTTTCCACCAGGATTAAAATATTGATCAGTGAAGTGTATGAAATGTTACTGCTGCCACCTTCAGGCTGTGCTAAAGAGCTAGCTTCCCTGTCCGACCGCTGTGGTGAGGATTAGCCTCCTAGAAAGAGCATTTTCTTACCGTGTTACTCCTAGGAACAGTCTGCTTTGAGCTAATGTGATTTAAGTTTCAAGCAAAGGAGCGGCGAGTGCCTCAAACCACAGTTGGCGCTTTCACCACCATCAGCCACCCCGCGCATCGCTTCTCTCTTGTTTTTCTCAGCCAGAGCAGCTATGCCTGCAGCTTTCTGTGGTGGCAAGTGCTGGAGCCTATGTGTGCCACCATGCACCTACGTGAAGGTGCCCCTCAAGCCCCACGTCAAGCTTCCCCAGAAGCTGATGGCATCCCCTCGCCCCCTCCCCTAGCCCACCCTCACTTTTGGGTGTGGGCAGCACGTGCACGCAGCATGTGGATTTGGAAACAAGCAGGATTAGAAAGTCTAAGAGCAAGTGGAGGGGTGTGGGGGGAAGAGAGGGGATCCGGGTGGTCACGGACCTGTGCCTGGGAGGGTGCATGTCCCAGGGAGCAGCAGCAGCAGCAGGTATTTTGCAACCAGCATGTTTATGGAGCGTATGACTGTGAGCGCGTGGGCACACAGGCTCTTGTTTTATGGAAAAATTATCTCTAAAGCCATTAATGGTGCATTTCGACTGAGTAACTTTTCTGAAAATGTAATCATCCAGCCCAAAGTCTTTTTACAGCATGACTCAACAGGCTCGTCCCAAACTGAATTTGTGAATGGCACTGGGATGGTGACTCCCCACTTCCAGCTCAAGCATCTTCCCCCAGTTTGATGCTCTCCTGGGGCAGGGGGAGGCAGGTGAGGGGCAGTCTGGCCATCTTGCCTTTCGTGATGCTACTGTGGGGCCAGGGGAGCAACCGTGGCCTGTTTTGTTGTCCATTACAAGGTCATGATGAGGTTGGGAGACAAGCTGGAATCAAGGTCCTTTTCCAAGGTTGAAATGTATCCGTTGTCTTCAGTACCATTTTCAGAGTTTTTTCCTGTTGATTTAGTTCCATAATTTGATTTGTTTGAGAAGTGTATCGGAGAAATGCATTCTCAGGTTTTTGAGATATTAACTAATTTTGAGATATTACTAATATTAACATGCCCTGGCATGGGAGGGTATGAAAAAAAACCAGAAAGGTGAAGCTGCCTATAATAAGATCTGGTGGTCAACCCAAAATAAATCATAGCAACAGCGCTGTGCTCTTGAGCATGCTGTGGTTTTCTTTGAGGGTCAGAGAGACCTTTGTGAAAGCTGAGTAAATATAAATGTCCCCATGACATGGCAGGGAAAGTGAGGCAGGGAAAAGGTTGCACTGCTGAAAGCTGCTAGCGTTCTGCGGTAATGCACTCAGCCAAGAGGGGAAGAGGATTTTCTTGCAAGAAGTTGTGCTGTGCAATGAGTATAGGTGTGGAATTGAAACTGGGAATGAGCACGGGCTAGTCAGAAGTGCTCGCCAGTAAGATGCTTGATGGGCAAGTTTTAAATGACTAGGTATGATCCTTTCCCTGCAGTGTTCGGTAGGCAAAACAGATGCTTGCTTAAAACCTTTCCCCTACCCTCAGGCAACTAAAGGATGCTTGGGTAAACTGAGCTGCGGCAGTTTGGAGGGCGCTGTGCAGCAGCTACGATGGGTCTGAAAGGCTTATCGCGCTTGGACGTGACTTGAGTTTCTCCATGTAGTACATAGGTACAGCAGACCTTGCCCTTTCAGTGGGATGTTTGACTCACAGAAAGTCGTGTTAGGACTCCTGACTTGGCGTTTTTATGGAAATGCCAACTATTTGTCATGTTCATTTGGAAAAACCCGAGCTCTAGTCCATCTCCCAGCTCATGGCCTTTGGTTGCTTCTTCCTATTGCTGCATTTGAATACTTCTTTGTTAGGACTGATTTCTAAAACAAAGTCTTTTTCAAGCGAGAGAGCAAGCCTGTGTATGCTCAGATGCTTTCCTTTGCATGGCTGTGAAAAACAATTTGATCTGGCGAGGGTAAAAGCTTGAAGTTTGAGCTATAATTGGAGTTTGGGATTTTTGAAAAGAAAAAGGGAGATAAGAGACAAGTCAAAGCTGTCAGAGTCTCTTCCTCCTGTAGATATTTTTGTTCATAACTGTTTGTATAATCTCTTTGCCCATAACAAGATGTTAATTAAATCACCACCATTTAAAATAATTCAGGTCTTTTTTTTTTAACCCTTTCACACCTTTGGCAAAACTCTAACTGTATCCCCGTGGTTTGTTCGCTTAGAAAATGCCTATATTTAAGCTGCTTGACTGCCTGTGTTTTTACTCTGCTGCTTCAAGTGCCTGTTTGCTGCCTGACTTCTGAAATCCGGTAAAAACTATTTAAGGGAGGAGGTGAAAGGGGAATACATTGGTGAATTTGCAAAAGGCAGATGGAGCTTTGCATCCAGCTGAGTTTGGCGCTGAGTACACACACAGCCTGCGGAGGGAGAGACTGCGGGTGAAGCCAAAGCTGGTGAGAGATGCGAGCTCAGTGGCCCAGCAGCATGCCGCCACCTTTCCCAGGAGAGAAGGTGCCTGCCTTCCCAGGCTCTCAGCAATACCTCTGCCACTTGGTGCTGCTGCCATTAATTCCTCGCTTGAACTGATGTGGTGGCTGAGGAGGAGGAGGCATTGATGGGGACTTGTCCCTGACAAACCTGAGTGACATCAAGATTTCAAGCCACGTGGTGTCTCCAGGAGTTTAGAGCATCCATTGACCAGTTTGAGTGGTGTGATCTGAAGTCATGGGTCATTTCACTTCTGCTTTCCAGGATCCAACCCGAGTGGTCAGCCCAGTTATTGACATCATCAACTTGGACACTTTTGCCTATGTGGCAGCTTCCTCGGACCTCAGAGGAGGTAAGTCCAAGCTGTGTGCATGCCCTGTGGGTGTGCATCCCGTGGTGTGAACATGCACTGGCCTGAGGAGCTGGTGGCTCTGCACCACACCGCTGGCTCCTACTATCTTGCAAAAAGTGCGTTAGCACTGTTCGGTGCTCCCCGCTGGCTGTTTTCAGGCTATTTTAGAGTCAGGTAAGCATGGCGTGAGGAATGGTGTTTGCTACAGTGGATAAGGCAGTCAAGCAGGAAAGAAGGGTCATGTCAAAGCCACCCTTGGCAGCACTGAAAGTTGGTCTGCTGACAAGAGGGGATGGGGGAATGTCTAGGCAACAAATGGAGGATGCGACTGTAGTGCTTATTAGTATGCCTGTGCTATTTGTAGGATGCAATATCCATCAGAGCGTGTATTTTTGTGCACAAGGGGACAAAGTGAGGTTTCAGCAGAAGCTTTAATTCTGACTTTTTCTGCCTTTGGAGTGCTTGACTTTGCAATTGTAATGCAATATGTGGTTTCTTGTTCATATGCAGTAGTAAAATATGTTAGTCATTGGACTCTTCTCCCAAGAGCTGCATCTCCATGGTTTAAGTCATTTGAAAGTGGGGAAAATACTCCATCAAACATGGCTTCTGCAGCCTGCCTTGCCTGCTAATCCATACCCATTTCTAATTTCCCCATGGTACTTCTCTACTTTGGTTTTAGGTTTTGACTGGAGTCTGCATTTCAAATGGGAGCAGCTTTCCCCAGAGCAGAAAGCCAAACGACTTGATCCCACTGAACCCATTAAGTAAGTCAAGAGGGGGAAGGAGGCATCTGTGGAATGGGGGGCAAGACAGGTGTCTTCATCTGACCTCATGTGTGTCACCATGCACCATAGCAGTGTGATATTCCTTCCAGGACAGCTCTGAACTTCTAATCCATATAGTGAGCTCCTGGCTAGCTTGGGTTTTGCAGTACACCTTTACCTCCCAACACTGAAACCTGAGGGTGCTACAAAGGTAGAAAGGGTATATTTATGGTTATTTGTGTTTTGGTAGTACTAAAGAGGCTGAGTACGGTTAGGGAAAAAGCCCAGTGCTCTAGACTCCTGCTTCTCTCAGCTCAGCTGTCGCTGAAAAATAAGGCAGTGTCCTCAGCCCGCTTGATAAAAACACAGTGTCTAGTCCAGCCTTTCCAGATCAGTGCTGCTCTTCTGGACCTCACTGAAGGCTCCTCAAAAATTCAGGATGCACAGGAGAGATAGCGAAACTGAATGGGAGAGATGCCATCTGTCCTCATGCCGTGGGATAGAGGGAGTCCCTCATTCTGCTGAAAAACTCTCCTGGCAGCAAGCCTAGTGCTGGTGTCTGCATCCCCACCCACGAAGCACTGGGGCATGGAGGAGACCAAGCAATGGGGGAGGCTCAGAAAGCTCAGAGGAGCAAAGTACTGCTTCTCCTTAGGATGCTGCTGTTAACAGGAGCTCTCGTTGGCTTCCTGAAGGCTCACGTTCCTGGTTGTCCTGCCATGCAGGGCACTGTGGAGACTCGCCTGAGCACAGCAGTCACCTTAGCTTCTCCCAAGCCTACTCTAAGGCATCCACGCTGTCTGCAATTAAGTGGAGACAGGACTTTGTGCCAGTAAATGGCGAGTCTCCTCAAGCTATCTTCTGGGTCTGCCCTCCCCTCCTCCATGGACTTTCTCTGTGCAGTTTTTGTAGTTAATCCAAAGAATGAAAAGTAACCCTGTTTTGAAATAAAGATCACACAGCTAGTGATGGCTTTTAAAAAGCCCTTCTGAATTGGTTCTGCCTTCCTCTCCCCAGTGGAATCGTGCGCTTAATAGTCTGGCTCCAGGCAAAAAGCCAGTCTGAGTGAATAACCCCCCGAGTGCTAAGTGCATTTTTGATGCTGAAGCCTACAATCAGGGCTGTGAACTTTGGGCTTGTAGGAGTTGTGCTGACGGGTGCATTAGCCAGTCATTAAGTGCCAGGCAATTTATGATTGACAGTAAAATACCAAGGCAGCTGAAAGAAAGGCTCAGATGCTTTTTGAGGTGTGTTGTTGGTGAGAAGGAGATACATCGGTAATGTCATGATGATGGAAGAGGAGGCAAAGGGAAGGGCTGCTTCTGCACATCCAGGTGCTGCAGCGGTGTTTGAGAGTGTGTCCCCTCTTCCCTTACCCATTCTGCAGGACTCCCATCATTGCTGGGGGGCTGTTTGTGATTGACAAAGCCTGGTTCAACCACCTGGGGAAGTACGACAGTGCCATGGACATCTGGGGTGGGGAGAACTTTGGTGAGTCACTCTTCTTCCTCCTGTGCTTTGCTGTGTTGGCTTCTCTTCCTGAGTCATGCCAGATAGATATAAGGTCATTTTGGACTTTACTTTCAATGCTCTGCATTGTTTCCCTCACTTACATTCATAGATTACGGTCTCAGGTGAGTAAGGGATCCAACAATCATGAATGATGGGAAGTGAGCAATTGTTGGTACTTGGGACTCCCTGCCTTCCACGCTGCTTTGGTTTTCTGTAGGTAAATACCCTAAACCACAGATTTTTTCAGCTTTGATGTTACCGACAGATGAGAGAACACCACAAGCACCTCCTATTCCTTCCTGATCTTATTTTCTCATTAATAAAGCAAAGACGTGTCTTATTCCATTGTCTGATGACAGCATTTCGAAGCTACGAGCTGAGGCATCAGTGGCTACCTGAATTGGCAGAGTGCCTGAAACAGTGGTTCCATCAGCATGCTGCAAGCAGGTGGCAAAGTAGCATGGCTGCTTCTCCATTCCTCTATCGCTAGATGGCTAAGCACTGCCAGGCTCTCCTTGACACTCATTTTTCCTGCATGAAAAAAAAGGTTGAGCTGACCTAAATTCAGTCACCTCTGCCCATTGTCATGGGGCAAGACGGGCATTAAGAAATCTCCTGCATGGAAACTTGAGAGGGCACATGACAGAGGTAACAGCCTGTCCCTTGTTCCCCATGTCAAGCAGAGCTGGATCAGGCTGGGCCCTTCTTTCTTTGAAGCTGTAGCAATGCTGCAGATCAGAGCAATGGACTGTGTCCGTGAAAGAAGGGGGAGGCACTTGATGTCAGGGAGACAGATCAGAACCTGGCTTTAATAGCTCACACCTCTGGGGAGTATGGCTAGCAAGGAAGGAAGGATCTTGTGTCTTAACTCATACAGCGATGCTGTCAGTCATCCAAGGGAACAGATGCTGCTGCCTTGCAGTAACAGTGCAGGAACCTGGCACTGTTGTTTCCTTCACATGCCTTTTCTCCTCCAGCATATTTTATTTATTTATATCTCATTATACAGTAGGATCTCACTCCTTCGTGCTTGCTCCCTGTGGGTGGGTGTCTTGCCACTGGACTGACCCAAAGCATCTGCTCCTCTGAGTGGGGCGGCTCTGAGGAAACCTAGGAGGGAGCAGCAGCCCTCCTGCTTCCCGCGTTGGATCAATGGCCCAAAGAAAGCGTTCAAGAAGGGAACTAGACAGGAGGAGAGGGACTGACGCCCTGCGTCTGACCCACTGTCCAGCTCTGCTCATCGCTCTTCTCTGATGGCAGCTGGCATAAGCTGCTCCTGGGAGATGAACAGTGATGGGGCAGCCTGCCCTCTGGGGAAGCTCGATCCTGGCACCTTGTCTGATGCCCTGCAACGGCAGGCATTGCGCTCCTTCTGCATGGTTGTGGCCCATCCTATGGAGCGCGATGTTTCCCTTACAGGTACTTGCCCTGGGAGGCTGCTTCCGAGCCAACATTCGCTGGCTGTGCTGCAGGGTGTAATGCTGCCTCAGGGCATCGGCCGACAAAGGAAAGCCGGGCAGGATAACACTGCAACAAAAAAGCACAGGTCTGCAGATCAGCAGGGGAGATCCCATCTTGCCCATCACCCTGAGAGCAGAAGCATGCCCGGCTCAAAGCTGCATCTCCTGCAGGTGCAGCTGTCAAGGGCAGCGTGTCCCACATCTCTTTCACACACAGGCAAGGGCAGCTGTGACCCTGCTGGCCCCAGTCAGTTCTGGGCAGGTGGCAAAGGGCAGGAGCTGACCGAGTGGCTGCTCATTTTGGGCACTTGCAGTGAACTGTGCTTTTTCTGGTAGCTTGGTCCTGAGGGGATGCAGGACTCTGGTCCTGGGGAGCATTGCTGCTGCCTTTAATATTATTGACTGGACAGCTAGAGGGGGCTGGAGACTTCAGGCAAAACAAAAGCAAGCGTGTTTGGGTTAGAAGGAGGACATTGTAGGTGTTTTACTTCTTAAATGTACTTAATCCCCTGTAGGTGAATTGATGAGTGGTGGCAGAAGGACTTGCAGGCCGGCAAGAAGCGTGCTGAGCGTATTTTGTCAAGCTAAGGCCAAGCCCAGTGCACCCCAATGTATACTGTTCGCATCTCTCCTGAGGGTTGCTCAGTGGGGCCACCTGCACTGGAGACATCCCTCGAGGGTCAGGTGAAGCATGCTGTCGGTTCCTGCTCCCCTGGCTCCTCTGAGCTGGCCCCGTGCCACACCATGCCTTTGCTGGTGCCTCAGTTTACCTCCTCCCAAGGCATTTACCTCTTGTCTGCCTGTCTGGAGACCTTGTTTGTTAGCAGCCATGGATGGCTCCATGGGTCGTCCCTGCCTGCTGAAACCTGTGCTTTAATTGCCTCTGCTGGGACTAGAGCAGGGTCTGCAGGGTTGCAACATGTCTGAAGCAGAGAGCTCAGGCTCCTCACCATCACCTGCCTCCCCAGCACTGTTCTCATTCCAGTTTGCAGTGCACAGAGATCAACTCAGCCCACCTCTTCATTAGGCTTTAAATTAAGAGCAGGCGAGGACTGAACGGTGCAAGTCTTTCCCTTGTAGCGCTTCAGGGAGCTGCTCTTCTCCCAGGCTGAGCAGAAGGACTAGAGGAGGGGAAGGCACGATGCAGTAGCCACATTGCGGTACAGAGCTGCTCAGCTGATTGTCCCCCTTTATTGGGCACTCTTCTGATGAGTAAATCAGCAGTGTGGCCAGCGCTGTGACACACTGGCAAATGAGAGCAACAGCCATGTGTGAGGGGAACCAAGTGCAGCAGCTTAGAGTGGCTGCATCCTGCCGTAATCTCATTCCCCTGCAGCTGTGATTAAGGTTACTCCCAATATAGCACCAGGACACAGCACAAGGGCATGTTTTATTGGCCCATTAATACCCAGTGCTGGGGAAAGTGGTGAGGCTCCAGCTGCTGTTGCAGCTCTTGCCTGTAAGCACAGCAGTGAAGGGAAGGGGAGGGGATTTCTGGAAAGAAATGCTTCTCCTCCCTGCTGTGCTTTCCCATCCCAGCCTTTGCTGACCCCTGCTGCCAGGGCCAGCTGTTGAGGATGGGCTCAAGCCTTGAATTTTGGACCTGGGCATCAAGGCAAGAGGGCTTTGCGGCTGTGCCAGCGTCCTGTTTCCATCAGCTCAGGAGCAGGCAGGCATGCTGGGAGCAGGGACAGGAGCAACGTGAATCTGGCTCCCACCTCTGCAGCAACGTGCACCTCATGGCTGAGCCATGTGTGCTTAAGAATAGGTGGCTTTGGAGGTCCAGGCTCCAATTCTTCTTTGCTCCCTGAAGCTTGTGAGTGGTTTTTGGAGGGATGGCAGCTTTGTGGGCCGGCAGTCCCTGCCCTTGAAGGTGGAAGAGTCCTGTTCACACTGCCCAAATGGCCTTCCCACCACAGGCACTTGTCTTGCCAGCATCTGACCTGGATACAAGTCATCCTTGTGCTGGTGTATGTGAGGGGACTGCTGGGAGCACGAGCTGGCAAAGACAATGGGTGGCCTCCAGTCTGACTTCTGTAGTTAAATATGGGGGGGTGGGGGGGGAAAGGGGGTGAAAAGAAACTTTTCATCTTGGAGTAGATATGTGCTATGTATAGCTCTAGACTGTCAACAGATGATAAAATAGGATGCAAAGACTGCAGAAGCCTTTTCTTTTCAATTTCATTTCTTTTCCATGCTGGTTCTGTCTAAGCATGACTGTCTGACAATATAGTTGCAGATTCATAGCTTCACAAAAACAAGGACCAGATGGATCCGTTAGATCAGCCATTCTGCTCATCAGTCCTACCTCACCAGCTATGATTTCATCCAGCTCCCTGCCAAGAGCCCCGTAACTTCTCGTGTCGGTTGTACCACAGCCTTGTTTTCCTCCAGAAGGGCCCTGTGGACCAGCCAGAGAAAAGCTTGGGGCGACCAGGAGACATTTCCCATACTGATAGTTTATCCAGATTTTTGGGATAATCCCTCTCTCCCATCACTGACCTTTGCTTGTGCAAAGGTTTGTGCCTTGTTGGTCTGCAACATGGGTACTCACAGCCTGGACTATGTGCTGGGCAGGGTAAGCTCCTATCTGTTTTGAGACAGGTGATGGATGCACAGCGCTCTGTTCACTTTGCAGAATCAATGGTGGATTCTTAAAGATAATGACCATTGTAGTCATTAATAACAGAATTCATGGCCTTTCCTGGTCAACTTGACAGCCCTTTGTAGGTAAGTGACTCTGAAATAGGCAGTGCAGAAGTAATTATGGGCGCACAAAACTAGCAAGATGATTCTGCGATGTAAGCGGGAGTGCATGAAAAGGGACCTACTTACCGTCTCGCTCTTGCCATTGTGATAGCACCTGCTGTGCTACAGGCAGGTTTCAAGTGCACTGACTTCAAACAGATCGCAAGAAGCTTTGAAATGTGCTTTTAAGGGAGTTGCGCCTAGGAAAGCCCCTCTGGTAATTGATTTACCCCAGTTTAATGTGACAGAGGATGAAGTGAGAGGTAATACCAGGATCCAGCTTGCTCTAGGACAGAAAGACAAAATGCTGAAGCTGCTTTTCTTGTAGAAATCTCTTTCCGTGTGTGGATGTGTGGAGGGAGCCTGGAAATCATCCCCTGCAGCCGCGTTGGACACGTCTTCCGGAAGAAACATCCATACGTCTTTCCAGAGGGAAATGCCAATACATACATTAAGTAGGTGTTTTGTATTTGCTTATTTTTGTGAGGTGGAATAAGGTGCTGCCTTGTAGGGAGGAGGGAGCAGAGAAGAAGAGGAGGAAGGTTTGTTTGGAAAATTTTGAAATGTCCCTGGGCAGGAATCTCCTGAGCTGAAGAAAATCAAGCCAGTACGACTCTCCCTTAGGATTTCTACAATGTGGAGAATATGACAGAAATAGGACACGTATATGGTATCTTTCATCAGCACGGAAATGGAGGGACAGCCCCAGCATCTCCCTGAGTGCTAGCTACCGTAACAGCAAATGGTTTAGACCCTAAGGTCGTCAGAACACATTTATAATGACCTGAAATCAGGCTGCCAGCAATGTCTGTCAGTACCCAGTGACCTTAGCTGAGGGCTGAGTGTGGCTCAGCTGAACCAGAAAATTTCGTTCCCGATGCTTCTCAGAGAGGGGAGCTGAGCAGCATGCCGGAGTGGGTGGCTTTGCCTCCAGGCTGGTGCTGCCTCTCGAGCAGGGGCAGCAATGGGCTGCACCTTGCTGGCAGGGACACCGAAGGAACTGCCAGGGTGTCCCAGCTGAAGGAGACCTGTGCTCACGTACAGGAGCATAGACTGAATCAGGTACTGAAACGGCTCTCTGAAATGGGCTAAGATCTTGGAAACAGCAGGCAAAGATGGAGGCAGTCCAGAAGTGGGAATCAGTATGGGAAAGATGATGGGAGCAGCTGGTGAAGTCAGGAAGGATTTCCTCCTTTTTTAGAGCATGAGGCTGAAGGTTGTCCACTAAGTAAATGACAGAGAAAAACATCGGAAGCAGTTATACTTAGTGCAGGGCTGTTTATCAGCTAAACTGTGTTTGTGTGTGTTTACACACCAGGCGTCCCTTTTAGTGTGACTTCCTCAGTGTTATAAAGAGCCGAGAACAGTATTTGTGAAGACCCAGCCGCCTGCAGCGGGGTTATCACTGACCTGGGCTTTCTGCAGCTTTCCCACGCTTTACATGAGACAATAAACTGGGGGGGGGGGCGAGGGGGGAGCAAATTACATCTCTCAGTTATATGTGATTTCCAGCCACGCAGCCTGCGAGACAGGAAGAGGACCATGTCACCTTGCTTCAAAAAGATGATGGTGAGGGGCACAGGGTGTTGCTGGCATCTCAAGGAGGAGGGCATGCATTTGAGACTCACGAGGAGGGCTCTTGCTTTTAGTAGTGAAATGAAAGTCCTACAGAACAGGCTGGGATGTGGCAGAATCTCCACTGACCAAGTCACTGCAAACCTGAGTGAAAAGGCAGCATCTGCCTTGCATCGCCTGCAGGAGGAGCAAGGGGAGCTTGAATGGGTACGGCTCTTCTGGCTGCACCCCAAGCACAGGCCCACTGGGACTTTGGGGAGGTCTGAATCAACATCCAGGTGTGAGCCTTGGCATTTATCCCCATGCTGCTTATAAACCCGAATTAGATCAGGAAGCCAGAGAAAAAAAATTTTGTACATTGGGGAAGATTAGATACAGATGTAGGTGTAGACACTGTGACTTTGGCATCTCTTGAGCAAGAGCACTTAGACTATTGCTGTGGCCTTAGAGAGAGAGGAAAAAGCGTCATGAATCAGCAAGGGACTGAAAAGTGTTCCAGAGAAACATATCTGTAGGTATTAGGAGCTGGGATTTTGTTAACCTTATGGTATCTATCAGCCTTAAACTTAACATAGTGATCTACTGACTAAGAGGAGAAACCGTTTCTGACAACCTGATGCTATGTGGTACCTCTGTTTAAACAGAGATGTTAACAAAAATTATCTCCACCTTTCTGCCAGATATTGATTTTTTTTTTTCCCCACACAACGTCTTGTTCAGTGCAATAGAGCGCTCAGGCTCCAGTGTTGTGCTGGCTTCACTAGCAGACTACCTTGTGTTCTGGCCATGTGGGGCTCAGCTGGATCAGAGCCTGCCCTGCAGCACCTGCAGCCCAGTGGCAAATATTAATAGCTTGGATGCACTGGCCTGCCTTGGAGCAGGAGGTTGGAGGACTCCCCTGACCTGAGCAGGGATGGGCAGATAGGCATGGAGCAACAAAGCTATTTGCAAGGAGAGTTAGAGCCACCTGAAGTCAACAGAAGATTTCCTGAGGTTCATAAATCTTATGCAGACATCTTCTGACTGATGTGGAAGACTGACATTTATGCTACAGCACTGTGGCCAGGGTGGTTTCTCTTAAGTTTTGAATGCTGAGATTTACCTCAATGAAATCCAGGGGTGCCAAGAAGAAGAGTCCATACAGGATTGAGGCAAAGGAAATATTTGCTTTCAATCTTTGGTAAATTTTGCACCACTTCTCAGAGCTCCATCCCAGCCACTAAATAAAACCCCAGGCATGCCTGCCTGGGAGATGATGCTTAAGAGAGGCTTCAGTTCCGAGTCCGGTGGATGCAAAGCATCCAGCTGAGTTTGAAATGGTGAATTCTTCACTCAAGCTTTGGCCAGTTGTGTTTGGTCCCTGGAGTATGGGGAGGAAGAGTACCTTCTCCAGTAGTGGGAGGCAGACTGGCTTAAAGGTGGTTTGGGTGAAGTCAAAGACCAAGTTGAGGATGGGAGGAGGGCGGGATGGATTAGGCAATACATTTTAGAAAATGTCACCTCGGCCGCTTCCTTGGTTTCACCTGTCTTTCATTGCCTCTTTCAGAAACACTAAGCGCACAGCGGAGGTATGGATGGACGAGTTCAAGCAGTACTACTATGCGGCTCGTCCTGCAGCCCAGGGGAGGCCTTATGGAAAGTAAGTGTCTTTCTCCGCTGCCTGTGCCCTGCCTTTGCCCTGGCTGCTGCAGTGGTTGTTCACGGTGACGTTACCCTGCTGCGGAAACCCGCCTGCGTTGTTTCTGTAGTAACGCTCAATTAAATGCTAATCGTAGGCAGATGCTATGAGCACAGCGATGAAACATATAAACAGCTAGTTTATATGCTGTGCTAGTTTATCCTAGTGAGTGAACCGAATCAAGGTGGGGGAAAACCCTCTCTGCCTATGTCCTGCCTGTGGCATTAAGTACAAGTACTTCTGGTCCCAGAGCAGAGGTTGCGGGGGAGAGTCCAGAGGTCTCGCTGGCAGCTGAGGAGCAGGAAAATCATCAAATTTTGGGCCCACTAAGGCTTTATTGGAGAGGAGCGAGTGCTTTGTATTCAGGGCATTTGCCATTCATTCTGTGAACACTCAGAAACGCCTCTCTGTCTGGAGGGCTGTATGTATTTGTGTTCATTTCTCATTTTCATATGCTATTCCTTCCTTAGAAGGTTTCTTTTGGACCACAGCTGGTTCCAAATCCAACCCCAAATTCCTTCTGGCTACTCTTCAATTTCTAAGACAGATAAATAGAAATTCTGGTGACTAACCTGTTTCCACTGAATTCGTACCCTGTTCCCATCCATCAGCTTGGCCTGAAGTAACAGCTCTGTCCTGCTAAATATAGGAGGATGTAGAGAAGGTAGACTATGCCAAGGGAAGGCACTGGAGGCTTCCTACTGCTCTGTAAATGCCAGCTCATAACAGCTCCACAGGTAGAGGCTGGCCCAGAGGGGAGCTGGAGTTCAGAAAATGTCACTATGCACCATGATCCCTCAGCAGAAACTTGACCCTGGTTAATGAAAGAAAGAAGTATTTCACCGTGTGATTAACTTCTGCTGATTTAAAGGTGTATTTAGGTGCTCCTGTGAATCAAGGCCTTCAGCAGTCCTGTAAACGAAGAGTAACTTATAATAGCATGTATTAATTTCCTAGTACATTAATATATTAAATTAATGCTTATTGCACATAGTAGACAGCATACATTTTTTTACTGTTAAATTTTAGATGACTGTACATTTCCATGAACCTTTCATCCACCAAACTCCAGACTCCTTGTTAAAATGGCAGTATGTCACCATGCCATTTTACCAAGTGAGACCTCCAAAGAGACAGAGATCAAAATGACCAACCAAGCTCATGCAGAATATAGCAGAAAATAGAGCTGCTGATGCTCTTGTGTTTACTGTCTGTGCATAAATGTGGGTTTCTTCCAGCCTCCCTTTTTGGTGCATATTGTCTCACCTTCATGATTTCCATTGTATGTCTATGACATTTTCTTCCCACAGCGTCCAGAGCAGAGTGGAGCTGCGGAAGAAGTTGAAATGCCACAGCTTCAAGTGGTACCTGGAAAACGTTTATCCCGAACTTCGGTATGGATGTGTGATCCCCACCCGTCTCTAGCACGCCAGTGAGACGCCCCATCCCTCCTGCCCCACAGAGCTTTCCTCTGCCCCTCCAGTCCCCACACCTCCCTCCTGCTCCAGAGGTACAGGCACCCCCTCCCTTGGGCTTCACAGAAGGGCATAGTGAATTATGTGCTGGCTTTAAACACAGCTTGCTCCCCATGTGACATGGTACATTTGTGATCCTGCTTTCTCTAAGCTGTCTTATAAAGTTCATGGCTCTTTGCTGCAAGGCTAGTGAGGGGCAAAGCACCACTTATTTCTCTTAGCTCTCAGGTATCCTCCTGCCCACACTGTGGGACAGGTGGGACAGTTTTCCTTACAAAAGTATCCCAAAGTAGGAAAATCCGCGGTAGCCTCTGGTGGTTTTTTTCAGTACTTAATGACTCTTGCTTACAAAAAACCCACCTGATTTCCAGTCCTTTCACACTGTTCTGTGATACTCAAGACTTCTCTGTTGTGAAACCATCCACTCTAGATTATGACCTGTATTCTGGTGGCTCTGCCTTGCTCCTAGGCTAATGCTTTGCTTAATATGCACTGCCAGAGCTGCTTTTGCGCAAATTCCTTTTATTCACCAAAATTACTCCAGAAATCACTGCATCCAGTCCCTCAGTCACTATCAGGAGCCATGCTCAGAAAGGGTGCAGAAATTTTGGAGATACTTCCAGGGATCTGCTGGTACAATGGCTGAGTGCAGAATCACAGTGTGAAAATGATTTATAGCTGTTTTCTGGCTTTTTTTTGCCATGTGCGGCATTGCACAGCAGCATTCACAGGGAATGTCAGGGCTCTGTGGCGGTTTGTTATAGAGTTTCCCACTCCTGTAAGCTGAAGGCCAACCTTCAGCCTGCTCACAGTCTATTCCTTGCTCCCTTGTTTGCCTTGTGCAGTGTTATTTATTTTTTTCCTCTTGCAAAGGCCATCCATCCATCTCTGAGTGCCACTTCTGCAGCGTCCCTGTCCATGTACTGCTCTCAGTGGTTCAGTACTGTAATAGATCTTGCAACTGTCATTTTCTGAAGGTGAAACGGTGCGACTGCACCCTCCTTACGCCACTAAGCCTCCCTTTGAGTACTCCATGTGCCTGGGGGAGCAGGGATGTTGTTTTTACACTGTACCCGCAGGATTCCTGAGGAATCGCTCTATCAGACTGGGATGATCAGGCAAAGGCAGAGCTGCCTGGAATCGCACAAGTCTGAAGCCCAAGAGTTGCCTGTCCTGAGCTTAAATCCTTGTATCAGCAGCAAAGGCACAGCAGCAACGGCACAGGTAAGATATGTTGCCTATCCCCAGTGATGCCAGCTGGAGAGAAGGCTCTAGGGCAGCTTCCAGGTCATTTCCTAATTTTGCTAAAGCTCTGTTGGAGGATTACCTGTTCTGCCAGCCTCTTTCCTAAGGCAGCATGTAGTTAAACCCTGGTAAGACCTCCTTACCTTGGTGGAGGCCCTGGGCAGCAGCAGGGACTGGTACAGGAGCCACTGTACAGGGTGGACCCCTTATCTCTGCACTAGCCTGCGCTGAGTTCTTACTGCTGCTCGGGAATACCACGCGCCGTTCATCTGCAGGGATCAGAGCAAGACAAAGAGAACTATAATTTTCTCTCATCTTTCAGCCTTATTTCTTTCAAAATGCACTGAATCGCAATGGTATTTATAACTTCATAGTTTGCATTCTCTCAATATTAGATTGCCCATTAAACTAGTGAGAATTTAATGAGGATGATCTCATTTTTTTCAATCTTTTTTTTTTTCAATCCGAGATGAGAAAAAGCTGTATGAATCAGTGTTCTCAAAAGCATATTCTAGGAAATGTTAGAGCCAAGGACAGGCACATGTGCCTTGTGGTAGAGTCACTGGAACAAGACTCTGAAGATACAGCTTCAAAACCTGCCTTTGCTTTAGGCTCCCTTTGTGCTTTTGGGCATGTCAGTAAGTTCTCTCACTGTTCCTGTCTGTAAAACAGGGAGGATAACAATCACTCACTTCTTTGGGGTGCTGTGAAATAATTTGATAGGCAATGATGTGCTTGCTTCCACTTGACTGTACATCCGTAACCCTGATGGTTACACATTCAAACCAGGTAGCTCCGCATATAAAAGGCCCAGCCTGGAGAGGCTGGTGAAAATGTCCCTAATTTGTATGTGCAAATGAAGCAGGTCATTATGTGCATCTCTTTTGCATGCAGTTGCATGCCTGCCTTTAGTCAGGAAAATAATATCTGTTTCACAGTTGGGTAAAATCAACAATGACTACTTGAATTTTAGTCAGTTCAGAAAATATAATGAATATAACTGCAAGCACCACATAGTTACAGTTCTTACAGTTTAACAGGTTTCCATGTTTTAGAATTCTTTTTCTTTCTTCCACTGCTGCATGGACTTTTTACACAAACAACAACAGAAGCAAGCTGATGAGAGCAGGTCATTATGTTTTGCAGGGTCAGCTCTGCTGAAGGAAAAAAATGCTTTAGTGACAATTGTGACTTTCAATGAATTGGATATTTTTAAAAAAAATCTGGGAAAACTAGAATGGAAAATGCTGCTGCAAGCTAGCATTTCAAAATGAAATGGCATTGGTCTTTCTGAAATATCAATTTGATGTGATATTTTAAAATGAGAAGTGTCACGCCAACGAGTTGGATTGTTTCATTCCCGTCAAACACATTTTGTTTTGACATTTCTGTGCAGTAAATTTTTGGAATTTTTCATGCCACAAACTTTTCATTTTCCCATTCTGATTCTGCAGCAGTTCGTAATAGGTCAACGCTTCCCACTGGATGACAACTCCATTTCTTGTGCACATTCGGGACTGACGCTGCAGGGGAACAGAAAAATGCACTACAAACAGATTGCTGGATAGCTACACTCAATACACAGACAGGAATAGAGAAAAACCTTGTCCTTTTATCTTTCTCTGTCTTTCTCGGATAGTTCTCTGTTACTTGTACCCATGGAGAATATTTCAGATGCAAGCAGGATATTTAAATTTTCATTGTGAATAGAAACTTGTATTTTAATTACACAATTATTACAAGACCACCTGAACTTGTGGATGACATGGAGGTTATAGTCACCAGGCTGTGTAGTATAGATTATGCAGCAAATACAAAACTAAGTAGCAATATTCTTCACTTTTAACATCCTGAAATCAGATCTTGTTTACCCTAAGCTTCATTATTTGAAAAATAGGCTTAGCTAAATCAAAGCTGTGCTTTCCTGGCATTCAGTAAGTACTATGGAAATATCCTGGCCATCCAGATCCTTTATTATCAGGGTTAGTAGCATTAATTTGGTTGCTTGGTTGCCCTTCTGTATCTGTTTCCCTACTAGGCTCTCCAAGCCCTTTACCAACATTACATGCATGAAGTCCTGGGACTGGGTGTGAGAAACTCCGGGCTGTCATCTATCACCATGGTTTGAGAAGAGAGGAACAGGAACTGTCAGATGGCAATCAATTGCTCTTTAGTTTGGTTTTTTCTGTCCGTAGTGCAGGGGAAGGGTGTTGTGAGCCCTCTGGCCACATCCACAGTTTGGGTAAATTGAGAAAGGTGGCTGCAGTGAAATCAGACAGGCTTTACACCCCTAGATCTCACAGACCCTCCCTGGTGGTGTCTGGTGTTAGTCCTGAATTACTAGAAAGGCCACTGAGGCACAAGAAGACCCCTCATCTTTGTATAGGAGAGCTCTGTCTTCTCATCCCTGCGATCTACTTGGCCTTTCCCTCTCCAAAAGGTCTGGTAGTAGTCAGGGCAGGCTCTGTCCCCTGGGCTGGCTCTCAGAGGGAGCTGCTCTTGAGTTAGTGACTGGCAGAGATCTTTGTACAGTGCTGCCCATCCCCAGGGCACAGCGGACTCTACCTGTGCTCCTGCCCACTGGAGCCTTGGTACTCTGTGTCTTGTTGTGTCTCATTTGCTAAATGAACTGATTGATTTAGTTTTTCACAAGACAAATGCATCTGAGGGAAAATAATTGATCGTAATTTTTTCCTGGTCTGTCTGATGACGATGTGAGCAGTTGGGTATTTTTTTTTTTTCAAACTAAGTGTCAGTTGATATTAGTCCATACATCTTTGGAATCGACATCTGACTCTGGGATTTATTTAAATCATTAGCAGTTCCAGGAAATCTGATGTACTTCAGATAAAAAAGCAGAAGACATTTTGGCCTGGATACTCACACGCATATAAGCAGTAGCCACAAGATGAATGTAAAGTTAGTTATCTCCTAGACATGCGAGGAAACAGTGGGAAGGTTGCAGCATCTGTTTCCTGGGCTGGCACCCCAAAATACCTGGGCCTTGGAGCTGAGTGGCTGCCATTGCATTTGGGTGGCATGTCCTTGACTCTAATAAGAAGGAAATGCAGTGTGATAATCTGCCTGATGTGACATTGAAGCTCACCCCAGCTGGCTCGAGGAACTCTGTGGGCTGACTAGATCTTTTCTTTGGAGAACGTTTAGTATCTATCCAAACTAACCTGACAGTGTCCCTCCTGAGACATCTCAACCACAAAAATTCCCTTCTGACCTTCCTCCCCTCAAACATCTTCATTCTTCTTCTCCATGGGCATGTTCTGCCCCAGCTATAGGCCAGCTGGAGCTGCAGGAGCCGGGCTGAGGTGGCAGAGCAGAGAGGCAGGCTGGCAGCAGTGTCACCTCTGCACCTGGGCTGCCGTGGGCACCTTTTGTACTTTGCTTTCCCTCTCCTGAGATGTGTGTAAGAGCTAGTTGCATCCCAGGGCCTTTTGATGAGTGAAGCACTTCAGTATCTTTAGACCTGTGCGGTTGCATGCCTTGGGAAATCCTTCCCTGTGATTTAAAAAAAGATAATTGAGGGCTGAGGTTATTCCCGGCTTCTTCAGAAACATTTTTCGCTAGCTGCTACCCCAGCTTTAGGGTACGGCTGACCTCTTGCCCGGCAGTGGAGCATGTACAGCTCTGTCACGTAACACTGGGCTCCCATCGGGCTACTCCTTGCTAGGCTGAGGGGCTCTTTTCTCCTTCTGCCACCCAGGCTACACCAAGCCAAAGGTCATGTTTTAAAATAATTTCCTCAATTCACAATGATGCTGAGTAACAGTGACAGGTGCCTGCTCAAATGATGCTAAAGCCTTGAAAAATGGTCACAAGCCTCAGATGGGGGTTAGTGTTATCTGAGGCTTTGGAGGAGGGGGATTATTCGTTGTGGTGTGCAGCTGGTAGCTTTACAGTCCCAGTCCACCTTCTTCTTCCTTGCTCCATGACCATTTCATCAGGAGCTGCTTTGTCTTTGAAAAGGCAGGAAATCTTGGTCTCAGTTTCAACTCATGTGTCTGTTTTTACTTGGTGCCAGTGGTCAGCTCTCAAGCTCACTGGCATCTCTGCAGGCCAGTCTGCAGCCCTGAAGCCATGGTAGCTCCCTCTTCTTTAGGAGTACCCTGGGCTGCCCCATTCATCAAAACTCCCGTGGTGCAGAGCTCTGCTGTTGTTACTGCTGCGCTGGCCACGTGAGTGCTCAGTGTGCCAGGGTTTAGAAGATAAAGTAGTTTCTTGGGGGGGGGGGGGGGAGGGGGTGGAAAAAAGAATTTTCATACTTTT
>VYXH01011137.1:638854-732113 GCA_013397275.1 Burhinus bistriatus | reverse complement strand
AAGATTGGTGGGGGGGGGGGGGGGGGGGGGGGGGGAGGAAGCAAGAATTTTCATCCCAATTGATACAAAAAAGGGAAGAGATGGGGTAGGATAAAAATTTGCATGGCTATTTGCCTGTATTTTAACTCAAAGCTTTTCATGGATTCTGTGGTGTTCAAGTGACATTTTTTTCCACCCAGAATTTTTTCTTCATTTTCTCTGGCTTTCATCTAGGGCTGAAAAGAGACAAGACATGATTAGAACTGGATAAAACATTTTCAGTGGGACTGGCTTCTATAAGAAGCCATTCCGCCAAAATAGAAGAGCCATGTGAAAATCTGTCACTTTAGATAAGGACAGCAGCAGAACAGCCCTGGGGGCAAGAGGGGAGGATCCAATGTCAGCTATTGAACTAGCGCGTATATCTAGCTCTGAAGGCCTAGCTTCTTATGATGACAACAGCTTAGGAGAGATGGTTACCACCTCCCTGTCTATCCCGTGGTGCTTTGCTGAGTGAGAGGATGGTCCTGCCTTGAGAGGATGTGAATATTGGGAAGGCTTTGACAGAGTCTGGCCTGGAAAAAAAGCATGAAGAACCTCTGAGAGAAGCAGTCCTCCATGAGGTGCCTCAGTGAAGCAAGGAGGTTAAGAGGTCAAAGAAAAAAAATAAGTCCCATGGCCTGAGTTAGTTGGGGGATTCAACATATACACGAGTTACAGGATTAACTTGCTGCTGCTGAGGAACCTCATGGGTGCAGCTCCAGCCCTGTCCTGAGCTAAAATGATGAACAACTGGTTAAAAATGTAAAGCAGGTTTTCAAAGCAACTTGTAGGAGCGCTGGTGCCAAGAACAGGTGTTGGAGCTTACCCCGTAGGGCTTGGTTCTTCACAGATGCAGGACTAAAATTTGGCACCTGATTTCCCAGGCTGGTGGTTTACAGAGCAGCTGACAGCATGCATGGTTGGGATGTCTGGAATGTGTTCACTGGAGGATCAGGTAAACTCTGCTCCGTCTGACAAAGGAGAAGTAGTTGCCAGAAGGCCCTTTGGGTGCAGACTGCAGCTTTGAAAATGAATGCTTGTTATGTGCCGAAATCCTGGGCAGCTCTCGCTGAACAGCCTGTGGGCAGGCTGTTCAGAAAGCCAGGTTTGATTTCCGTTAGCTGGTGGGGAGTAGTAGGCTAAGAAATGTGGGGTGTGAGGATCACAGTGTGAAGTTCTTGTGGATCTAGGTCTGCTGTACAAAAGCATGTTTTCCCTTCCAGATGGCTAAGGACCTGAATGAAATGGGATTTATAGTCCCAGGAACTAAATGCCTGTAGCTGTTTTGAAGTCAGGGAGGGGAGTTAAAGCTGCTGATGGTAACAAATACCAAAGGGGTGGAAGCGTTTCCCTGGTCTAATAACTCATGCTAATGCAACCCAAAGGCTCCACCATTCAAAGTCAGGGGGAGCTGCAGGCGTCCCAGCTCTGAGATCAGGGCAGCCATTCTTCACTTCCCCCTCTGGCACTCAGAAAGGGTTGCAGTCCCCCAGGAGCACCTTTTACCCTTCGTTTTTCCATACCCAGCCTAAACTGCGACGCATTTGAGCGCTGCCTTGCTCTCCATTGCCAACACCCCTGCACACTTCACTCTTCCTGGACCTCTGACTCCTCCATGTCTGAGCTCTCAACTGTTTTGCTTTCTCTCTGCACCTTTTCTTTCACAGCAGCTTTCCCAGTTCTTATAGCCTGTAGCCTGTCAAGGCATTTGCCTTGGCTCTTGGGGCCTACTGCAGAAACCGTCTGGCTCCCTGGCCTTGCTCTCTCCAGCATGGTTATTGCTCTCTGCTAGTGAAGCCAGCCTGCTGTTTGTCCTCTAGTCCTGCTCACCTGCCCTGCCACAGCTCAGCAACCTGCTTTCCATTTGCTCCCACTGCTGCTCACCTGACTTCTATCTCAGAGCTGTTACACAGCAGTTGATCATAGAATCACAGAATCATTTTGGTTGGAAGAGACCTTTAAGATCATCAAGTCCAACCGTTAACCTAACACTGCCAAGTCACCACTAAACCGTGTCCCTCAGCACTACATCTACATGTCTTTTAAATACCTCAAGGGATAGTGACTCAACCACTTCCCTGGGCAGCCTGTTCCAATGCTTAATAACCCTTTCGGTGAAGAATTTTTTCCTAAATTGATCCTGCTTTGCACCCTGGCTAGAGGCCCTTGGAAACCCCTTCCAGCCCTGCTCTTTCTAATTTTAAAGTTAATGCCCTCACAAGTTTATAAGCTAAAAACTTGTTCCAGAAGTCACTCTCTGGGTGACTTCTCCATGGGTTGAAAAGATGATAATCCCAGAGAGCCCCTGTTGTATGGTAAGCTTTACACAGGACAAAGAGTCTCTGCTCCCCCAAAGATTTTTTTCTTGGGCTGAGAAGCTGATAAAGAGCAGCTGAACATGAAAACCAGCATGAAAAAAAAACCCCTCCAAGACAGCCCAGGGGAACAGGAATAGCAGTGGTGATAGCAAACCAGTGTAGCAAACATTTGGAGTTTGGTGCCACTCCTTTCATGTAAAGGGGAGCTTTACCCCTGCTTTTTGTGATATGTGGGAACAGAATCCTGGGAATTGCAAACATTTGCTATATACCACCTCCTCTCTCCAGCTGCTAGCTGCAAAGCATTTCTGCTGCTCTTCCTTGGAAAAAGAAGATTGCACAATGTGTAGCTGCACATCTTTGCCTCTCCTGCCATTTTTCCATCAGCCGAGTTTTGGGAATGAAATCCTTCGCTTTGTGAACCATTTTCTTTCCCTAGCTTTAGTAGGCATTTTCTTTGGTACATGCAGTCCCCCAGTGACACATGCAGTTTTGGGAGGTTTGAAACATCCTAGTGATCTGTCCTGGTGCCTCTTGAAGTCAATGAGGTTTGTGCTTGGTTTCAGAGGGGGCAGGATCCAGGTCAAAATGTTTGCTTTCCAGGTAGAATAATACCAAGAATCAACCCTGATCTCGCACCTTTCTTTTTCTTCCTCTTTGCAGGAATGGACATACACATACAACCACCAAGTTCGTCAGCAGCAGCTGTGCTTGTCTGTGTACACCCTCTTCCCTGGTTCCCAGGTGCTGCTGTCACCTTGCAAAGAAGGTGACAACAAGCAGGTGAGCCCTTTCATTGATCCCCCACTTTCTTTGAAATTCCCTTTCTTTCAGAATAGTATTACTGGACATCAAATTGCCTGTGTGCTCTGACTTCATTTGGGAAGCACAGTCTATCTGGGAGTACAGGCTCTGGCCTGTTCAGCCCTTTGCCACTTAAATGAGTGTGTTGATAAGGATGTCTATTAGTGTGGGTGGTGATCTGGATACTTATCTGCAGAAGTCAAACCCAAACTGGCAATTTAGTTCACACGGACTGCCAGTCACCCAGCAGATGCTAAAATTTCTCTGCAGTTAATCATTGAGCTGGCATTTGAACCAGTGACCTGGGGAAAAAGCTGTTAGTAATATATTATCTTCCTGAAGCCAGGCAGAGACTGAGCTTAAATGAGTATGCTTTTGATAGGAGAAATGCTCAGCATGTGCTGTGCTGCGTGTGGGCTGGGGGACCCTATACTTTCCAGCATCAGGCCACAAAGGCTTAGTGACAACTGTCTTCTTGATTCTGGAACAGTATAGTAAAAACAAAACAAAGAGGAAGTTTGTTCACCCCTGTTTCTCCTCTCTTGTGTGTCTCTCCTCAGCGATGGAGTAAAGTTGGGTCACACATTGAACATATAGCTTCACGCTTTTGTTTGGACACTGAGACAATTGGGGACACAAATGAGAGCACCAAAGAGCTTGTCATCAACCCTTGCGAGAGCACAGCCATGAGTCAGCGCTGGGACATGGTGATGTCTTGACCTATTGGAGGACTTACACAGTGGACATAGGCACTGAGACGTGGCTACACATGGCCAAGATGCACCGCATGGAGCTCAAGTGCAAAACCATTGGGGGTCCTTGTGTGTTATGGGACAGGAGAAGAATCATTCAAATAAGAATAAGGACATGGCGCTCCAGGTTGAACAACGGATGTTGTCTGCAAGGCACGTAGCCGTTATTGGCCTGTTGGCGGTCATACATTCAAAGAGAAGGGATGGCAAAAACCAGACTTGAAATTTTTTAGAGGGATACCATGGCTCCTGTGATGGGCCCTACAGAAGTTTGGTGTGCATAGTATTTATTAATCTTTCTGGAAACATAGGTAGAAGAGCCTTGGAGACCAAAAGCAGACTTGAACTCAGCAAAACAAGCATCTCAATAGCTTTTGAAGGGTGAGGCTCGTGCGCAAGGAGGGATGTGCCAAGGGATGCTAAGAAATGTCACCTGGGATCAAGTGGAAAACACTGAATTATCTTTGCACTTTTCATTGCTGTGGATGAGTTTGTCTTCTGCAGACAGCATGGGTGGAGCCATGTTGCACGTTCCAATTTGTATCTGATTCACATACGTGTTGTGTATACAGAGGCAGGGCAGTCATTTATGGCTGTGGCCAGGATCAAACCAGCAAGTAATGGGAGAGTCCTGCTCAGTGCTAACTGTGCATGGGAGTTGTTGAATCTCCAAAGCCCAGGCAAACAGAAGATTAAGTGTGTGAGATCAAAGGATATAAACTGCTGGGAGGAAGGCCATGGGTGAGCCTTGGTCACTGAAAACTCCCCTATAATCTCACTATGTGTCTCTCACTGCTTCAGATCTGGAATAAGTCGAATTTTCAGTTTTCTTCCATAAAAGTAATATTTTTGGTAATTGAAGGTAATTGTGTCATATTTGTGTTTCCCAATTTCCTGACTACAGAAGAGGGGACTCCCATGAAGTGCTGCTACTGAAGGAACAGAGGAGGTACTTAAAACTAGAGACTCCTCTGAGAAAGAAAAAGGGATATTACCTGGTTTTGCTTCCCAGGTGTCTTGTAGCCCAAGATGTGAAGTACTGAAGAAAAGTTTTTTGGATTCCCCCCGTCAAACCTATGAGCAGGGACCCCTGGGTCACAAAGTACCTCTCTCCTGAAGTCTTTTGCCATAGGCAGACTTGGCAGAAATTATTTCTTCAGGTTTTGGAGATAAGTGATTAACCAAAGGTCATGTCAGGTGCTATTGCTATGTGGGAGTGAGGTGACTGCTAGAGGAAAATAGGACAGAAGGCCTCAGAAAGGGTCTTAGGAATAGGAGAAGACTGGAAGGTCCTTTCCAGCCTGTCCTTCAGAGCAGATCCCACCACAGCAATGGGTAGCAGGCAGTGAATCACCAAGGGCTGCACACACAGCTCTTGTGTAGCAGCAACTCTTGTAGAGAGCTTTTGCAGGACTGTCAATGTGACTTGAAAAAAAATACAGTCTTTGTCTCTAAAAATGCTAGTGTTTAATGAAAATCCTATCCTTTGTTCCCTGTGCTGCAAACTATAAGTAAAATACCACAAGCTTTGAGCCTTCAAATGCTGTCAGCATCCCTTCTTGAATAAATTGCTGGCTTTCAGGATTTTATTGCCTCAGTTTCTCCTCCCTCAGTGCTGGGAGAAAGCTGTATGTGTAAATCTCCCTGGCTTTAGAGGCAGAACCAGTAGAACTCTTTATTTACAAAAGGTCACAGGGTATAAATACTTTCCGTGTGCTGCAGTGATTACTAACCTAATCAAGCTCCCTTGGTGCAAACCTCAAGGGCTTCTGTTATGAAAGGGCTAGAGTAAGCTGCCATTTCATGGTGGGAGATGGCGTTGTTTCCATGTCACCACTTTGCGCAGGGAACAAAGGGAAGTATTAAAATGGAATGGACCCGCTTCACAAAGAATGGTAGTGACCTTGGGCTCCTGTTTAATTGAACCAGGAAATATCACACCTACTTTTCACACTGGTGATGACAGGCAAGTGCTAGTAATTTTCTGTCTAGTGCTCACAAGGGAAAGGAGCTCCCAAGAGCTTGCAGCTTAACATGTTCACACCTGTACTATGCCTGCAGCCTGGGACTGCCCAGCAGCTGGCACTTCAATTCTGAAAACTTAAAGAGATAAACAACTTGACGTCAGTTTTTGAAGTCCAGCACCTGGCAGGTACACTTTCACCAGGACCTCAGACCTATCTAGCTTTTTTCTTTCCACCTAAGCCAAAAACATCTGTTCTGCTGACAGCCGAAGCTCTCTAAACAGGTAATGCTATTCTTTACCTTAGCAGAAACAGCTACCTCGCTACACATGTGTGCTTGACCACACGGACCCATGGCACCTGCAGGGATATAGTCTAGGAAAAAGTTATTTGACCAGCTTTTCAGCTGTCTTGCATTTTGTAAAATCCAAAAGCTATGCCAGATCCCTTCTATTCCAAAACATGCGCTAAGGTGATCACTGTAAACTTGTTTGGGGGCCGTGGAAGGCAGGCAATGGGGAAGGTGATGTCAGGCATGGTGTCCCCTACAAGAGAGTAGCATCATTCAGCTAAGTCTCTTGCAGGCCCAAAAGCCACCAAGTACCTAACAGACCTGGGGAGCAGCAGCCTCTTGGCAAACTGGTGATTGTGTCTCATGCATCCATCGGCCATAACCCTTAGACTGCAGCTTGTTTCATGGTTCAAGAAATAAGATTAGTCCTATGGATCAGCAGTGTTTTTGGAGAAGCCTGAGGGTAGCACCCTGACTCCTGGGAAGCTTTTATATAAGCAGGCAATGGACTGGCAGTCTCTAGAGTTAGCCTCAGTGCAGCATTTAGCAAATCTTCTGCTTAGCATCCCTGCAAAGAGACCTTACATCATGTCAGGGGATAGGTTAACTGCTGCTGAAATCCAACTCATATCTTTAGGTTTATTTCACTTACTAAAATACACTGGAGACAGGTGAACCTTTTTCGCTTTGTATTTGTTACTTGCCTAGACATTTATTATCGCGCTGTGAACAGATATACATGACATTGATAGGTGTATCTAGATGGGCTCCTGTGCCTAGACTTCTTAAGCCCTAATGTCATTTGGTAGTAATGCTTTTTGGTAACATTTTGCACTGACTTGAAAGAACAGAAGATAAAGTACAAAATATGGTTCTAATCCTGGCTGTTGAGCTTTATGAAAGCCTTTGTGGTCTCCAGGTAAGTCACTTCTTGTGCCTTGGAAAATTAGATTCAGAGCAGGAAACTCAGGGCTAGAAATACTGCCTTTTAAAGAGCCAACCTAGGCTATGTAAAAAGACCAAAAAAGCACCTTAATCTTCACCTTCCCTCCCAAATGAGATCCATTTTCCAGTGAGAACAAACCTACCTGGTTTTAGTTGGGCTGGGGGAAGTCTTACAGTCCCTACCTTGCTGCTTATCCGATTTCCAGGTATTTTGTGCTCATCCTCTCTCTGTACCATAGAAGTGCCATGAGATAACAACGCTGAGCATCGATGCTTGTAACCTCAGCTTACAACATGCCAATGTATTAATTCAGCAGTAAAAAGAAGGAAACTGAATTCAAAGATCTTTGATTTTCCAGTGAGGCAATAGGAAAATGGGGCTGATGGATGAAGATGGCAGGACTGTGGTTCAAGACAAGTACCAGCCCTGAATGCCAATCCCTTCTACTGCTTCTAGGGGTGACTCGAGATAGTTTACTTCATTTCCCTTATAGAGTTTCCCAAACTTTTAGTGAAGACTGAATGTTTTGAACAAAGAAAAAGCCAAGTATTAGTTTTTGTTGCATGGAATACCAGCAGTACAGGGCTGGCAATGGACTGGCAGTCTCTGGAGTTAGACCCACGGTCCCTTATTATCTGCACGTACAGGGTCTGGTTTGGATGGAGTTAATTTTCCTCATAGCAGCCTGTATCATGATGTGTTTTAGATTGGTGACCAAAACAATGTTGATAACACATAACAATGTTTTAGTTATTGTTGTGCTTGCACAGTGTCAACGCCTTCTCCATCTGTCACGTGGCTGCCCCAGCGAGTAGGCTAGGGTTGGGTGAGAGGCTGGGAGGCAACGCAGCTCGGACAGCTGACCCAAACTGACCAAAGACACATCCCATAACATCACACTCGGTATTAAAACTGGGGGGGGAAGTTTTTGCACAGTAGATGTTGCTTGTAGACTGGCTGGGCATCAGTTTGCAGGTGGTGAGTGATTGCCTTTGCATTGCTTGGGTTTTTTTCTTTTCTTTCCTTTTCCTTCACGTATTAAACTGTCTTTATCTTGACCCACAAGTTTTTCTCACTTTTGCCCTTCTGATTCTTTCCCCCATCCTGTTTGGGAGGGAATGAGTGAGTGACTGGGTAGGGGCTTAGCTGCCAGCCAGGGTCAACCCACCACACTGCCCTCAACAAACCAGGGTCTGCAGTGTAACTGGCTGGTGTCAGAGCTTGGACTTTGATCACAACTGTGCAATAGGATCTGCACTGCTCAAATTTCAGATCTTAAAAGCTTTGGTGAAAACCTATGTGCTAGAATTGTTTGTAGAACTGGTAAAGCAAGCACATTCAAGCAGATTACAAACTGCTGATGATCAACATACAAGCAGCAGAAGAAACTGTAGCTCATTAATGTTCTGGCTAAATTAATTTTGAGTGATCAGTCCAACTTCAGTTTTAATATTACATGTCTCCTTTAGATGGCTGAAGAAGGAAGGAAGGTCTGGTATGGGTGTCCAGCTTACATTGAGACTTACGGGCTGAAATCCAGTGGAATTATTCCAGGTTTATGGATGTTTTCCGTATGTCCACTGTTCTGTTACTCACTGGAAGTGCCTTCGGAACCCTGTAAGAATAAAATTCTGTTACAAGCTACTACCTCTCTAATTGAGTCTAATTAAGTTTCAAGTTGAGTTACATTTTAGCTTAGAGCTGACAAAAAGCAACATATAAATTTGCAGGTAAGAAGGCTGCTTTTGTGGTGGAGGGGGCTGTTTTGTTTCCTCTGGTATTACTTAGACACTAAGGAAATCCAAGCTGGTTGTGTGTGAAGTACAAAAGAAAACATGACTGAGTTTCAAGGTTGGGTTTTGCATAAGCGCTCATCTAGCAATTATCTGTCAACTGTCCATTGCAATGATTGATGTCTCTCATTTTCCCATGATTTGTGTGAAAGAAGTGTCCAGACAAGACATCGGTACTGTATGGGGTTAAATTCAGTTGTAAAACCAATCAACCCACCAACCAAGGAGGGAAAAAAGGAAAAGAAGCGTTGAAAGCTTATACGTAACCTGATACATGTAATAAAAGGATATTGCAAAATCAGGACTGTTCCCAGGCTGAAAGATTTTAGAGTCTGCAGATCAGTAGGAATGTGTTTAGGGTTATTTTTAAGAGAAACGTGGAAAAAAGAGATCTTAAGTATGAACAAATTTACTGATTGTAAAGGTACTTTTTCCTGCAGTCTCTGTGACCCAAGCTTTCTTACTTTGGACTGTGAGCTCATTGCAGACAGAAGTGTCCTGGCCTAGCCTGTTTGCCCTGCTCAAACTGAGTGAAGTGGGAAGAAGCAAACTCCCGTCTAAAGGTCAAGTTGATACAAGTCTTCCTAGTTTTAAAATGTCTTAGTTTTACCCTGTGTGAGGGAGAGGGTTGCTTTCCCTGTGGGGTAGCAGCTGTCTCTGCTGCAGCAGGAAGTCTTCTGCCAGGACACTCAGAGCGCACAAGGCACCTTAATGCTGTGGCAGGATCCTCTGCAACTGGTAGCCCTATCTCCTAGCCATGGGCTGAAGAGGCTGTGCTTTGTCTGAGCAAGCTGCAAATTCAGCCCCAGTGACTCAGAGCTACACCATGGGGTCAAGTTTGTAACACAGCAGCAGAGCAAAGTCCCCCCTGATCCTCGGTTTTCTCACTGAAAAGAGCATGCAATTCTGCAGCGGTCCTGTGGTCCTTTGGAACAGCCATGCTTATATCAGGTATTAAATATGCACTACGTGCTCCCAACTAACTCTGACCATGGAGACACATAATGATCCACATATCTCTGGAGCGGGATACGATGCTGTGCCTCCTCCTCTCAGCTTTGGAGAAGTTGCCTGAGCCTATTTTAAGGGAGGTCAGCATCCTGGTACTATAACGCTGTTCTTGCATTGAAATGTTTTTAGATGAATCAGTCTTAGAAGCACTTTGAGCAGTTTTCATGAATCCTGATCCTGCTGGCAATTCCTGGATCACCCACATGAACATCCAGCCTATTTTCTCTAGCAGAGATGATTGTTTTCTCTAAATACAGAGTTGAACCCAAAGACTACATGCAGTCACAATCTGATCCAAGGGTATTACTAACATTAACGCTGACTCGCTTGGGCTAAGCCAACACAATTTAGATAGCTATTACCAGTTTTACTGGACTTTAGCTTCCTGGAGCCACTGACAACAAGGACACGCACAGTAATGATCATTTCACGAGAAGTGAAAGAGCATGCAGTGTTGGGAAAGAGTGTTCCTAATCCTCATCTTGAGGCTGCTTTCACCTCTTTGCTAAGCCTTGGAGAGTTGAGCTGGGGAGGGTTGTGCATAAGCTGAGGTGAACAGGAGTTTTCCTGGGGGTTTGGCAGTGGTGGGAGGCACTGGCAGGTAGTCTGACTGAGACAAGAGCTGACAGAAGGCAAGGCGAGGGAGTTCACAAGATGCACAATAAGTTGTGTAAGAGTGATGCTGCTGTTGCTGCAGCAGGTCAGGTGAGACTGGGGAGTAACCAGGGACGTTACCAATCATCTGAGCATGAAAAAGCCTGCTCCCAGGGGTGCAGGGAGCCTGGGTGGATGTCAGGTCAGTGCCCTGCACTTCAAGGATTTTTTTGTTTTGACTGATAACTGATCCAGAGGTTTGAAATGGCTGCCCCAGAATACTGTACGGATTAAACCAAATTTGCTTATCTGGTTACTACGTATTTTTGCCTCTGTTAGTGAGACTGTTGTTAGAGTGGGAGTGGATTATTCAGTGCCTTGGAAGTGAAACCTTGATTTGGACACGGCACATATATCGGTAACGTGCATCACTTGTCCTGTCTCTGCAGCTTTGCATTGCTAAACACTTAGTATCTTTGCAATGGATCCTTAGCTTGAAAGATCACAGCCATTGCATCTTCAAATTGATTTTCTTCTGTGGAGAGATGTTTGAAGCAAAAACCAATTTGGTTTGTATAAACTACATGAGATATAAGAAGATATCCCACAGAGTGCATGAGATCACCTTTGAAGCCATTTTCACCCTACCGTGAATAACAAGTTGCACAATAAAAGGAATTTCTTACAGTTGATCTGATCTCTACCCATCCGTGAGTTGGCTCTGAAATGAGATAAACCTATCTACTCTAATTCAGGACAGGTGTATCATATTTCCCAATCACATTACAGAGACTCACAAGGCCTGGTGGTGTAACCCAGAGCTTATTACCAGGGCAAGTGAGGCAGCTCTATCTGCTTTGAGAGGCTTGCTTTGCAAATAAGATGCCAGGCTGCTCCTGCTGCCTTCAGGAAGAGGCAGCAAGCTGGTTTGTGATGTTCTACCTCGGCTGCTAGTTGGTAAGTGGTGGCTCTAGAGGGTCATGTATGCATCTTGCTTTTCTCTCTGGAGAGATTCAGTGTCTTCTGTCTCTCTTCTCCCCTCCTCTGGCTGATTCTGTCCTTCCACTCTGGTCCTCAGCTGGTGCCTCTCTGTTTAGGTACTCTGGCAGCCAACCTACAGAAAACAGCAAAACAGGGAGTATTCTCTAAAGGGAAAAGCAGTGAGGAGAAAAAAACAACCCATCATCTTTCCCTCCTCCCCACCTCTCTTGGTCTTTTGTAATAGGTTTTCCTGATGTGTGCTACCATCTAATTTTTAGGATATCTAAGAGGTATCAAGGCCTGGGACGCTACTTTGGTACTGGAGATATAGGTGCATTTGCAGTGCAGCTCCTGTCTGGAATCATCCCCTCTCTTCTCTCAGCACAAGGCTGCCAGCTCCAGTTGTGCCAAAACTGGGTATGTTTTGTGGGTCCTGCATTGCTGTTTTCCCTTGGCAGGAGTGTTAGGTTGACTCATGAGGACTGAGAAGTTATCCCCGAACAGGAGCAGATGGACTCCTAGCAGTAGATGCCAAATCAGGTTGTCCCTGAGACAACAGGGAAAAAGACCCTGGCTGACCAGGCCTGGGGCAGGCACTGGTCATTCTGCAGGGGACAGGGTAATACTTGCAGTTGAGCTTGTTGGTTTTGGTGGCAGAAAGCAAATCTTCTGTTGGTTTGTCTGTATACAGCTATGGAAATGAAAGGTCCCATATTCATGTATCATGACAATTAATGGTAGCTGTCAAAAGGTGCCTGAGAGTGTAAGCATCCAGCAGGGAAAGGAAGAATTCATGGTGCCTCAACTGGATTTTGTAAGAAGTAACTGGATTGGGGGAAGGAAAAGAACATGTCCTTAACCTGACTTTAACATTTTGTGGCAAATAATAATAGTAGCAGCTGTGGATGGGTGCAAAGGGACTACGTGCCATTCAGTCTGTGATTTAAAAGGTCAGCCTTGAGCTGTTTTAATGTGAGGCAATGGGGAGTTAAAAGCTCTGCTTTCTAAATCATGTATCCTGTGTGCTCAAGTGTGCAGGGCTGTGCTGGGGCCTGGGCACCCGTCTCCCCAGGCTTACAGTGATAGATTGTGGAGGATCACTGGTGGTGAGCTGTGTGTGCCCTGAGTATGCTATACCTTCCTGGTGTGACTTGCCTTCTCCTGGGGCCACTGATGCCAACCTCAGCAGAGCCAGTGGGAGCCCGTTTACCTCTGGTGAGACCCTGACGGAGTAAGAAGCCAGGTCTGTTCAGGCTCATGAGTTGTTCTTTGGAGGCTGCTCTTTCTAGGACACTTGGCTGGCTGGTGCATCCTGTAGCCTACTTGTCAGCGTATTATCAGCTAATTTAAAATGACTCAAACAAGCCCTTACCAGTGCATAAGACCAAAGGGTATTAGTAGGCGTAATGACAAGGATGGCTTTTATGAGCCACTTCATAAAGCCAAATCTGCAGGAGCTATTGGGGCCATAATTAGATTTGNTCAGTTCATTCTTGTGGAGTCAGAGTGTGGCTGCAGGCTCTTTAACTCAGTAACACAAAGGGATTACAACTTGATACCAGATAGCCTGGCAGAAGTGTGAGCATTGAAGTATAGTGGTCTTTTGCTGTAGACTGTGTGGATCCCTTATGTATGTGCCTTGAAAAGGCCTCTCAAGACTTAGGAGCGATTAATAATGAAATCAACTAATAACAAGATCTGCAATGCAAAGAGAAAACTAGCCGGTATTTTGTTATGGGTGAAAATGAGCAAAACAGCAGGGGACATGCTGATTGTGTCTGATTCATGTTGTCTCTATAATCCCAGCTAAAGTTTTAACAGCCCAGGAAGATGAATTAGCCACTCTAACCAACACACAGATCAGCATGGGGTTTATTAGAAGCAGGCTATCATTTAACAATGTCAGGAGTGTATTTATTATTAAGCAGTAGACTCCACAGTCTAAATGGAAAACCATTACTCCTCCTTAGACACCAAACAAGGTATGTTCATAAACTCAAATGGCCAATATATTGTATGTTTGCATGAACACAAATGCTGGGTCCGTTTTACTGGACCTCAGGGCTTTCTACATTTAGCTAAAGACAAATAAACCAAAATATTTTAAGCTATGGAGGACAAAGCTGTATACCATATGCTAATTCTGACTCTCAAAACTCCCTAGTGACTTCACCCCAGTGACTTGGTAAGAAACCAGAGAGAGGATTCTGAGTTCAGTGCCGAGGGCTTGGTTAAAAGTGATTGCATGTGGGCCACGGTACACAAAACAAGCAAGAAAACTCTACACTAGCAACTAGGCTGCTTTCTAATATGCTCTGTGTATTTTCAGCTTAGAGATAGCTCAGAGTCCTTCCCTTTTCCTTGAGACCTTTGTCCTTGTCCATGGGAAGACCAATCAGTAAAATGTATAGTAATACACAGCAAACATTTTGGTTTTATTTATTACTACATTACAGTACACAATATGGAAGCATAAATAATATAGTTCCAGTAAACTACCACTTAATGTAGTAATATTTCAAGCTGGATTTGTGGGAAAGGCTTGAGGGTGGCCACATTTTCAGTCCAGTTTTGCAAATCCAAAGTATTTCTTTAGGCCCAGCGACCATAAAACACTCTCAACCTGTAGCACAGCCAAATGACTCTAAGTGTTTTGCAGATCTGCTGTTGCTGCACAATCAAATGGCAATCACAGCAGTGGTCTTCTGGTCTAAATGTGGGAAAGAGTTACTGGGCACAGCCATCTGACTGATGTGACTGTCTACATTCGTGGGCTGCCACAATTGGCTTTGAACATCAGGGAAAAAAAAAAAATCTTTTTGTTGCAATTTGAGGCCTTCTTAGACATATTTTTAACATGTCCTCCTAAAGGCCCAGATGGGAGATACCTTGAAATATGGCAAAGTGGATTTTCAAAATTGAGAATGCAGAATGAGCTGAGAGCTGGGGCAGGCATGGAGCAAACATGACAGACTACTTTTAATTTTCACCCTTTTTTTACCAGCTATCTGGAAATACCTGATTTCTGAAGTTTAAGCAATGTTATACACATTTCACAATGCCACTTTCTATTAATTTCATTCATATCTCAAATTAGGGATTTGTGAATATACTAGACTGGAAATGTGAGATGGGGGTTAAGCAGAGTTAATGCTGGTCTTTAAACCTGCTCTTCACCAAAGGTTGCTTTGTAAAAAGTAAAATGAACTGGTTGACTTTTCTGGTCCTGTTCCTTGGCATGCGTTTGGAAGGGGATGTGTCAAACGTCCATTTGAATGTGTTGAATGCAGTCTTTGCATCTGGCTATGGGGGGCATAGTATCTGCTGTTGGCCTGGGACAAGGATCTGAAGGGTCGTGCTATAGCAAGACTCTTTCAGTCCTCCTCACCTTCAGCGCTCAATTTGTCCAATGAAATTTAAAGTCCTTTTCTGTTTCCTTGCCATTCCTATCAGCTACTTCTACTGCTGAACATAGTCTGCCACTGTTCCCTGAATTCTGCGTAACTATTATCCACGATCAAGTCATAAAAACAGATTTGATATCATCTCAACAGGAATGATTTTCATCTAGGCGTGATGAATACCTCTTGCACTCCAATAGTTTGGATTTGAGCCATGCATAATTTTTGCATTAATTATATCATTACTGTAATTAGCAGCATCACTTTCGCTAAGCCGTCACTGTCATCATATGGCCTCCGCATTATAGCAGGCTCTCACTTCTGCAGGTTCCCACCTGTTGGGGCAACCTATGCTAATTCTTATGTATGGGATGTCCACATAGAAAATAAATACAGGATCCCCAAATGACAAGTCTGATTGTCTGCTGCAATGTAACTGTAACCAGGAAGACTTTCTTCTAAGGATGTAAAAGAACTGTGTTCAACTGACCAAAAGAAAGAGAGTACCTGAGCTGCTACCTCTTCTTTGTGAAGGCACCTAAAACCTTGCAAGGTGAGTGCAAAATGGTGCCTCTCTGAAATCGTAATTTTTCATGTCCTCTTAGTGTAGCTTCAGATGGCTGAAGACCAGGCTGGGTGTCAGGAGGCCAACTGATGCTTGGTTAAGAGTGTAACCACACTCTTCAAAAGCACTATAGCTGATCATGTATTGCCTAATGCAGAAAGAGGTTCAGTTCATAGCTATTAGGATGACTCTTCTGGAAGACCTGAGTGCTTCCTACTGTCTGGTGAAGACGTTAAGTAGTGGATGAATGACAGGAGTGTTGTCTGATAGTACCTAGCAACAATTCTGGTGTCATCTGTGAATGCTTTGGGAATCTGCCCTCATCTAACCCACTGCTACATCTGCAGTGGGAAGGCTCTATGCAGAGCCAGTTATGGGTTTGTAAGACCTAGGGAAACCCTGTCATGGTGAACTGAATGGAAGCATCTCACAGACAGGCACAAGACCCTTTGTTTTAATCTTGCAGCACTGCTGAGTGAAGCCCGAACTGTTACCGCTGCAGGCTACAGCCTCACTGTTTCTGACTTCTTGAGTTAAATTTTCAACATTACCTCTTGTCAGTCTTCTGCACTGAATTAAAATCCATTTTAGATAATGTCAGAAGGATGCCAGTACAACAGGTTATTAATCCTACAGTTATAACATCTGGAGAAAGCTACCAGGACTAGAGTACATTCATGATATTAACCATGTGCCAATATCTGCGCTTCTGTTCTGTAAAGGAAAGGTCTCGTTTCTCTGAAGTAATTGCTGTTCCCATAATCTGACCAGCCCTCAAGAGATTATACAAATTAAAACCACACTGTTATTCAGAAACAAGATTAGCTCTTTAAGGAGAGTCATACTTTGTACTGTGGTTATTGGGCTCAGGAGAATTCTGACTGTCTGAACCTTTGGTCTCCCACCTAACAGCACCATCAGCCATCATTACTTTACTGTACAATATCCAGCAAGCAAGAATCCTGGTATTTATTTAGCAGCAGGAGATCATTATCCAGGAGAAGTGTTCTTCGTGCCTCTAGACATTCTGCCTTAAATAAGTGCCAGCCATCCTGCCAACTGCATAAAACTCGATTTACCCTGAGTATGAACGCTTATTTTGAGTAAAACAGAAAGGAATGCAACTTCCTGAGCTGCTTTTAATTCTCAGTGATTTTTTTTGTTTGTTGGTGTGTAGGATAAGAAGGCTGTGTGTGTGCTTCTGGAGACCTTTTTTTTTTTTTTTTTGCAGTGGCTCTTCTGGGAGTTCTTATTATTGTTGCATTCATTTGAGTTTGCTTACACAGACAAAAATCACTCGAGCAAAATCATTGCTGATCACTCTGCAAGTGGGAATGACGTTGAAGTGACAGTTATATGGGCTCAGTTGTGTGGATATAAACTATCTTCGTTGGTTGGAAAAACCACCTTGGCAGGGGCTCAATCTTTTTGTGTTTGCTTTCAAGCGCTTAGGAAGAAAAGCAGCAATTACAGAATGTGGCTTTGGGTCACTTTAAGTCACCCAGTGATGAACATTTATGCCACATATTACCAGCTTTTTAAAAGGCATTGTTCTGTGCCAGTGGTTACCTGCTGTACAGATAATTGTAAAACAAACTCCGTATTCCAGTTGACACCCTTTCTAATTACATCTCACCTTCATTAGGCTGTTAAAGTGATAAATGCTAGCAATTACATTGAACCCCAATGAAAACCCTCTGTCTGTGGCATGCATGGACTGCGGTGTGAGTGATTTGCCCAGGAGCCCGGCAGAACTCTGCCAGCGCAGCAAAACCCTGAGCAAAACAACCACAAAAAGGAGAGGCGTGGGGGGACGACACCTGCAAAACAGCTCAGCTGATTAGAGAGTATCTGACAGTAAAGTCTATACCCAGCATCGAACCACACGGCTGGCTGGGGCTGATCCACTGGCCGTGAGTGGCAGCTTCTTTTCATTTTAATTAGATCTGTGTAGGAAGGGGAAAAAAATGAGCAGATCTGGCACATGCTTCGTCAAGGAATAAGGTGTCCAGATCTGGCCCTGGTGGCTGTGCCATGGTTCTTGGGCGCTCACACACTTTGCGTCTCCCATGTTCTTGCACATGAAGTCTCCCTCACATGAAGAAAGCAGGTTTCCTGGGACCGACATAGGCGGACATCTGTGCATATGTAGGATTTAATGCGCACAGTTGCCTGTGCGCATATTCCCTCACACATGAGACAGATGCAGGAGGGTAAACAAAAAGCCACTTTCTATCATGAGAAAGGGATAGGGTGTGTGGCAGTTTGCAGGGGCTGTCGGGGGCACCGGCCTTGGTGGAGGCAGAAACCATGAGGAGGATTCATTCCCAAGTGCTGAGCTGAGGGTGCCCTGACCTCCCTTCCTCCCAGGCAGCCACTTCTGGAGAGCCAGGGAATGAGCTGGCGAGATTTGGATTTTGTCTGATAACTGGCCTTCTCCCTGTTGAGTGCTTTGGGAGAGGAGCAGGGGAGCCAGCGAAGGGATGGGGCATCCTTGCCCCAGCGCCTGCAGTACCTCCTCCCCTCCTCCTTCTCTGATTGTTTTCTGCAGAACCGTTTTTCTCACGTTTTTTTCCCTCACACCTCTCTGTCTTTGTGGCATTCAACCTTCCTTAAGCACATTTTCCCTGGGGTGCCACCACCGCTGCTGAAGGGCTGGGCTGGGCCCTGTGGTGGGACCGGCCCTGACTGGCGTGGGCAGCCCAGGCCTCTCCTCACCGAGGAGCCCCCGACACCTTGCCCTGGGCACGCACTACACAGACTACACTGGGGAAGAGTGATCTCCCCCATGTTAGAGGGAGTTGAGAGCTGTAACTCCTCTCTCGGCCATCCACGGGCCTCCCGGGGAAATGGGAAGGTGAGCGGAGGTGTTTGGAGTGGTGTTATTCAGCATGTGCGTGGCTGGTGTCCATCAGAGCTGTGCTGTCACCCCAAAGGTGAAATCCTCTAGCTGATTCCCCTGAGCCTGGGTGTGCTGGGATGGCTATTGCCCTGAATTCATCCCCCAGCCTGGTCTAGGGATGGAGGGGGGGGCGGGGGGCACTCAAACAGGGGCTCTTCTGTGGCCAGAGAACGGGCCTGAGAGTTTGGAGTCGCCTTATGGTGCCTGTGCTGCAACTGTCTGATGGCTGGCTGTTAATTGGGTGTATATGGCTTTACAGCAACTGCTGTGGAGCTTCCCGGTTTCAATCTCATAACGGATTTAATTTTAAAAGCTTACAACGCTTTGTTACTGTTGTGCGTGTGGTTCAGCGGAGAGATCAGCCAGCCACTGCAGGAGCAGATGTTTCTTTTCCTGATGGATTGAGCCAACACAGGAGATGGAGTGACTTTTTATTTATTTATTTATTTTTAAAATAAATATGATCGCTTCTGCAAACTTTTTCCTGAGGGTTTCTGTAGGGCAACTGCTATTACTGCCGAGAGCATCCCCTGAGCTGGGCCCAGGCTTGCCCAGCTCCTCAAGGCCGGTGTCTTGGGAGCCAAAAAACCAGGGTTTTCTATAAGTAAATGATTTCCCAGAGAAGGATGGTCAAAGTCACCTCTTCTTGTTGTTTCTGATTTTCCTATGGACAGATTGAGGGCTTCTCAAATGCATTTTCTGTCTGAAATTATTTTCTGAATATGGCCATTAGTCATTTCTGATTTATGAATGTTTCAGTCCATGAGCAGCTCAAAGTAAGGTATTTGAGATTCAAAATCCTGGCTGTGCTGATGTGTTGATTAGCTGGCCTGAATGCATTAAGGTACTTGATGTGTTTCTATTTTCTGACTAAAATGAGCATGACCTTTAAATGTTTTGTACTACTAAAAATAGTAAGTCATTAAAATCCTTAGTAGTTGGTCTACGGCCTAAGAATATGATCCAGAGTTAGGAAGAAACAGCTGTGGGCTGCTTATTGACAAATGATAGCAGTGGACTTCCCTCCAGCTTCCTTCGACAGGGATAGCTGTTTGATCTGTGTATTGCTTTGCCGTATCTGAGTATCTTGCAGAAGTGCCCCAAGCAAAGTTATCAGCATCTGTCACATGTTATTTCTTTTCTTTTACCAGAAAAAGAACCAGGTGGAAGGGGATGATTTGTTTTGGTATGGATGCCTTCTCTAGTAAGGACTATTCCTAGCAAAGCTTTCTGCATCTCGTTAGCTACAGACTGGGCACTGCACTAGTCTGTTGATGTGAAAATTCTGTCTGTTTTCACTCAAATGATAGAAACCCAGTCTATTTTCAGTGACTCCATCTACTCAATGCTCAATCTATTTTCTGTGACTGAAAGGTTTGCTCAGAATACTATTTTTGAATATATTCTTGCCAGTAAAATTTTTTAGAAGCACATTTGTAGAAAAGTAACACAAAAGTAGCAGGAACCTGGAAAAACACAAAGCCTTTGAAAAAGAGGAAAAATAATTCCTCAGGAAAAACAACAAGGGAATTATAAGCCAGTTTCATGGAACGCCAGCCCATTGACCTATCTTTCAAATGTGAATGTCCACAGCCTTGCTGAACTACCCTGCTGTTGCCATTATGAAAGGCACTCTCAGACTGCCACCACCCAGTCATCTCCTGGCAATATGTCCTCTTGGTCACTCGGGTAAGAGATAGAGAAATCAATGGGAGATGCCTGGTTATGTGCAAGGGTGGAGTTTAGACCTGGTGTAACTTTCTGTGAAATCAAAGGTGTTGGTGTGACTTTGGGGCACAACACCCTGTGGCCCAGCCCTGCTCTGCTCTGCTCTCTAGGCCACAGGGCTGGTTGGAGGCATTTGTAAGGGGTTTACTCAATCAAGAATAAACAGATTCATGTGTGACTCAAATACAAGCTCAGGCTGAAGCTGGGTGTTTGGTTTGGTGCCAATGAGGCTTTCTGGGTGTTGCATTAGCTATAAATCTTCTTTGGGCACCACAGTTCAGGCTCTAATACCTACTGCAGATGATGACAGCAACACAAGTCAACTTCCCTGTGCTTTGGTGATGCCTGACTCGCTGTCCAGGAGGAACGCGACCCCAGGTAATAGTCAGTAGGTAGAGTCAGTGGACCTGGTCTTTGCAAATATTTACTTTTCCAGCACTTTTGGCACAGGCTTTAACAAATCACTTTACACAGATGCAGGTGTGAGGGCAAGCATTAGGGAGGTGCTAGAGAGCAATGGTGAAAATGAAGACCAAGGTCAGGCTGGCAGGGAGACGTAGCACCTTGTTGGTACAGAGGGAGAAGAAAGGAAACAGAAAAATGTTCAGGTGTATGGGCCTTTCTTCAGGTCTGGAACTAAAGCCATCCTACCCAAAAAGGTTGTTTTTGCTGGCTAGCAAAGAAGCACTGTTATTCACCAGACAGCAGCTTGCAGATGCCGATCCCCTGCAAGCCTGGATCAGACTGCCTTCTTTTGGGGAGAAAGTAAGTTTGTGGTATGGGCACATGCCACTTAGCCTTAGGGTCAGACTTGGGCCATTGGTGTCTCCCACTGTGTATAACAGTAGGGATGAAGCCTTGGTGTCCATGGCTCGTTCGTGATGTGGCAGTTGACCCCAGGCAGGGCTAAGTTGCTGCTGCCTTGTCCCAAAAGACGTGCTTCAAGGTACACTGAAGTTGCTGAATCATTCTGTCAAAGTCAGTGATGTTTGGGTTAGATCCTGAAGCCAGCAGGCAGTTGTGCTTGGTTTTATTTGGAAATCCAGGCCTTGAGCAAATCTCTGCTTAGAGAAACAAGAGTTTCAGGTGTTTTTCTGAGACAGACTCTTGAATTATATATGGGAATTCATTTTCCAACTAAATGCTTTCTGATTTTGCTTTAGATTGTCTCTCTGTGAATGCTTCACCAGTAAAATTTTCTCTCTGAAGTTCTGACAAACACAAAGGGGTACAAAGCGTGCAGCTCAAACTCCTCTCAGTACCGAGGTGACAAATGGTGGGGTATGGCCCTGGCAGTCCCAGCCACCGACTTTAGCGTTGTCCACTGGGGGTAGTGACGAGGAGTTGTTGAACTCTGTTCTTATTGCTCAGTGTTGAATGAGGTAACGGCATCTAACTTGCCTCTCAACTGCCACCGGTGTTAGTGGCAGAAAGGGCAAGGGGCGTGTACTTAAAAGGAGGGGGAATTAAAAAAAAGTGACTGTATATCCATACTGTAGCTCTGTGGCCTGTGTTGCAGCCCTGGTAACGCAGCAAGTAAAACAAAAGCATAGAAATCTTCATAAAACATAATTTTTATGATAATCACTTGGCTTTTCCACAGCACGTAACTGTGCTTATTAACGAAATACCCAGAGATTTATTAAGCCAGTTCGGTTAATAAAAAAAACAATTAAAGATTAACTGTTCTGAAACTTCCCTGTGTTTTTTATATACCCAATTGTTAAAATACAATAAAATGTTTTTAATCATTCATCATTCTGACACAGAGTAATTATTTGTTATTACTGTTTGGATTACAGAGTTTCCAGTCAGGGATCAAAGTCTTAATGTATGAGGCACTGTACACACATAATAAATAGCAGCCTGCGGCCCCAAAGAAGCTGCAGGATGGGGTATCTATACTACATCATTTTCAGTTTTTGTCTCCCAGCAATGCAGTGTCATCTTCTCTCTCTCTCTCTCTCTCTCTCTCTCTCTCTCTCTGGCAGTCCAGTTATTTAGTGTGAAACCCATCTTTGTGACTTCCTTGCAAGATGCTGCAATGCTCTCTGTAGCCCATAGTTAATAGGACCATCCCTGGTGCTTTAGCAGGAGGCTATAAAAGGAGTGGAGAAGAGGAAGGTAATTCTTTGTTCCAGGAATCCGATTCATCACCACCTGTAGTATTTCCTCCTCAATACCATTCTCTGTCACTCACTAGGACATATATTGGGTCAAACACATTATAGTTTGATTCTCCAGCTAATGGCTATTGAGGCCTGGTCTCAGTACACTGCAACAAGCACAGTAATTGAAATTCAGACCGCAGAAGAGAAATAGCTTAGTCTTCATTTTAGCGCATCACATACACGTTTATACAGAGTTTTCTCTTGGAAGCAGTAAACAAGGGTCTTGATTCAGTATTGCCTCAAAGTTTTATCCCACATTAATGAACAGAGAGGTCCCAGCATTGATTGTTTTTAAGTTCAAACTGTCTCATCTTCTTGCTTTGGAGAGCAAACTTTTGATGGTTCGCTGTGGCAGAGTCAAGGTCCCTGATTTGTTCTTGGGAGCTGTTAGGATGGTGTTGCCTTTTCTTTTCCGTTAGTGAGACAGACGAGCTGCTTCTCTGAGCTGTGCTCCATACTCGCTCCCTTTCTGCATCTCTGCATGGCTCACCAGTGTTAGAGTACCTGGAGGAAATTAGGTGACTGGGAGAAGGATGAGACCTTTCCCATCAGGTGGGCTGTGGGGGGTGTGACAGTTTCTCGTCCAGCTCTTGCTCTATCTTAAACCCTCTTTATATTAGTGCTGGTATAGTGAGATTAGTGATTTGGTCTGGGAGCTTCTAATCAGCTCACCAAATTTAAAATTAACATGTTCTGTTCCAGAAAAAGTTAAAACTAAAAACGCATCAGGGACTGAGACACTATCATGTTGTTTTCCAGTCTGTTTTCAGACTCTCCTGGGTGCTTCCCAGCATGGTATTGTTTTACTTACCTCAATGTGGAGCAAAACTTTCTGTCTCACCCTGGGGCCAGTCTTGCTGAGCCTTGTCCACTCCTGCGGTGTCCCTCTTCCCTTTCAGGCATTGCCTTGCGTTTACCACCTTTTTTTTTTTTTTTTAACTGGATGGAACAATTTTTACAGAAGTGATCTTCTGTCAAATACCTGAGACTTTTCCCTTCTATTTACATTTTTGTTCTATATTTTGGCCCTGTTTCTATCCTGGTTTATGACTGTTTCTCATAGCCTCCTGTGCTTGACCGCAGAAATTTTTTAGGGTTTAGTCTTCCCCTTCCTCTCCCTGAAGGAGGAGGTGTTTAGAAATATAGTGCAGTTTGGCTGGAAAAGTTAAATGGAATCTGTGATAAGTTTCCTTAATCCATTGTAGAATATAGATAACTAGGGAAGAACATTATTTGAAATGTCAATGAAAAGTGTCAGTAGTGTTCACTATGGACCATATGCTGTACTGGTAGCTTGCTCTGCCTACATGCACTGAGCCATAGCTAAATGGCTTATCTAGCTACTCAAGGTATTTAATTAATACCGCAGATACAGTACCAATCCTCATTGTTCTGCATACTGATAGAGCAGAGCCGAGAGAGCAGACCTGTGTTATCAAAGCATGTTGTGCAGCTCTGAGGGGGGACTTTTATCCTGACAAAAGAGCTCAAGGTTGGAGCCGCTCTGAAGCTGCTCATGCATGTAATGGGAGCCTGCTGCTAGCACAGAGTGGGGAAGAGGTTACAGTAAAGGGTCAGTGTGGAAAATGGCATGCCTGACGCACCATGGGTGTGTAGCAACAGGATGGAAAATGAGAGCAAACACATAAACTTTCTTTCCAAGGTTGCTGCAGTGGCATGTGTTGATATACTTGTTCATGCAGGTCACAGCTGGCCCCTCTAAGAGAAAAGCAGAACTTGTGGAGGACAGCTTTCTCCATCAGACACTGAGCCATTTGTATGTCTGACCCTAAACTAAGCCCTGATGCCATGCTGCTCGGTATGACTACCCCAGGGAGGGCACTATTGGGGTCTGTGCCTTAAATTCTCCACTTGCTCTCTAAACCTTCACCACATGGTCTTTGCTTCTCTTTCGGCTCAGATGGACTCGAGTATTTCATGTGTCCTAGACACTAGAGCACCCACCAGAGCCATACTGCAAAAGAACAAATACCCTTTCCTTCCAAGTCCGTACTAGTATTAAAAGTTCATCCGGGTAAATCTGTAAACTCTTTCCACACAAAATCTTGTTGCTTTTTTCCTTCTCCCTTGACTGCAGCCCTCAGCAGCAAAACTGTCTCAATTACTGGAGGAGCCCACTTCTGTCAGGAGCTTTTCTCCATGGCTTTGCTACCTTTCTTATGCTTTTCAAATAAGGGGTCATATTCTCCTTTGGTTTGTGCTGAAGCAACACCGCTGAATGGTGTTGGATATGTATAGCCTCAAGAATAAGCTGAGCTGCCTTCTTTATGGGCAGTGTTTTGTTTTTTGTTTACTATCAATCAGATGAGCAAGATCAGAGGCATCTGGCTACAAAGTCATGAAGATGAGAAAACATGACTGTACTCAGGTTGGTAATTTTTTTTGTTGGTTTGTTTTTGTGTTGTTTTGTTGTGGTGGGGTTTTTTTGGTTTTTTTTTTGTTTTTTTTGAACTGCCCAACACTGTGGTGTTGGCAAGTGCTGATGCTGTTATGAAAGATGTGAGATGGCTCTTCTCATGGCCAAGACCATTCTTAGAGAAAGACCAAAAGGGTCTCTAATGAGAAGGGTCGCAGAACATGGGCTGCTTTTTTCACAGAAAGCTCTAGCAGCAGATGAATGCAGGGCAATGACAGAAGCTGCACTCCATCTTGTGCTGTGGTTCATTTCCTACTAAGAAGGAGATGATGTGTGATGAGAGTGAGCTTGGTCTCAGTGAAAGGAACTGTGGAACATCAGTTATCAAGAGTAGTGGATGGTAACTCGTGGTTGCAGTGGGACGCATCCAGAATTTATTGAAATGCTATAAACACCTGTTTTAGGCACTCTGTATTCCAGGGAAACAGCATGATCCTGGGATCCTTGCGTCTGTGCTCACTGAGGCTGCAAGGAGAACTGCCTGCGGACCTGTCCTGGAGGAAGAAAGACCTATGCCTGTCTTACCTAACATGGTACCTGAGATGAACATGCTTTTTTCACTTATTACCAGCAGGTTTCTGTCTCTTGGCATGCTCTCCATCCTCTTTCCAAGATAGTCTTGCTTTTTAAACTGCTAAGTATCTTGCAGGTATGTATTTTGGGGTATTATTGCTTCAGACAAGGTCAATTCTGTTGGATCAACAGAAGGTGAAGTCAGAGTCATCAAAAACAGCTGTTTGCTTTTTTTTTAATCTTTTAATAATCTTTTAAATTTCTAGAAATTTGCTGATGGGAGTGTTAGTCTGAGAACTTAACTCAGTTTCTCCTTCTCTCTCATTTGTATTTCACAGAACCAATATATTTGAACAATGACCAATGCTGTCAGCATACAACATGCTTACTGTGTGGTGGTGAAGCTCCACAAGGGCTTCTCACAGGACAAGTCTAGGATGTTACGTCTGTGACTTCCAGCCACCTCGTGGTCCTAATTTCACTGTGACAGCATTAGGTTTTACTATAATTAGCTTCAGATCCCTCTTTTCCCCCTGCCCTGATTTCAATAGTAACCTCATTTTCAGGTTTTGTGTATATGCTGAAGAACATGAAATACTGGAGCAGCTATCTGGTTTGTCTCAAATTGCAACCTTCATTATCTCCAGGCATTGGATGTCTTGTGGGAGCAAGGAGGAAAAGTGGACAGCAAGTTGCCTATCTGACTGCAATACCAGCAGCCCATCCTTGTTGGTACCTTACCAATGCCGAGACGTCAATGAAGACGAAGCTATGCTGCGCAATATATGCCACTAGTCAGCAAAGACTGTGAACTGCAAATGTTTCTGGTGAACTGCCTGTGAACAATCTGCAGGCCAAGGATTCTTCATTAGAGGATGGCAGGAATGTTTCTGAAAAACTGACAAATGTGAGACTGTCGCAATCTGTTCACACCAAGACAAAAACAAAACAAAAAAGTGTGAAATAAAATCGCTCATGCCTACAGGGCTTTAACAAAGGCTGGACACAGAAATGCCAAACAAGGGCTAATATGCTGATGAAAACAAGAACTTCATTTTGATGCGCCCTCCACAAAGGTCTGGCTCTAACAGGGTCCCTGCTATTTCATGGAACCCAATACCTGTTTATGAAGAGGTAGACAGGGGACACCATGGTGAGAAAGGCAAAACTGCCCCTTCACTTACTTAGTGCACTTACTTACCTTACAGAGCAGTTACTAGCAAAATTTAATAAAGCAAACCAGCAGTGCTATGACCAGATGAAAGGGTATCCATGTCACTTGCAAGGATCATATCATGACAGCTCAGTTTAAAAAAAAACCTCTTCAATGTTACTGACAATGATGGGATGGGCTCATTCTCATGGGGAGTTTCAGTGCTAGCTGCTGTGGGACCAAACTGGGCTTTCAGTTTTGTAGAGGTTCAGTATATTCAAAGTGCTTTCATATTCTGTTCCTCATTCAAATGAAAAACAAAGTCCTAAATTTCCTGGGAAACTATGGTCTGAAAAATAATGTCATACTGAATCTAGCAAACTATTGTGATAACACTTGGAATCTTTTTTACATTGGAATGTTAAACCTTTTGGATAATACAGAGAAGATCCCGAAGTGATGGGTTTTTCATAAGCAAAAAAAATGAGGCTATTCCAAAATCAAAATGGAGCCTAGTAGTATTATTGAAATATATTGTATCTTTCTCATGGTGAAAATTCATTGCTAGTGGCTTTCATGTTTGACAGATTGGCATTTTTCTGAAGGAAAGATATTCCACTGGGAAATTCTACTGCTAATATGGGTGTCAGTAGCAGGCTGCCTGTTTTTTTAATTCTTTTTATTTTTATTCTTGAAGAATTCCCACTGTAGTCTGAAGCTGGTGGATATTTCTTCTGAAAACAGGGCTCCAGAGAGATATATTTTTCACACCAAATCCCCCCTCCCTCAAGTGGCAGTAGGATCTAGCTGTGCGGATTCATTATGTACGGTTAAGCAGCTGCCAAACTTCACTCCAGCAGCAGTTGTACTTCATTTACAAGGAAAACAATTCATATGTGAATATGGCAAAGTGCTGCAGCTCCTGGTGAATTTGCACTGAGGGGCAGCTCGTGGGTGAGGACCGGGTAAAAACAGATGCTGAAGTAGGACTTTGCTATTTGGCTGGTTGTTTATACAGTCATAAAAGTTTGTGCTTCAGAAGGGCAGGTCCTGCCAGAAATATGAGTGCATAAACACAGAGCAAAAGAGATTGTCTATGAATAATATTATTCACAGCCTCCCCGCATCTTGTCTAAGAGAAGCAAATAAATGGTAACACTTGACCTATATACAAAATTATGAATGAGGAAATGAAATGGATTGATAGTGTTCTTCCATGAGTCCCATAATGCAAAAGCAGTGGGGCACCTAATCACTGCAGCAAACGTGAAGGTGATGGAAGGAAGATTCCTCCTTTACACAAAACGTAGTTGTGTTCACTACTCTGGAAAAACTCTCAGCCTATTTCTTTTATTTACTGTAGAGTAAATTAGGAGTATTTCTGCTAAAAAGAGTGTGATATTCATAGGGGTAAAAGCAGCGGAAGTAAGAAATGGAGACATATGTCTGAAGTGTTGCAAAAGATAGCTGTTTTAATACTGTGGCACATAAGCTCTGTGGGTGGAGTGAGGAGAGTTGCCTTTCTTGATGCCAAAGCTTCCACCAATACTTGGGTGAAGTTACGCAGTTCTCTTCCCTGCCACCCGTCCACCCAGAAGATGATACAAAGGTCATTGCTTCAGAGAGGCTGCTGTCTATGCAGAACACCAGTCTACCCTCAGGAAAGCTGGGCAAAGCGAGGAGAAGATAAGTATATTTAGTTTAAAGTCCCTTTTAAAAGAAACCCCAGTTTGAGGCATTTTTTTGGTGTATTTTTATTCCAGGGCAGAGAGGAATAAAGGTTCATTAAATCCTCAAATACATGAAACTCTGTGGTGCCAGCTGAGACCTTGCAAGCCACGCTAACTTCATAGAAAACACGGGTTCAACGGCACTCCTTGGTGTTTGCCCTTTGGTGCCTGTGCCCACCGGAGCAGAGGAAGAAACTCACTGCAGCTGTTGGTCTTAAGCATAGGGATCCTCCTTTATTTGTGCTTTTAACAGCCCTGAGGTGGTAGCTGACAGTGTAGAAGCATTTTGAATTTCCAGTGATTCCTCAACATCTTTTGCTCATGAGTGGATTAAGCTGTGCAGCTACCCTGAGGTGGATTAATGTCCTTGCTCTGCAAAAGCAAACCTCAAATCGGGGCAATGTTGCATCTGCCACAATCTCATAGGGTGCCACTAGCAGAAAATGCCTTTTTTTTTTTTTTTTTTTTTTTTTTTTTTTTTGGGTTTCCCACAACCNTTTTTTTTTTTTTCTTGCAGGATTCCACAAACACTTCGGAGAGCAAATAATCCAAAGGCTCATTACTGTGCATAAATCCCTCAGCCTTCTGGATTTCCTTCTTCGGAGCCACTGTGAAAATGGACACATCAATACAGCCTTCTGCAGAAAAGCTGACAATCTCAAAATGGTATCATGCTGCAATAACTGAAATCTCCTGCCGGGTTGGTGATGGTGCTTTCTAATCAACTTTGCAATGAATATTTCTTAAATCATGTTAATCCACCATTTAAGCAGAGATATCAGTTCCAGACAATGAATCACCATACCTGGAGGGGAATATACCTGCCGTTTCCCCAGAGAGGAGGCGATTAACAGCACGTGTGCTGTCAGATGAGCTAGCAGTGCTAGCATTTATCACCCCAGAGCTCCTTTCCTGTAATGAAGGAAATCTTTGCTCCCTGCTTCTGGTGCAATCAGCTTTTATTTATGTAGCGGTTGTGAAAAATGGCTCTTAAAGGAAAACTGCACCGTTTCACTCTCTGGGGCAGGTTTTGCTCTAATTTACTGGGATGCATTTCCTATTGGAGTCTGCTAAACATTGAGTTCTTGTGCAGAAATGAGAGGTCTAAAAAGTGAGTAGGCAGAATGCAGTGCACAGCTTTAAGATCCAGTTCTAGCGACCCATTGAACTAAATTAAACGTTAATGAAGATCTGTTTTTTTCATGAGCGCTTTTTATGTTCTCATCTGTTCAAGCTCCTAGGGACCAGCTTCTATGGGAGCTGCTACCACCCCACCTCAAAGTGACTGCAGTCCAAGTTGAAAGTCTTGTGCTGAAGAAATTTCTGAGCCCAGGTGATTCTGTTACTTTGGGTAAGGAAAGAACTACGCATTGGTAAGTTTTCCTGTTAAGCCCCAAGCTAAACTTCATGAACATTCACTGCAGAGTAACTTTTCTCTTGATGAGTAAGCTGTGGTAGCTTGAAAGAGAGGGTGATTTCCTGGGATAAGTGCCTAACCTGCTGTGTACACACAGCCATAACCTGAGCTGGTTTTCCATTTACTAGCTGGGGCATTGATAGCAGTGGTGCCTTAGCACAGTGCTTAAAGTGCACTAACCACGCAGGTCTTCAGGTGACCTTTGTGACCACTGTGGACTTCTGTGCTGCCACTGCAGTGTCCCACTTGCATGTGGCCCAGCCAGTCTTGATGATGCTGCATAAGCTACAGCTCCAGAAACAGAGAAACATACATATATTTCTCTGAGNCTCCCCCCCCCCCCAGCCAGTCTTGATGATGCTGCATAAGCTACAGCTCCAGAAACAGAGAAACATACATATATTTCTCTGAGAAGGGACCTCAGGAGGTCTTTGAGTCCCACTCCAGCTCAAAGCAGGGCTGTCTTCCAAGTTAGGTGATGCAGCTCATGGCCTCATCCAGCTGAATGTCTCCAAGGGTAGAGATCCTCCAGTCTCTCCAGGCATCTGTTCCTCGGTTGAACCACCCTGAAAATTTTTTTTCTCTCCAACCATGTGTTATTTCCCTTGCTGCTGTTTGTGCCTATTGCCTCTGCCCATCTGCTGTGCACCTTCAAGAAGAGTCTGGCTCCACCTTCTCTGTAACTGCCTTTTAGTTAGTGGGAGACTGCAATTAGGTCTCTTCAGGTGTCTGCAATTAGGCTCTCAGCCTCTTCTCTCATATGTATAGTCCAGCCCCCTGACTATCCTGGCGGGTTTCTGCTGGACTTGCTGCACTTTCAGTGTCCCTTTTGCACTGGACAGCTTGAAACTGGACATAGTATTGCAGATACAGTCTCAAAAGCGCTGTGCAAAGGGGAAGGATCCCCTGACTTGACCCGCTGGTTATGCTGCAGCTCATGCAGCCCAGGATGCCGTTGGTTTGCTTTATTGCACGGGTGCATTGTTTGTTCTTGTTCAGCTTGCTGTCCACCAGCACATCAATGGCCTTTACTTCAAAAACATATTGACAGGCTGTAAGGAATACACTTAGGATTGCTGCCAGGAAACGTGTCCCTGAGAATGTGCTGCACCCATTCCCTTGGATTTTGGGCTCCTTTAGGCTATCTCAGTTTGGTCTCCCAAAAATGAAATAACCTCCTCCTTCCCATATTTTTGCTAGATACTTTTTAATTCTTTGGCTTTGGGCTTTAGGATAATGGAGACCAGTCCCCTAGGTCTTCTAAATATATGGATAACTCTTACTTCCTCAGGCAATCCTAGAGAAAATGAACTACCCAAGTGAGTGAACTGATGTGGAATTTAAGTAAGACCCCAGTGCAAATGCTAACAAGTATTGGCCTAGAAGTGTCTGCTGCTTTTACTGTTGCAGAAAGAACGACACACAGCTCTGATAACTTGTCTCATGGTGAGTCCTGCCAGGCTGTGCCTGGATCCAGGATGATTGCTACATTTCCTGGTGGTGTGAGGAGGAAAATGGATAATGCGAAAGTGTGGGAGGTGCAAATAAATCCTGTTTTCTTATAACTGTGACTAAAGCCTCAGTTAGCCACAGGAAACTATCAACTGACACAGGTTGATAGACAGTTCATTGTGGATAGCTAATACAAGTATATATATATGTCTCCGTGGTATGGTATCTGTATGAAACTACTATGCCTGCGTCAGATTGCTTGCTTTTCATCTTGAACTTGACTTCAACTTGGTTATGTTTACCTAAGGCGTGGCAAAAGCTGCCCTATAAAGGAGAACAGAGATAGTGCCAGCCTGCCTGTCACTCTGTTGGTGTTGGCTGGAGAATTACACTGGAGGCATTGCAGGTAAAACATCACTTTGCTGTTTTACTTAGTACAAGATGAAGCAGGTGAAATACAGGTAATAGTGCTGGAAAAGCACCACAGATACATTAAGAGGGGGAGACAGAATAAATTGAAGTCCCTGTCCTTAATGTTACCTGGAGGGGAAGAAAAGATGAATTTGCCATCCTAGAAAGAGCCTCAGAGTAAAACGGTAAGTTGTCAGAAGTAATTGGATCAAGTGGGAGTGAAGATCCTAAGAGGAGGAGGACTCTATAGTTACTGTGTGCTGCTGTTAAATGAGGTAGAAAAAAGGTATCTGGAACTGTCGTATGTTATGTATGCAAAATGAGGAGAAAATTGACTTAATAAATAGCCAGAAGGGAGTACTTCACAGAGTGTTCGGAGCAGAAGGTCGTGCAAGATGCCATTGGGAAAATAATCTCCTGGAGCGTTGCCAAAGTGCCTGGCTTTTGTTTTGATTTTCTGAGGTACTCAAGGCTTTCACACATTGTATGTACAAGAAGCTGTTGCCCATCTGGGATTCGGGATGCCCAAGTTCAGGTTCCAGCTCTGCCTCTGCAGTTTTCTGTCACTGTGGGCAAGCTGCTGAAAAGCACCACTCTCTCATTTGTTTTTTCTCTGAATGCAAGGAGAGCTAATAAACTTACGCATTCCTTCATTGCAAGACAATTCTGGAACTGACTCCCTGAAGTTCTTACAGTGCTCCAAATACATGAATAGCGAGGTCTTAAATGGAAAGAGTGCTTGCATTACTGTAGCATATATTGAATATTATGGGTGAGAAGAAATGTGCATTGATAGTTTGGAGTGTTTGAGAGGAAACAGGGGAAGAAAGACTGCTGGCTTTCTGGCTTTTCTGGTATTCTTTGTAGTGTTTGAGAAAATTCAGCTGCTCTTCCTAAAGTACAGAAACCCAGCTGAGCCAACATGTAATAGAAATGTTTTGAGAAAATTGGTGGAGAGGAGAAGGTGGATAGTTCAGCTATGAAGTAGACACATGTTTCTAATTGCCTATTTCCACTTTTCACTCAGTGAAAAATATCAGAAGCCATTGAAGGAAATTATGTCTGTACTCTGACATAAATCTTTATGCGAAGTGTAATTAGCTGTCAGTAGCATTTGCCACCATTGCATATCTGATTATAATAGTTGCTTGACATCTTCCGTGAATGAGTGCTGGAGGGAGACAAGATGCACCCTTTGCCGCTGGTTTTTGAGCTGTTTAATGCAGAATACAGTGGGTGCTTGGGGTTCCCAGGTTTGTTTCTGCAGGGGTCATAAACGTTTTTGCTCTGATATCCTCAGAGACTCCCCTTTCCTTTCCATCCCTTCCAACTGTCACACCTGATCTCTTTTTCTCCTTCTCTCTGTAGCTTTTCCACTGCTCTCCTTCCTTCCCTCATCCTTTGTCATTTGAGCCTCCCTCTGAGACAGAAAGCAAGAGGAAGGATCTCTCTCTGCTGAGAAGGAAGAGGGACCAAAAAAGAGCAGTAGATGCGAAGTTGGGCGTGATTCCTTTCTCCATTTCAGATAAGTAAATGTGTTGGAGGAGATCCCAGGACTAAGTAAATGTATGTTTAACCCCTTCTGAATAATAATTTCCTTAGCTGAGAGTCAGTCTCTTGTTTTTCTCCAGTGTTTCACAATATGCCTGAACTAGCTGTTGTGTTTGAAATCCCTGCCTCTCTCCCCATGTCACATGGCAGGGAGCAGTCCAAGGGCAACATCTCTGAAAACCAGTGCATTATAACTTTGTCCCTTTAAAGTCTTTCTGCCTCAGAGTTCGGTAATGGTAAGAAGCTCCCCCGCCAGGCAGGCAATATTCTGCTTTGAAAGCTGTTGTGATCTTTGCTGTTGCTTATGCACCAATAAGAGCTAACCTGTGGCCAGGGCTCAGGATGCTGCTTCAAAAGAGGTGGCTGGCAGAGCATGCTGGTGTGGACAGGACAGTGCTAGCCAGGTGTGTGTGACCCCACGAATTGCCTGTGCAGAGGCACGGATGGATATAGAGCTCATGTATCTGTGCATGTGTGGTTCCAGAGGCAATGCTGATTAAGTTATTCCTGCAAGGGAAAAGTAGTTAAGTGTATTATTTTCTTCAGTCTGGTTGCTAATTTATTCCGGATATGTTAAACAACGTAATTAAACACACACACACACATGCTAAAAACTCTTGTTCTCTGTCAGAAGAGAGGGAACGTATGTCAGACCCAGCCTTCAAGCTCTGTTAGTTTTAATTTGAGTTTTGGAATTAGTAATCAGTTTTGCTGGAACGCTGTTGCAAGAAATAGATCTTAGCATGCATGGGGCCTGGGCACAGTTTCAAATGAGTATTTGTTAAGAAGAAGCCATTCCCTTGTCGTGTTATGGTACATTACATGAGATTTATTTCCATTGTGTTAAAAGATGCAAGCCCAAGGGGAATTTTCTCTCTTCCTGTTGGCCAAGGGTTATTTCTTAATTCCATCTGATTTTTTTTTGAGGGGCTTTTAATTAAAAAAAGGAGATACGAAACTCCTTGTTTTTCTAGGCTGTTGTTACAGGAGGCCAAGTGACTCGAAGCACCAGGAAAGGTGATGACACTAACTAAAAACTGTGTATATGTGGGGAGACTGTATCATACCTTCAGCGTGGCTGGTCTGTGTTTTTTCACATGTGAACAATTCACAATAAAAATCTGAGGCTTTGCTCTTACTAGAGCCATCTGCTCTCTTTGTACCATACCAGGAACACAGCAGATCTACAAATAAGTTTGGTAGAAAAAGAGCCCTTTGATCTACTAAAAATAATAAAAAAAAAAAGTGATGACATCCAGTGGCCTGAAACTGAACTAAGTGACTTCAGGCTGGAAATGAGCACAGTGAAGTTCATTAACTATAGGAGTGGCTTACCCAGGGCATGTGGTGGATTTTCCAGTGCTAATTTATGAGAGGGTACACCTTAAGTGGAAGCCAGGGGCAGGAATCGCTGGATTAAGTGCAGTGGCATCTGTCGTGCAAGAAGCTAGAGGAGGTGATCACAGTGATCCTTCTTGACCTTAGAAGTCTGCTAATGCAGGGCTTCACCAGGGGCTTCTCTTTTCATAAGGAGAGGGACAAAAGGGGAATTATAGCTCAGGACAGTTAAAGTTTTGTTTTTGTGAGGGCAAGTGCAAATGAAGGGTGAAAACTAGTGTGGATCTCAAGTTATATTTTGGCCCAGCAACATCTAATTTTGCATGACGAAAGGTGCTGGAGGAACCAGGAGACTAGGCAGGCTGAACAGCCTTCCTGCTACTTTTCTAAACTCTAAACTCCACAATAGAGCTTTTTAGTGGAAGGAAGATCTCCAGGAGATGGTCCATATGTGTGTGTCTCTGTACATCCACGTGGCTCTAGGGAGTGCACCTGAAAGCCCTACTCTGGTTAGACAGAACAAATTGTTCTTTTAAAGGTCTGGTGCCACTGCCTGTCCAAACATGCAAGTTTTCTGCCTTCCTGTGCCCTTCTCCTGCTTGTGTCCCAAAGTCATCTCACTCCACAGTCCAGCATCTCCCATGGATGATGCACCGCCTCCCTTTGGAACGAAAGTAGATCTTTGGTGGCAAGAGTCCTGCTGTGCTCTTTGATGGTTGTAAAGGGGACGGAGTCCACAACAGGAGATTTTCTCTCCTGCATCCTTCCCTAGCTGTGTTGGCAGATGTATTAGCAGGTCTGTCTGTTTCACTGTGTGTGTCAAATGGTCACTTTTCCTAAGTGAATTGCTCCTTTCCTTTAGATATGTTTACAAAGAGGGGTTTAAACACGCTCCAGACTGGAATAGCTACAGATGCCACACAATGACTGCCCAGTTGAAATATGAATCCACAACTCACATCTGTTTAAACACTGTCCTCCAAATGAACTACTGAGTACAAAACACCTAGATCTTGGTGCACACTCATGTGAGCAAGTACTGCAGGTGGGTTCAAGTTGCACCAGAGTAGGTTTAGGCTGGACATTAGGAAAAAATTTTTCACTGAAAGAGTTATCAAACATTGGAACAGGCTGCCCAGGGAGGTGGTTGAGTCACCATCCCTAGAGGTGTTTCAAAGTCATGTAGATGTGATGCTTAGAGACATGGTTTAGTGGCAGACCTGGTAGAGTAGGGTCAATGGTTGGACTAGATGATCTCAAAGGTCTTTTCCAACCTAAACGATTCTATGATTCTAGGTGCAATCCAGGTCTAGATGTTGCAGCTAGGTCCCATCACTGTAGCTGTAGGGGGTCTACTCTATGCACTATAGCTTTAGGGAGTCTAGTGGAGTGTCTGTGTAAGCTGATAGGAAGTCACCCCCTAATTTGTCTGGGGTCTTTGGTGCAGATACCAAGGAAAGGCAAGTCTCTGCCTTCTTTAAGTCTCATGGGGAGTGACTTTCAAGCACTCACTTGTGGAAATGAAATAAGTAACTCAAAAGATGCCCTCGGCACAGGTGTGATCCATGACCAGAAGGGTTCTGGGTACCTCTGAACAGCTTCCCTGCTCACACCACCTCCCTCCTCCCATGTGTCTGCAGCTCCTGCTCCATCCCCTATGCCTGCTTATGCTGCAGATGTACCTCAATACTAACACAGTGGCTCACTAACAGCTTTGGTCTCTGTCCTCGGGGAAGACTCAAAATTGAATTTGTAGCAATGACAGCACTGGTTTAAGATAAACCAGTTGGGATTTGGCGACTGCTCTTTCCCCAGGCATTTGCAGCTAATAAGGATTTTGTCACTGTGACTGCCCTCAGCTTTGCAAGCTGCTGCTCCACAGCCCTCTGGGTGGAGGGAGGTGTTTGCTTTCCCACACACTCCTAAGGCACCACTTCGGATCAGGAAACTAACAGCAGTTCATGTCTCTTTCACAGAAAAAGGACACAATGCTCGACCCTGGCTCTGCTCTGATGTTAGAGCAGGGCTGGCAAACAACAGGGGCAACGGGAAGCCTCCAGAACCTGAAGAAATTTAATAACCAGGACTTCAACCACCTGCGAGCCTTGTGTCTGAGCCAAGGACTGCTTTTTGAGGATGCCACCTTCCCTGCTCACATCAGCTCCATTGGTCCTAACCTGCTCCCAGAGGATAAGCTGCGGCGAATACAATGGAAGAGGCCAACTGTGAGTTACGCCTGACGGGGTGTTTCGTAGCCCTGCACTGAATGGGAGTGCTTGATGGCCCAGGGCTAAAGCCTTTCGCCTTGGGGAAGGAGATCTGTGCTAAGCAGGGAAGTAGACCCCAAGGGGAACACTGGGAGCGCAACACTGCAAAGAGGGGTTCTTGCTGTGGGATGTGTGGAGGGAAGATAACCTCTGTAAAATTGATGATTTCATTGGGTGCATTTTTGTAGGAAACTTGTTTCCATCTGTGAACCTGACTAGAACTAGTGTTCCCACTTTGATCTGCTCCTAGAGGACTTCGTGCAAACCTGAAAAGCTGTCAAATTTTGTTACAGATCTCTGATTTCTGTAATCCAACCCACTGACTCAGCAATACCTATTTTAAAGTAATTGGGACAAAGCATGAGCTGAAGTATGTTTGTCTACTGATTCCCAGTTGCAGTTTAATAGGCAGTTGTCATCATCTGGCATATGGATGTTTAAACTGGGAGGTAGAATCACATACTCAGCTCTTTTGTACTAAGACCTACTTCAGAGAATCTTTCCATGGTCAGACTGCGCTGTATAGCACTGCTGTATAACATTGCTGCTGGTGCAGCAACTGGATTAGCCAAGCGCTGCCCTTTTGCTGGGTTTTGCTGAGCACATCACTAGTGCCTGGGGCCTTTGGCTTCCCTGGGCTGGAGCAAACCAGTTCATCTCCCTGCAGGCAACCCCCCGGGGTGCAGAGACAGCAACTGTGAGACTGTAGAGACAGGACAAGGCAACTGGAGAAGATTTATTTGGACATCAGGTGCAAGTAGGGCTATGCTGGAGCTTGGCAGTGTGGTGGCTTTGGCATAGCGACAGCAGCGGCTGCTGCTAGCATGGATTTTGAAAGCCATGGCTCACAGAAGGAAAACAGGCTAGCCCAGGGAGCCTGAATAGCTGCTAAATATGGATGCCTGAATGGAAAGGCGGAAAGCACCAGCCTTGTTGTAAAAGGAATGTGACGTGGTGAAGTATCAGATGGAACAGAAGCCGCATCCTGGACACCAACAGGGCTATGGCTGCAGTGTTGTGGTGATAGGGATTGTGCATGAGGCTTGAACTTCTCACTACCCACTGCTGCAGCAAGGCCTGAAAGTGTCAGAGATATTGCATGTGCAGAGGTACAGGCACTTCCAATCTGGGTTGATGCTTTATCACGTGGCTTGGTAGGTGTGGAGGTGTCCTCTGTGGAGCTGTTCTGAAGGGATCATTCTTTTCTGCAGAAACAACTCCTACTGCTGGCTGAATGTCTGGGCTTCTCCTTAGGCAGCCTTTCTTCAAATCTGGGTCCAATGAGAATGCAGCTGGTGCTGTGGTTTTTACACCAGCACTCAGTTTACAGGTTTGTAGCAGATGAGGATAATCTATCTTGAAATAGGGGGTTATAGTAGAAGAGTAAATAAAAAATGCAAAGGAGAGGAATTAGTTGCCACTGCTTCCAGACTGAGAAAGACAAAGCTATGATAACTAAGCATTACACTCACAAAAGACAAACATGGATATTAGAAAGGACTCAGGGGCATTTTAAAGATGAATAAACTGGAATAAAATGTTATGATACAGTTCTGTTAAATACTAACCACCCTGGTGTTTCTGCCATTTGGGAGCGTCAGAGAAGCATAGGATTTTCAAAAGCATACAAACTGGCTTAGAAACCCAAATACCACTAATTTTGAGGCACCGCAGTGCGGGATGAATATCTCTCAGGATATTGGAGTAGTATAGTTATTTTATGTGCAAAGGGACTGACATACCTTGTCAAAGACAGAACCTGCTGCTGCTAGTGCTCAAAGTTGTCATTTGAGGCAGGTGTTGGAGAATCCTCTTCCATTTTGCTGAATCCATGAAGATTAAGCTGATAAATAAAAGTTTTCATGGAATTGATTTCAAAAATTTGCAGAGGTCCTCTCCTTCCCAGCACTTCCCTTTTGAAGAATTTTTTTTTTTTTTCCCCCAGCAATCACTAAAATCGGCATCACCCCACCAAATTGACTGAAACCAATCATTTCCAACAATTTTCCAGAAAGGAGCAGGATGAAAAGTCATTGCCTTTTCCAGAGCTCTCGTCTGAAAAATTAAACCATAAGCTCATGGCCCAGGGTTCACCACACAAACCTTGAAAAACCTTTTATTCTATTATAGAGGTTAAGACAGCATCACCAGCTGCTCTTCTACAACGTACTCAAAGGGCAGAAGTTGAGATTGCCAGCTCAACCGGCTTGTCCAGAACAGAAACCCAGGGTGTCAGTGCTGAAGAGTTTTAATTCTTTTTTTTTTTTTCAGTTTGACCAAAATTTCCACCTGTAGCTGTCTCCTGACCAGCCAGGCCTCCTCCTGCTAGACAGGATGCAAGATGAAGGGCAGTGGCACCAGCTGCCTGGGGACCCCAACCAGAAGTTCTCAAACATCACCACAACACCCATGCTATGTCACAGTGACAACAAAGCATGGCTTCTGCTTCCTGGCAGAATGAAGCAGGGGCAGAAATTGCTAAATAGCAGTAGTTGCTTTTGATTTAGAGAGCTGCAGATGTTTTGAGCCAAGGGTCAGGAAGTAAATAAAACTGTATTTGCATTTCAAATGTCCTGAAAGACCAGCGCTGCATCCAGTTGCCTCTGGGAGTTAGTGCCCAGGGAAGAACAGGGAAGGCTGTAGTATTAGGACTCAAAGTGTCCCAAACCTGAATTTTTTTATTTGGGTACTTTTCACCCATGAAGAAACGTTCATAAACTCTTTGGTCTTAGGTCATTCCAATGCTAACTGTAAGGTGTTTAAACTACCTAAACTACTTGGCAAAAAGAGACCTATAATTTCCCAAAGGGAGACTGCTTCCTACCTGCATACATCTCCCAGAAAGTGAGTGTAGCTGCATCCTGCTGACAGTATGGCCAATTTAATATGTATGTATTTTTCTCAGCCTCCACCATTAGGTCTCCCTGACATTAAAAAACATTGGCTGGAAATGTACTTGGGACAAAAATGGCATCTTGGTCCTGTTAATCTCTTAGCCTCCATCTCTTCTGAGTCATATAGTATCTGGTTATTTAAGTGGTAGAAAACATTTATAAGTACTGTCATTGTTCCAGATCCAGCTGAGCAGTTGAGCAACATGCTGCTTCTCTTTTACCTTGTACATTGTCAAGAGAATTGCCAATTACATTCAGAGTTTGGACTTTTCATATCTGGGGGCAATGTATGAAGTAGAGAGAAAACAGCTTGATTTTCAGACAGCAGTAGTCAGTGGTGACAGTCAGAAACAATATACTTTGACTTGTAAAGTGAGCTGATTTGATATGGGAGGTCCCTGAAGGGAGAGGTGGATGAGGAGCACCAAGACATCATTTGAAATGTCACTTCTCCTAACTGTGCAATTTCCCATCAGATGGGGACTGCTCCAAGCTGTGTTTTCATCCCCAAGCCCTCAGTCTATGCCCATTGAAACGGGTACCATTTGTAACAGAGATTTTGCATGTGGAACTTCAAGCATTACTGGAGGTATCAGATACAGCAGGAGCTCTGTGATTAACTGGTTGTTTGGAGAAATGGAAGAGAAGTTCTATTTTAGACTGAACGAAGTATTTTCTATAACTGGGCTTTTCTAAAGGTTGGTCAAAGGGAAATTCTCCTCGAAGCATTGTCAGATTTTTAAAACTGAGATGCTCCTTTAAAAAATGTTCAGAACAAATTCTTTCACTGTTTGATGCTTTTCTTTCACACAAGCAATTGAGTGGAACAGAGGAGGTCACAAAATGTTGTGAACAAACATTTTTAATCAATTGATGTTTAGGCTAAAGACTTGACTCTGTTTGGATCATAATGCATAATACTATACAGATGCAAAAAGAAACTTTACTTTTAGTAACATTAGTTATATTTTCAAACACGATATGTGTGAGGGGAGAGAGACTACCACGTATGCAGCAGAGCCTTGGCCCTGCACCAGGGAGAGCCTACCACTGTGCTTGATATGGTGCACATTATAAACATGAAAGATAGTCCCTGATCTTCAGCACTTATGCTTTAAAAAAGGCTAAAATGGGCAGAGGGTGAAGTGGATGAAGAATTTTTCTGAATGTCTTCAAGGTCACAGACTACTGCTTCTGAAACTGCTCACCCTTCATCTCTCAGGGACCCTGGTGCAACCTTATGGAGTGAGGGATTGCTGAGCAAGAGCTGTTGTAAGAGGGTTCATCTGCTGTTTAACATAGGTGTGTGAGGGAAAAGCTGCAAGGTGACCAATGGAGGTTTGAGGGTCAGCATTAGAGAAATCCCTGAGTGCCTCTGACATGACTTGTAGGAGGGTGCATGGTGAAAGAACTGTCTGAAATAGCCAACATGGGTTTCCTCTGCGTCATCGCAGTCTGTACACAGCATCAGGGTATGGACTCCTGGGTATTTGCCTCGTGTCAAGGGAAGGGAAGAGGAGGGTCTAAAAAGTCCTTAAATACAAGCCACAGAAAGGGGCTGCTTCAACGTAAACTTGAGCAAGGGAAATACCTTGTTTTCCTAGTAGAGACTCAGGGAACCATGCTTCTGCACTTAACATCTGAAAAACATTGGAGAAAATGATACAGTTTAAGACAATGCTTGTTTGCTGGGAAAGTGATTCATCATTTGATTCTGTACTTTTGCAAAAGGGCTTGCTCACATTTTTTCCACTCTTCCTTGTTTCAGCGACAAAGTGCCTATCATGACTCTGCACTGCTTTTGGTGATTATTTGTTTATTGGCATTTTATCTGATTCCTAGAAACTTCCAGGAATTAACATCAACATTAAGGAATTTTGAACCCAGGAACAGACTAAACCAAAATGGACCCTTGAAAAACATAATTTTGAAGTTAGGATCTTTCCAGACAAGCTGAGCTGGAGTTGCTACTGCCTCAGCCTCGGCCTGTCTGTACTTGGATAGGAGAAAAGCACAGATTTTATTCAGGCAAGAAATCAGACAACAGTTTGAAGTTAACCTAAAAACTTAGCTCTAATAGCACGGGGGGGAAATGAAGAAAAAAAGCCTACCAAATAGAAAGAAAAAATAAATAAGTGTGGATTGTCACCTGAGCTGCTTTAATAAAGCAAGTTACGGGAAATGTGTGGCGATGAGGGGTAGTGCTGTCCTGCTCTACCTGCAGGTTTGTCACCATGGGGCTTTTCTCTGGCATGAGTCAAAGCCACTTGCCAGCTGTTTATGGCGGAGTTCACAGCTTCAGTATTTCCCAGCGGCCACAAGGCCCTTGGATCCTGTTCAGTATTTCTCGTTGATGAAAATCAAAATCAATTCACTGTATTTTTGAGTGTGCGCGTGCAATCAGTGTAATTGAATGGGAGCAGCATTTCCAGGCTGCCATTGTCTCAGCCCTTGCCTATTCAGCTGATTGCATCTGACCTCAACTTCAGAGTTCATATCTCTGGGCCGAGGAAGCTGCAGTGTGTCACCATATATTACATCTGTCTTTCTGCACAGGCTTTAAATGAGGAGGGTTTATTTGCATAGTGTCTCTGGGCTCTGTTGCTTTTGGAAAGGACTGGTGGTTGGGAGGGACTGCATGCATCCTGGGTTGAGGGGAAAGCAGTGCTCCTATGATGGTTTGCTGACTCACCTGCTTCCCTGTTTCTCAGGCCCGGGAGTCAGCTAGCAGGATTATATGGCTGTGGTGGCCACAGGGGAATAGTCGGTAACACTGGGCCACTTTGAAAACTTCAGCTTGTGCTGTATAGTCCAAGAGGGAGGTTTCAAGACCTCTAAGGAAACTGCCTCTCAAACACTTGGGGTAGACAGGGCTACCTCCCTTATTTACCTCCTTTGTATTTACCTCCTTTATTTGCAATTGTCATTGTTTTTTAGCGCTGAGCCACACAAAGCAAATGAGTTGCAGGTAAAATCTGAGCTGGTTTCTGTTTCTGCTGGTTGTTGGACACCAGTCTGTCCTCCAACAGGACTTTACTCTCACATTGGTGGGCTCCCAATCTGTGCGGATTCTGAAGACCTCATTCCTCTGTTATGAGAGAGATGGAGCAGAGCAGGATTTTTTAAGCAACTGAGGCATTTGTCTTGAAAACAGTCAATGAGGAATTGAGCTATTCTGCTGTAAAGCAGGGAATGGAGTTCTGGTGATGCAAGCAAACCCCTTGAGATTACCCTGGTTTTCCCTGTCTGAGAGAATGTCAAAGAAAAGTAGAATATGAGGTTTAAAAAAAAAAAAAGAAAAAAATGTTAGGCAAATTCAAGGAAATGGATTCCAGATTCCCTTGATGTCTAATAAACAGAAAACTGTGGATAGACCCTCCGGCCTGGGAAGTGCTTTAGCTCTCAAGTGATGGAGAGTGGAAGGATGTATGCAGGAGGAGCATTAGTTTTGGCTTGCTAGGTTACCCTCTCCCTCTCCAAGCTGTCCGAGACAAATCATTGCAACGGGCAGAACTTCAGCGTGACCCAGCACAGCGTATCCTTAGTTCTGCCCTCCCTTGTTACTCCAACTGGCTTATTTCTGTGTTAGCTATTCTGTGGAGGTTTCTGTGGTTATGGGATATATGACAGTGGTGTGCCTGACCTTTCCTCAGCACACTGCCAGGCAGTGCCTTCAGCCCAGGGAGCTGCAATACTGTGTTTGCTTCTTAATCTAGAGCAACTCTATTACAGGCACAGCAGCGATGCTGAATTAAGATTTGTCCAGCTGAGAACAGAGTTTGACTTTCAATCAATAGCAGCCATTTTATTATTCTTAATTGATGTGGGTTGAACAGGGAACAGCGTGGCTCACGATGGCAGGATGTGTCAGGAAGGTAGAGCTGGAGCAGGGGGGAGCAACGCAAGCACAGCCGAAGGGAAAGATGTGGTGCTGTGGCAGGAACAGAAGAGGGGTTGGCATTTTACTGTAGCATTAAGGTGAACTGATCGTGAGGCAGCTCTGCAGAGTCATGTCCTGCATTTTAACCCTCAGTGGCCTTATGCCTGCACGCAGGATCATGCTGGGCCAGTGGGGAAATCTGGGGGAAAAAGGCCATGGCCAGACCACTGTACTGAGCAGCAGCCTGCAATCAGACTGGCTTACGCTGCCTATGAAATCCCACCTCAGGCTTCCAGTTTTCCACAAAAGTGTCTGACTGTTTCCTTTGCATGTCTGCGTGTGGCCTACATCTACGGTACTCACCTCCAGCTTCTTCTGGGAACTTGTTCTTCCTTAAAAATTTCAAGCAGTTATAAAAATTCTACCTTCAAATTAATTCTTCATCTTCCCCTTTGGTTAAACAGTACTTCTGTGGTAAGACCATTTTCTAGAGGATGAACTGGTTTGAACTTGAACTTCTCTTTCATTTTGAATACATAATGAAGTCTTCAGTAGGCCAGGGAAAGCAAGTGATGATAGCTTTGTCCCGGGGGTGTGAGTTCAGGCAGAGCGCTTGACTTGCAGCCCATATGGTTGCCTTCACTGCTGGACTCGCAGATACTCTGAGAAGAGACCACGTGCCTCCTCAAGCTCCCTCTTCTTTCCCCCTTCAACTAAAACTGAAAAGTCTCAGGGAAAATGCCACAAAGCCTCATCATAATTTCTCAGTGAAACAGGACATTGCTTCTTGACAGACTTCTAGTTAAATCTGTGGTTTCTCTATTTGTCGTGCAGTTTGAGCAGTAGTGAATAGTGAGGCTTGGACATTTTGCGTAGTGGTAACTATGTGCTTAGCTGTGTTTTGTAATAATACACGATAGTTTCTGGTGTTTTATGACTGCTGTATTCTTGCCTTTGAAGGAAGAGGAGCTAATTGGAGACTTCCTTTCCTTTCGGCTGAGAAGGCCCAGATTTCCAAAGCATCGCACCCATCACAATTATGTCTTCTCTAAGCTCTTTCAGAAAACCTCTGCACTTAGTTCAGGCTCCTCACAGCATCCTTCAAGAGAACAGCCATTCCGCCACTGACTTCAGGGGCTGCGCTCTTCCAGAGCTCTTCTGAGTATCTGGTCTTGCCATTCCTCACCACTGCCCCCTCCTGCCTTTACTTTCCCTTCTGCTTGTCCCCTGCCCTTCCTTGGCTTACACCTAATGCTCTGCAAAACACTCGTGCCCTGTGCAGTGCATCCTGTTGAAGCATGCCCATGCTACCTCTTTTTCTCAACCCTGCAGAGAGGTGGTTACGCTCAGAAGCACAAACCTCTCGTTAAAACCTGCCACACCATTTCTGACCGCAGTGCATGTAGCAAGGAGGACTACTGCCATTTCAGCCAGTGGCACTAGTGTCAACTTGCTGGGAATTCACCTTGCATTTGCTGCACGGTTTCTGTAGAGGGGCAACTGCTGGGCAGCCCCTTTTCCATGCCACACACCCTGTGTTGCTTTCCAGTTATTGCCCCCTAAGTCTGTGGGGAGTACACCCCAGTAGAAGCAGTGCTTAGTGTGTTGTAGGTGGGGATTACAGTGAGAGTGTTTGACTTCAGCTCTTCTTCTCTCTCATAGCCACAAAATTATCTGTATGCACAGTCAAGGTATGTTGGCTGGGGCTGATTTCAGACTATGCCTTTTCTGGTTTTAGACAAAATTACTGGTTTCTCTCAGCAAGGAACCTGCTTAATGACTCAACTCATCCCCATTTGCTTACTGGGCAGTTGAACACCTTGCTGGGCAATAGGGTATCTGCTGAGGCATCTAATAGGCTAACTTTTCAGCTGGTCTCTGTAACAGGCTAGCACTATCCACAGTGCACTTAAGAGCTTTATCCTCCCAGCACAGAGCAGAGCATCAGCCCTTTCTTCAGGAATCCCATAAGAGATGCAGCTGCCTTCCCGTTAGTTTCAGGTTTGTGTTCCTATATAGTGGTTACTCCCATGGCAGCTATGCACTGTAGCACATCCATCAGATCCCAGCCACCCTGCCTGGGGCAACTGAGACTTCAACAGCCTCAGAAATGATGGGGTAATAAAAATATCCATTCCTTTATGCTGTTGGTTTTCTGGGATGACTATTGGCAAGTCAGACACATGCAAAGGTACAGGTGAAGTTCAGAGCCTTGTCATGCAAGTTACTCTTTCCTGCTTGTGGGAGGTTTTGAATTCACCCAGGTGAGAGAGGCAAACTGCATCAGGGGAATAGAGGCAGGGAGAAATAAAGCTGGGACAGATGTAGAGGGGAAGGGAGAAGGGTTGAGCAATGCTCCTTCCCTGTACAATGACCAACCAATGCTGCTGGTGACCACCACTTCTTAGGCCTGCTCCCATGCTATGGGTAAATCTCTTATTGCAAATCCCTGAAGTCCTGAGATAGGTGTGGATGGCTGCGTGAAAACATGTGTCAAGGAAGATGGCTACCCAGGCTGCTTTCCCTGGTGTCAGCAGTGCTGTGGGAGCATGATCTGTCCGCAAGCCTGGAGCAGTGATATTGTGTTGCATCTTCTCCTGACAGAGAAATATCTTAGAGGGGTTTGATCACCGTGAAGCCATTTCAGAAAACTGACAGCATTTGCTAGTGCTGAGCTCACACAACCGTATGAGTCACGTTGTGCACTGGTCTCATTTTGTGCAGTATGTCAAATCAATTGGAGAGAAGAAATGCCAGGGCCTGCTTAAGGAAGAGCTGCTATATTATTTTTCTTACTCAGATGTTTTTTCTCCCTTTTATGTCTTCATTTTCTTAGGTGCATGATGACTTTTCTATTTAAGGGTGATTGCTCTTTTCAAAACAGAGCCTTATCCAGTTGGGGTGTGCCAAGGGTTACTTACAGGGGTGCTCCTACCTGAGCACCCAGATATCCCAGACCAATAGCAGATTCAGGTGGGAGAATGGTTCACATTTCTGTGTGCAAGACCAAGCTCTGAAGTGTTTCCCCCGCCACTGCCCAAGCAAGACTCTCAAGGAACGCAAGTCTCCCTGAATTAAAAATAAGTCAGCCAGGCCTATGGGATTTTGCAGCCAGAGATTAAGCTCTCTCTCTATAGCTTCCTCACCAGAAGCGATGAAAAGCAGCCCAGGCTGATCTATATTAGTCCTGCATGAAAATACAAAAGGCTCAGGGAGTAAAACATTCCCAGGCCCAGTGCTGAGCTGAAATACAGACCTTGTTCTGCTTTGCTTGGAAACCTCTGTGTCTCTGCCCTACTGTCCCCCAGGAAACTGCATGATTTTGCAGCCAGGCTCAGAGCCCTCTCTGAAAGGTATTGGTAGCATTAGAGAAACACAAATGAAAACTCAGTGAGCATCCAGCTACAAGTTCCCATCCCTAGGAAGAGCTGAACAGACTAAAGAAGAGATGCCTGAGTATCTCCTCTGGTTTTGTTGGTGGCAGGCAACAAAACAACATGGCTCAAGAGAAATAGTTCTCAGCTGTGGAAAAGGTAGGCAAGCAAGGGTCTTCAAGAGGCAGAAACACACTGCTGGCAAAGGCGGGGTACTCACACTGCTCTTTGCATTTTCTTTCCTTCAGGAACTTCAGAGAAATCCTTATTTGATCATCGATGGAGTTAGCAGATTTGATATCATGCAAGGAGAAATAGGTAAGGTCATATTCCTGTTTTGGGAAAGATTGTCACAAAGCATTAACCTGTGATTGCTTTGCTATGTTCTGAGTGCTTGGTGGGAAGACGTGGACCATGGCAGCTGCAGTAAACAATTAGTGCAGGTCAATCCAGACTCATACAAGTCCACACACAATTTATTGCAGATATTTAACAGGATTCCCAAAGGTAGCAGCTCTAATCCCTATTACTTATATATGGCACCCGCCCTCTCTACGTATATAAGGACAAGCATAGAAAGGGAGGTCCAACTGAGATTGGGCAGATGCTTCAAGTACAAGGGTTAAACACAGTTCTGGGGTAAGTAGGAACAGTTGTAATATGTGCAGGACTGACTTTTCTTCTCATCCTAATGTCTTCATCTGACTCACAGTGTTTTCTTTCCTGTAGATATTTCTGTTCGTCTTCTCTGATACTTACCCAGACATGTGTCTGCACCCTGTATCGGTTCAATCTTTTTCTCCTGGCACTTAAACATGTTTGTCTTTGGGGTCAGCTCTGCTCCTGTATAGAAGGAAACTTCTTCTCATTTCTCACCCCACTGAGAGGAATGAAGATTTCCTAAACAATGTTCTAGACTGCAAGTCTCAACATGACCACAAAAGATAGGAGGAGCATGAAGTAAAAAAGCATGGCTGGGTGGCATCAGGGTTCCCAAAGGACATTGCTAGTGAATACGGGGTAGTGGTTCAGTGTTTTTGTGGAGGAAAGGAAGACAGTAGAACATTGGTTTATTTTAAAAAACTGGCTTTTAGATGTTGAAATCCACTCTCCTGAAGAGTTGGTTACGGTGTGTAACAGTGAGTAACTGAGTGAATGCACTGTATTCTTCCCTCCCTTGAGGTGACTGCTGGATGTTGGCTGCCCTGGGCTCCCTGACACTGCAGAAGCAATTTTTGGAAAATGTTTTGCCAAAGGACCAAGGATTCCAGGAGGGTTATGCTGGGATTTTTCATTTCCGGGTATGTATTCTCTGTTGTATTGGTACTTCTCAGGCTTGGCTGGTTGGATTATATAGGTGTCCAAACTGCAGTCCCAGATCTCAACATCCTTGAATGTTTTGGTTCTTCAGTGCTGACTCCCAGTTCAGAATTTTGCAGAAAATCCCAAATTTTCTAATGATTCCTTGTGCTCCAGGTGGTGCAATCACACTCCAGGAAATTTGAAGCCCTTTTCTGAAAGTTATGACTCCAGAGGTACAGATACTAGCTGCTCAGATAGATTTGTGTACAAATATGTTTTAGACTGCATTCTGGTGTCTGCTTTGATTTGGATAGTTTGTTATGACTGTCAGCACACCCATGTCATTTATCTATTTGGACTCATTTTCTGTTTCCCCATATGCTTCACCTTGCCCTTTTAGCTCATAGAAATGGCTTGAAATTACAAACCCCTGGAGACAGATCAGAGGACCAGGCTTTTGATATTTTGAAAAGAGATTTGTTTCAGAGAGTAGAGCAAGGCTCTTTAGTAAATCTCACTTTCTACCAACTCTTGAAATTCTCTGAATCTCCCAGGAGGGTGACTCGGATAGTAACTGGCGGGCCTTGCTTTCTTGTATCTGAGTTGTGGGATTAGAAGCACTTGCAGTACCATTAAGCTCCAGAAGCTAAACTGGATGTAGAGAGAATCAGTATATACTTGGCCATTCATCATCCCCCTTTTTTCACAAATCTGTTCTGTTATACGCAGTTCAGTACCAAGCGTAGAGCTCTGGCAGTGAGACTTCTTTGACCCCCTGGAGCTCTTGTGGAGCAGCACCAGGAGGATTATCTTGCAGCAAGTCTAAATTTTGCTCTGTTCCTTTGCTTCTCGGAATACCAGATGTTTCTATCTTGGCCCATTTCCAGCATGCAGAGGCGCGCTGTAAGAGATAAACCAGCTGAAGGGACACCAGTCCACTTAAAACACATTAAAAGGATGCAAGCTAGATTGTCTTTCATGAGAGCTTTGAAAAGATTAGTTAGGAGCAATCCTTAAATCTTAAGCAGTATAAATACCTTACAGTATTTGAAAATATTTTCCCTGTCATCTCATCTGCAAATCAATGCAACTGTTTCTGGCTTTCCTTGAGCAATAAACCCCTGAGAAAGCTACTCTGAATGGAAATGCTTTTTGGCAATGCCTTTCAATGATTCCATCAAAGATATTTTACTGCCATCCACAGGCTAAGCCACCAGTCCCCAGTTCAGTAAAGAATTGCAAACAAGACATATCATATGCTAATACAAAAATTTTAGCTTATAGCTTCTTTTCACCTTTTTGGATCTGGAGCATGTTGCCTCTCAGGAATACAAAGGGCTGCTCCAGTCTTCCCACACAACATGGGCTGTTTGGCTGAAAGAGTTAAGGGTGTTAAGCACTTCATCAGCCGTAGTTAAGATGAGTGACATTTTTGTCTAGGGAATAATTACAATGACATTTTTTCACCAGGAATTAAGTTAGTCCTGTGTTTGTATAGGAAACACTTTCTCTGCCACAGAAACTTTGATGCCTCTGAGGCAGTGTGTGCCATGCGTTGTGACAGTGAGCTCAGCCTGGGAAAAAACCAGAACTATTCTGCAGGAATTAAAGAGAGTTATGGTACAGTGCATCAACTCAAACAGGGGGAATCTGCCCTGAGTGTTAATGTCCCTGCTCTCAGGAAGAAAATGGTGAAATCTTTAAAGGCCATAAGTGGTCAAGACCTCAGTTTTAAGACACATCTAAAAGGCACCTTCTAACACCATGCAAAAAAGAATAGTTGAAAGGCATGGGACTTTAATCTTTCTCACTTCTAGAACTGAATTTCTCTAAAATCCCTGTCAAGGGAGGGAAAAGGGAGGCAAAATAACAAAATAGTATACCCGCGCTGATCAGCAGCACCTTAGTGTGTTTTTGTCATCTTGCAACTGCCCATTTCTTTTTCCTCCTCTTCTAAGCCCAGAAAAATAAAGTCCTGATTTAAAAGGCTCACCACAAATGTGGAAGTGAAGAACATCTCCCTTTGCAGGCTTCCCAAATAGGAATTCTTTGTTTCATTTACTGTCACACTCCCAGCTGCAGTACTTTAAATCCTAAGCGTATCAAGAAATTTCATGAAGCTAGACTCTTATGCCAAAAGGTGAAGATATCAGCCCTCTCTGAAGGCATGTGACAGAGAATGGTTTCTCCTGTAGCACTCTTGCATTCCCAGAACATCCTAGGACTTTCCATAAGGTTTCTTATTCCCATTGTGGCTTTTCCTGTCCTTGTGAAATCTGATGAGACCACGACCTGAAAGTCTGCAGCAGTCAGGACAAAGCAGCTTTCTTTATCCATGTGAAGAAAAATACAATGCTGCATTCAGAAGGCCTCCAAGTTTGAGCTCCCTACCAAAGATGGCCAAGGAAGCTGGCTATTGGAAAAGTACCACTCAGTGGGTTTGGATTGCATTAATCTCCACAGCCAGTTCCATATTGTTCTTCTTGTTTACCTGTTGTGTTTGCACACGAAGCACCATGGGGAAGGGTCGCGCCTTTCCTCCATACAGCCCTGCTACTAGGTGTTGACAGGAGGGCACATCAGGTGACTGAAAAAACAGCTCCTTTTGGACTGTCCTTTTGCCTGTCTCTCTTTCGGGATGAGGACAGCCAGTAGCAGGCTTTTCCTCCAACACCATCCTGCAAAAAATCAAGCAGAAAGCTCAAACCACCCCCGGAGCTCTGTTCAAAGAGTCCAACCCTGCCACCTCCTGCTGCCACCGATGTAGAAAGTGAGAGGCTGGGGTGAGGCAGAGCGTAAGAAGGATCAAACCTGCTTTTGGCTTAGCAGACTGTAAGCTGCTTTGCTGCTGGGTAGATCTGTTCTTGTGCTTTTCTAACAGAACAGCTCGGTTTGGGGTTTTTCGTTGACCAAAGCTGTTGAAATAAAATCGTGCTAGACTAAATCTATTGCTGGCATACTTCCACTGGAGTCCTTAGCATTACTGCAAATAAAAGCTTGGCCTCTTATGATTGCGAATCATGTTAAGCTACATTAATCTGCTAATGACTCTGGAAATGGCTCCTTTAGTTCGTCCCCAAAGATCTCTTTCCCTATCTTCTCCCTTGAAAGGTTTCATCAGCTGTATCAGCTGGAGAAACACCTGCTCTGTCCACATGTTGGAGAGGATGCCTGCATCCTCCTCATCTATCAAGGAGATGGATAACACCTCAAAAACAGTCTTTAGTCACTACTCTATCCCTGTCCCTGACAGCACGTCAGAGTCTTAACTGAAACACAGGAAAGAAAATCTAGAGACTGGATCTTGACAGAGGCTCTCTGGTCAAGAGCTGTGCTGCAAGGGAAAATCTAAGTGCAGCTGAGAAGTGAGGCTCACTGAACCCTTTGCATGATTGTTTTTTATCATCTTGAATGCTTGCTATCGCTCAATATATTAGCATATTTCCTATGTTGAATCTTTCCTCCCACTGATTGCAGGACTATTTATATTCCCAAATGACTTCCCCTGCCACTGGGAAATCCAGCCACTTGGTAGTTTTTGTAACAATGTAGAGAAGTTCAGGAGAGAACTTGCACGTATCCATGCTTTAGATTAATTCCTGTGCTATTTCAGGAGGCTGTTGCTTGACATGAATATTAGTTCTTGAAAGAGGCTTATTCTTTTCTCTTCTCCCTTTTTTTTTATTTTTTTCCCCCTTCTTTCCAGTTCTGGCAATATGGAGACTGGGTGGACGTAGTGATAGATGACCGGCTGCCGTTCCTAAATGGAAGATACCTGTCTGTACACCCTCGAACATCAAACGAATTCTGGCCATCCTTGCTGGAAAAAGCATATGCCAAGTAAATATACCTAGTCTATTCTTCCACCCAGTGCTGAATGCTTTCTACAGGTGGTTTCATCCTCTCCTTTATGCAGAACACACGGTTCAGGGTAACAGCTGTGTATGTTGTGCTTATGTAAGGAACTGTGGTTGCATGCAAACATAGGGCCAACATAACCTGGAAATGTTGGTCTCGGGCTGAAGACCTAAACATACCCGGTTCAACTCTGGGATGTTAATGCCTGAGAAGTAAAATGAACAGGGGAATCACTCGTGCCACGAAAGTAAACTTCTTTGCCTCTGTTTTCCTTTCCATATTTTCCTCTGTTTAAAACAGCTGACTCTAAGCAGGGATTATCTCTGTTTACAGTCACTAATCAGAGATCATGCAGATATTTGGAGCAGGCAATGAGAGGAAGCATGACTGAAGAACATGCCCAGGAACAACACATGCACTCCTGTGAGTCTCTGGTCAGCTCCCACTTCACTTCACACAGAGAGCTCTGACTTTGGCTCCCCAGAGTACTGCAGGGTTAATACTGATTAATAAAGAAATAATTTTTAAAAATCCTCTGAGAGATCAGGGGATCAGAATATGGTCCTTTAGCGTCTGTTACACTATCCATTATTAAATGTGCTGAAGAGAAGTTCCAGTGCTAGGGGTACTACGAAGGGCTGGAACTTAGTACACACCTACGTCAAGCTAGTGTAACATTTGTAACGCAGTAAAGAGAGACTGAAGAGTAGAGCTAATTATTTTGGCAGATTTGATTGAGAATAAGCAAATGTTAAAGCAGCACCTGAGCAACTCAGGAATAGGATGCATCTTGCCCTGAGATACCTCAGAAAAGTTGACTCAGGATTCAGTATCAATTTGCTGCGTAAGATTTTAATTACAAAGCAAACCAAACCTCTATTAAATTAAAGTTGCAAGCGATGCTGTTTATGAGATTCCCATTTGAGAAGTTTTTCCCCAGTGCCCATGACAAATTCTTTTCATCAGTGTAAGACAAGGACAACCCTTCAAAATACAATTAGCCGCAGACTTCATTTGATTACATTCATTAAATACAGTGTGTATGCTGGGGTTTAACAGCATGCTCTACCTGCTCTAAGTACAGCATGTTCCAGCTTATTTGCTGTCTCAATAAAAAGCGCACGATAAAAACAACAAGGACTGTGTTGGCAATATTAAATTATTATCCTATTATTGCACTCTAACAGAGTGAGTTCGGAACAGTGCTGAAAACTTGTTTCTGTCTTGCCTTGGGAGCATGGGAAAATACCTTCACCTCTGTCTTCGTCCTATTTTTCATGTGCAGAAGGCATACTGGCTGGTTTTGTGAAGACTCATGACAAAGTATGATGTAGAAAGTAGCAGTTCAGCTCCATTTGACCTGAAACATCTGTTTGAACTAGTCACCTTTGGCTCCTTTCCTGTTCAGAAGGAGGAAACTGGATATTTCAAGATGAGATGCAGCTCATCTCCCTAAAAAATCTGTATTGGCGTGAGATGTATATTCCACTGCCTGTAAATGACACTAGACAGCTGCCACAGATGGGAGTGAATACATAAGGAAAAGTCCTTTGCCTCATTCCTTCCACACGGCATGTGTTGTGTCTGGCGATGTATTTCAATCACATTTCCTTTCATTACCTGGCCCCAGTGTTTACACACCCCATGCTCACCGCCTCAATGTGCGTGTCCATTTTAAAACACAGTGTAAGGACTAATTAACTTTTTTTCCCCCTCCAGGTTACGGGGCTCCTACCAGAACTTGCATGGAGGCTACCTTTCTGATGCTTTAGTAGACCTCACAGGTGGAGTCCAAGTACAGTTTTCATTGAAGGATCCCCCTCCTGATCTGGAGGAAATACTGAAAGCAGCTGCCAAATCTCAGTGTCTAATGGGGTGTAGCACCTCAGGCCAGGTGAGTCACAGGGCCAGGAGCACGCCTTTCTCGGTTTACCATGTTCGTATAAACTCTTTCGAGTGCGAAAGGAAGTTCATAATCATTCCCTGTAATAGTTACAGCTTATGGATGCCTGGAGAGATCTTGGCAGCAGAAAGTAGATAAGGTGATGCAGTAAGTAATGTAAAGGCTTTTAGTTAGAAGTAGGTGGATTGGTCTGCCAGAAAGGGGTCTGTGGCTTCTCTCCTGGCTAATTCCACTGCAATAGTGGTATTCTCTTGCAGCAGGGCTGATTTTGACCTCATAGCTTTGTGATTGATTTTAGGAAGGCCAAAATGCACCTCTCTTCTCTGAGAGGAAGCTATTGCATTTTGATTTGCGGGTTACCAATATTCATGCTGGGAAGTTGCAAAAGGTTTTGTGATGCTCAGCAAGTATCTTACTAAAAAGCTGCCAAGGCTTCCCTTATAGCATGTAAGGAAAGACTGCAAAGTCTGCAGCACTGCTTCTGTAGTGCCGGGTTCATCAGGACAAAAAGCTCAGCTGTTGCAAACAAGCTAAGGTCAAGTCCCTCAGCTCAGGTAGCTGATGCTGGGCTGTGGGTGGCAGGGAAATTCTGGGGCTCTAATCCTCCCAGTGACTCAGTCCAGGTCATTCTGTATTTGCAGCAGCTCTGGACCATTGAAGAAGTTTCAAATATGTGAAGACCTGTAGTTTTGTTAAGTTTACTGGACTGCTTGTGGCTGTAGTGGGGACAACAATTACGTTCCTCTGGGGCCACTGTATCTGAGATACTGCTGTAGTCAAAACCAAGTCTCTTTTTCTGCCATACCAAATGATAGTTCTGGGAGCTGATGGCCATAGCCTTGCAGTATGGCAGAGAGCTAAAAGCTGTGCTTTCTCCCTTCTGCAGCTGAGGAGGAACATAGAGTTGAGGAATGGGATTGTACAGGGTCATGCCTACACTGTCACAGGAGCTGTGAAGGTAAGATCAATGACTTGTTCCTGCCTGGTGATCTTGTAATGGTGATCCACTACAGGGCAGTCACACTGTTGTTCCATTCAGAGTAATTTTAATTAACTTCATGCTTAGGAGGGATTGTTGAAGTCACATAGTTCAAATTCCAGGAGATGGAAGGATTCTGACACAATGGGAAGAGGGAGGATACCTGAATCCTGCAATTTTTTCTAATGGAAAAATGCCACTTAAATTCACTTCAACCAAAAAATACAGAATTTCTCGGCATTTTCATGCCATGCTGACTTTTAAAAAATTCACTTTTCTGTTTCAAATGGGAATAGAAGCACTGGCTGAAATTCTGGAGTTTGTCGTATGATGCAGGTCTACATTTGTTCAGCTCGATCACAAGCTGCCAAAAATCACTGTGTGAAAAGTAAATAACTCACTGTTTTAAGAACAGCATTTCTCCATCTTTTAAAGCTGTTTTACTGATGCAGAACTTCTCCTGGCTAAATAATCACATTGCTGATCTGAAAACAGGACCAATTTATCACACTGATCAAAAGAAATGAAGGATTTTTTACAACCAGAAGTCAGAACATGGCTTACTGCAGTAAGCTGTAGTGCACACAGGGAGGGTTAACAGTGAGCAAGGCCAAGAAGGAAACCAAACAATGCTTATGTTATCAAGCAAGATAGCTACAACACATTTTAATCTAGGAACTTAAGGGACTTTGGAAAGGGGATGTTATTTTCTCTATTTTCTCCCTTCTCCCCCTCTCTTTAATGGTTTTCTATATGGGGCTGGCTTTGGCTCATAGCACCTCATGCCATGGCATGCTTGGTGCCATAATCACAGTCAGTGTGCTTCTTCTTGGAGGACACTTGCTTGTAGCCAAGAGGAAGCAGCGTGTTTCAGCTTCCTGCTGCTCATGATGTGTGCAGAGAGGAGAAACAGTCTTTGCTCCCCCTTACAGGAGCGCCAAGGCATCCAGGGGAGTGTCCTGTGGGGAAAAAATTTGAAGCTGGCCAGGGGCTGGGCCTTTGCCTTGGAAGAGACTGCTGTGGGATTTGTTTCCAACACTGCCTGTGTGCATAACGAGAGCCAGAAACAAAAGTTTTGCTTCTCCTTTCTACTTTTGCCAATGAAACCAAAATGGTGGAAGTGAGTTGTTTCTGGCTTAAACCAGTGACTGCAAGAGGAGAAAAGCATGAGAAACTCCAGCTATTGGAAACCGCAATACTGTAGATACAGAGCCACAGATTCTGTTTATCATCGCCTCTCCATGATGACTGTCGACATTCACTCCAGGCAGTTTGGTGACCTTGTTCCTCAAAGTCTCTGCCTTTGCTGACTCACAGGATCAGATGTGTAGGATTAGGCACTGGACTTGACCAAGGCTGTTGAAGTCATGCAGTGTGGCAAGAATGCTGCTATTTCCTTCTGTGTCAGCTATTCACTGTCCTTGGGAAACCAAAAGTGATGCAGTTTTCTCCTGCATGTCATTCCTTTACAATGTAGCAAAAGGTACTAAATTTTAGCTCCAGTTAAACCGGGTCTCCAAGGTGTAGAAGATGATCCATTTTATTACCCATCTCTTCAATGAGTATCACAATCGTGAAAAGCTGTGACTGAATTTATTTTTCTTTCCTCTTTACAGATACGCTACAAGAATGGTTGGAAACATATTATCAGGATCTGGAACCCATGGGGCCATGGGGAGTGGAAGGGCCCTTGGAGTGATGAGTATGGTCTTAAAGCTTTACTCTCATAAAGAAAATCACTCTTTTATAAGCTTATTGTAAAGGACCTGTTCTTTGCATCTATTATAGTGAAGGAGATATTTTAAAATCATTTTATTATAAGCCTTTCTTCCATCTGCAAAGCCACTGCCCACAGAAATTCAAGCCAGGGAAAACTAATGCAAAATTGGTTTTGTATGTGCTCCTCACTAGGCCTAGCTCAGGTATCCTTTTTTGTCTATGTGTACATTTTTCCCAGTGGGTAATTACAGATAAGTCACGGATGAAAGAGTTGTTATTACCTGGAGCAAGCTGTGGCCATGTCCCCAGACACTGGCTGGCTGCTTCTATGGAATTCTCCTGCAGCAATTGTGCACCCACCTTCCTGCTTCTCCTTCTCCTCCCATGAGTCTGAATCTGGGAAGAGGATAGTTAGCAGAGACCATGAGAGTAGGGCAGTATTTTTATGCAGTATTGAACACAGAGACAAAAAGGATCCTTGGTTATTGCAAAGGCAAAGTGACACTGGATGGCTTGAACTGATTTTTTTGATCCTGCATGCAGCTTTGGAGATGCAAGGACCTCTTTGTTTCTGTATGTATAAGCTAACTTCTCTTTCCTGAGGAAAGGAATGATACAGAGGAAGACTGCAACAGTGTTTTGTAAACAGATGATAGTTTTCCTGGTGGAATTGCATCAGGGTTTTCCTGATTAGAGAGATGTTCAGGTGTCAGTCTTACGTGATCTAATAGCATCCCACCTCTCCCTGTTGCTAGGAACACTCATAACTTCTCTGCTGAGAAAAGCCAGGCTAGTGTGCTGCATCTGGATGGATTGGCGGGTGGTGCAGATATGTTTAGGGCTGGGATAATAGCTATCTGCTCAAACAGCATCCTCCCACTTTTTGGAAGGGTGAACTGTAATCCTAACTGTAATTGAAATGTCAGTAGAGCGCATTCACAGGTAAGCTGCATAAATCAATAAATTATTGATTCATGCCCTGTTTATTTATCTTACACTCTGCAGAAAGTACAATTATCACTTAATTATAAACATGCTGCTTGGAAACAACACATTTGACTGGCTAATGTACCCTCTACATATCAATGTGTAGACTTGAGTGCTATGCCTTGGTACTTCACTAACCTTTTCAGCATGGGGACAAGTGACTGGGGCTTGGATGGCAGAGGCAGGATTCCCCATCCCAGGGTGGACAACTCAGACGTGCATAGCAGAGGCACAGAGCTCTGTTTGCTGGCCTTGGCTATGAAGGTATTGAGCACAATCCTGTTCCCAACGTGCAGTTTGCTCACCCCTCCTGATTCCTCGTGACTTGATGGGCTGGTTAGACAAATGGGCTGGCCAGAGAGATGGAAAATTGTGCTTCATATCTGCTTGTTGATTTGTTCCTGTTTGCAGCTCTCCTCAGTGGGACCATGTGGAGCCTCAATGCAGAGAAGCCCACCTCAGAAATAAGGATGATGGAGAATTTTGGTATTTCCCTGTTGATCCTTCTGTCTACCAGGTTTTCTGTTCATGTTCATTATGAAAAAAGAGTCATTTAGGCAGTTCTCTGCTCTTAGTGGTGGCTCAAGGTACCTGGTGTTAGCTGTGTGTAAACAGCAAATTGGAGGTTGTCCTGACCCCATGGTTTCAGAGGAAACAAGACCTGGAGAAATGGAGCTGGCCAAGATGAAGTAACAAGCTTGTAAAAATATGAAAAGAGAGAGAAGTAAAAATCCAGCTTCCTGAGACCTAGTCATTTTGTCACACTGCCTTTCCCCATAAAGCGCCTAACTTGAACCTTGGACTGACTGGTGCTTGGAGGGGACAGGTGGCTGAGCAGCTCATGGAACTTATGCACTTGACTGCTTTGCAGGTGCTTGTGGTTTTTCACTGCCTCTGATTACTCTCAGATCCAGGTTAACCATGTGTAAGCCATCCTTTAGAAAAGCTCTTATTCAGAAAGTGCACACTTGCACTGCGAGGCTCTGAGGAAAGCCGGGGAACAGCAGGCTGGTCTGAGATAGACACCACAGGCTTGAGCAAAGCATGAGTGCAGGGCAGGACACTGTGGAGGGACAAAGCAAGATGTGCTGGAGATAACAGGGCTCTACCTAAGTACTACTGAACATGTCCTGTTATTTTCCTGGGGCTGTAGATGCACTTAGGGCAGCCCAAATGCATTGAGAGCTGACCTCCTCTGCAAGGTATCAGTCAGCTCAGCTACAGCCTGCACTGCTCTCTGTAGTCACGTTTTAAAGACAAAGGGGGTGAACATGAGTACCCGACTGGTGTCTCACACTGAAAGGTGAGATTTTCTCCTTCTCTGCAGGATGTCCTGTGAAAACTTCCAGGAGCAGTTTTCCTGGCTGTATGTATGTAACAGCACCCCAACATTTCTGGACTTTGGAGATCAGCCCTGCACAACATGGTCTGTGGACCGACACATCAACCTGTGGAGTCCAGTCCTTGCCACAGGCAGGAACAACTATTCCCCAGGTAACGAATGCTCACTGCAGTCACCCAGTGCTCTCCTCCTCTCCACTGGTGCTTACTGTGAAACAGTCACTCTGAGCACCAAATTGCAGAAATATTGATTGCCAGTTGTTAATGCCTGCCCTTTCACATTACAGCACCTATCAGCTAAAGAGGCAGAAACAAAGCAGCAGCACTGGCTGCTGAGTTAGAACAGGGGACTTGTGATTTAGAAACCCTAAACTTTTAAAATCAAAATGTGCTTGTCTATCTTCTTTCAGCCAGTTGCAGGAGTTGTTACTGGGGACCTCATCAGAAAATCTGGTCTGGCAAATATGTGAGTGGTTTTACAGAGGGAGAAATAGTCTGAAATTAAATGGATATGAAATGAAAGAATTGTACTACAAAGCTGTATTTTCGAAGGTAGAAAGGCCTTTGAGCAGATAAGACCATTGGTTTTACTGCCTGTGCACACACTCTTCTGGCATTCCAAGTTCCAATTATTAGTAGTATTTTTAAAAATTTTTGTCTTACTTTATCTTACTTTTCTACAGCTGCATCACTATTTGGGCTCTATGTTTTTAATCTGAGATGGTAGCATGTGGTCAATGAAGGAGCGTTTTTTTCTGCAATGCTGATCCCTGACTTAGCAGAAACAGGTTTTGGCTTACAGGTTTCAGCCTCCTCCTCATACCTGGATCGCCGTGTCTCAAGGGGTGATGATAAAGCAATGCCTGTGCTGTGGCACACCACAGGCACTAGGAATGAGCGAGGAGGTGCAGGGGCTGAACTGAGAGCATGTGGGTGGAGCCATTTTCCTTGGAGCTGTGTTTTCCACCAGCCTTCTACTAAAGTTCCTGTCCAAGTACAATCTTGGGCTAAATTGCAGCTTTCAAGGCCACCCAACTGAGCTACATGGCTTAAAGTCTAGATGGTTTAAGCAGATGCTGCCATCTCAGTCCTTTTTCCCCAGTTTGGGCATTGTACTGCTTTCTTATCAGGGATGCTTCCTGTTAACCAAAACCTTGGCCAAGAAGAAGCCTTTCCCCTCTGATGCTCAACACTCTGTCTTCTCCACCACAAACACTAACAGGAAGGAAAGGGAGGATAGCTTTGGACCATTTTGTCTTTTTCTTTTATGTGTTTATGATCTCCAAGCCACAGTCCTTTTCAGCTCAGCCACTGGGTTAGGCAGCTGATTAAGAATAACTGCTTTTCTTCCTCGGGGAAAGTGTGCCATGTAGGTAAAGCAGATGTAGGGGGGTTGAGAAACCTGCATGACTTTTATGACTTTGCCAGAGATTTCTAGAATGATTAATGCGCAATTAGTTTAACTCCAGATGCCTCAGCTCCTACTGGTGATGTAGAGACTACAGTACTCTGTTGTATTGAAAGGATCTTGGAGCAATAACTACCTATTCCTCTGGGTCCATATAAGCAAATCTTACACAATAGGCTACTACTGGTATATCTATGTGGCTACTGTTAATCTATTACCACTTTCTCAGCAGGTGTAGTTTCAACCAACCCTCAGTATTTCTTCAAAGTGCCAGCTTATGACCCAAAAACCTATAATGTAGTCATTTCACTCATGCAAAAACATGCTGAGGATATGCAGGATACAAAAAACCTGAAGATTGGCTTCTTGGTCACTGGGGTAAGCACAATCAGGTATCATATAGGCATTGTTGTTTTCTGTGTGGGTTATTATATCTGTACAGGGAAATGAAAGGCTGAATTGCCTTTCGGGCTGTAAAAGAGCAGTCAGTATTTGGAGTAAACTTCTGGATGCCTTTTATCATAGAACATCACAGGAAAAGTGGAGTTAGGCAGGGTTAGGTTCCTTTATTCATGTGTTAAGAGAGGAAAGGTTGAACTTTCAGTTCTGTAGCATCCCAAAACAGCCCTGGGAGGCTCAGGGAGTCCCCAGGTTACAAGAAATGCCAGGGCAATATCCTCTCTGCCCAGAAATACTGTTGACGTGCCTTGCTGGCCCAGCACAAGGCATGACAGCCAGCACTAACCACAGCACTTGAGCAGTACTCTATGTCTAGTAGGGAAGAGAATGTCCTCTTGTTCCCCAAAATGGGCCTGTCTTATTCATCCTCCCTTTTCTACCACAACAATGCCATGCAAAAACCATTTGCGAAATATATGGAAGGCTTTGCTCAAGAGCAGTACACAGGCAATTCACTCAGGTATCTTGGACCTCCACTACAATTTCCCTGTTTTGTTTTTTTTTCTTGGTGACTGTCAGGGAGGCACCATTTCAAGGGCAGTTATTGTCAGAGCATTACCAGACTTATCGAAAGCGCAATTGCTAGTGTGGATGGATGCTAGTTTTTTCTACAGTGTTTTTGTTGTTCGCTGAGGGGGGTGGGAGGGCATTGTTCTTAACCTGAAGAACAAAAGGAAGTAGAGATTGCTATGACCCTAGCTTCACATTCTCCTGATCACCGGAGAGGTTTGCCCTAGTCCCAGACTTTGAATAATTGATGCCATAAGTCTAACAGCTCCTCAAAAAGGAAGAGCATGGCTTTGTAGCTCATAAAAATCAGTATCTGAGAAATAAAAGATGTAATAAAAAGAGTATTCCTCCAGCAAGCGGAACTCATTGTCCCTAGGCAAGGGGATCCACTGCCCGGTGCAGATATCAGCCCTGCAGGACTCCATGACACCAGCTGTGCCACCCAGAATGAGCTGCTGCTCCTGGTAAATGAGGAACTTGCTCCTTCCCGCATCCTCATCAGCTGTCCCCCAACAGTCACCAGATACAGAGGTCCTTTCACACTCTTGCATGATGTGTGCCCACCTTGACTAGTTCCTCATTTTGACAGAAAGGACCCTCACTGGGAGGTGATGGCATAGGTCTTGGGTCCCTTCAAAAGAGGTTGTTTGATCAGGAAGTAGACTAGAGGACAGATTTGCTCTATTCTTGCTTTACATTTAAGATGTATTTCTTCCCCTCCAGTGGATGCTCAGGTGTCTTCATTTAGTTTTTCTCTCTCTTGGTATGTTCCCAAGGATGGATGAAATTCAATAAGACATGGCCTCTGTGGGCTGTCAATCCATGGCTCACCTCAGGCTCAGTTTGGGCTTCTGATCCCAGGTGATCTCCTATACAGGAGCTGAAGGGAAAGGCCAGAACAGGCCGTTACTTAGGGGCACTGGATTACTGTGGAGCACCTGGTCAATGAGGGAAAAGGGAACTGTCATTTTGCTCTGTCACGCTATAGCTTTTAGTAATGATATTGGTACAAATCCACAAAGCATATAATACAGAAAATATTCCCCCGTGGATACAGCCTAAGTATTTTAACATGAAAGCTGGTCTACCAGCTGCTCACAGCCAGCCCAGCATCCTGCCCTGGTAGCAGCAAAAGCCAAGTCCAGGAGCTAAAACCAGGGTAGGTGTACAGTGTTATTCCCTTGGTTTATTTCCCAGTGTCTAGCCACAGTGCCTGAGGGCAGTCAGAGGTGGCATCTTTGCGTAAAAGTGTACAAGGGGTTTTCTTTGCACAAGGAGAGTGCAATTGCTAAGATTGGTGTGGCTTCACTCTTCCTCCCTGAACTGCTTTCACTGCCATTACTCATTAGCAGCATCATTCGGTGTTCAGTACCTTTTGAGATGCATCAAATTGTTGTTGTGAAGTAAAAAGAGTATTATCTGTCTGTAAGATGAGAAAGGAACGCAGTGCAGGCAAGGATGCAAACCAGAATGGACATACCTGATAGCTCTAGGAAGCCTTTGATTAAATATAGACGTGGAACACTAATACATGGCTGTGAGGGAAATTTAATGTTGTGTGATAGAGCTGAACAATGTATAGAGGCTGATTCTTATCTCACACCGGTTTTGACTCCACTGAGATATTAATCTGCTTCTACATTTTACTAGAAGGAATGCAGAATGAGACCTAAAAGTAAAAAAAGGATTACACCATTTATTTCTTTGCAGCACTGCCCATTTGTGTCTGTTCAAGATCCGACCCATAATACTTGGCAGTCTACATACCACCCAGCCGCCTGTAACAGTAGCCATCTTTTCTTTTTTTTTCTCCCAAAATAGCAGTTTTATGTTATTTTCTCCCAAAGGCATGGCTCATAAATAACTCTGCCACGCTGTATAACCATTCTAAATGGAATTTATACATGCTGATGTATTTTGGTGAATATGTTTAGTAAAGGTTTTTTATTATGCTATCTTTACATGTCATCATAGTAATAGCTGTTGCATTATATTTGTTTCATCTCAGCAAAAATACTGGAATAACAGAAGAAAGATGAGAATATTCTGTTTTCTTGTGACACTTGCTGGAAGGTTTGAGTTCTGATTTTTGAAACATTGTCATCTGGGTGAGATGCTTAGTGAGCTCTCTGACCACTGTGAGTCATGCTAAATGTCAGGGAAGTTTTAGTAAGAGTATTCATCCTTGATTCCTTCATGCACTCCAGTCTGCTTAATGTTTATTGAAGTTCTCTTCAAATCCACTTACATACATTTTGCCTTCTGTTTCTTTCAGTTCTTCCACCCTTGTGCATTTTTGATGTGTCCTTGAACAAAGCCTGTCACCTGGATGGGCTTTTCATGCCACAGGGGAAGTTAAGGCATGTTAGATGCAATGTTTATTTAGAGAGCTGTAGGAATGTAAGGCTGCTGTGAGTGCACTTTCTGATTTACTTGGGTTCCTGACATGGAAGAGAGATAGCCAGCTATATTTTTCTTTCAGGAGAACTCCAAAGTTCTGAAACAAAGTTTTTCCCTGACTCGAGATGTGACCAACTATTTTACCTTGAGCCCAGGAACCTATGCTGTCGTTCCTGCTACAACAGAGGATCAAGAATTTGAATTTCTTTTACGAATTTTCATGAAGAATCAAGACTACAAATGAGGTTTAAATAAGTACTCTTTATAGGCCCCAGACTTACAGTGTGCCAGGATTTAACAATTTAATGTCAAGATAACTAATGTGACAATTTGATTTTAACGTACTGTAGAAGCATATTGGGAAGACACAGCTGAGTGTTAAGCTCTGCGTTGAGGGAGATCAGATGTATAGTCAGATGCACAGGGGTGGCCACTGCAGAACAGGGCAACAGCTCATATGCAGCCACCAAATGTCTCAGCTTTGGTAAAAAAAGACACAAAAGCGAGCAATAATATGTGAGATATTTCCCCTCCAGTTGTGGGGAAATCTCTCTTTAGTGAAAGGAGGACTGAGAGCTTGTTTTTCTTAACAGCTGTTATGTAGTTTCTTATGTTGTACCGGCTAGATGCCAGATGGATCAGGTCCCATTCTGCTCAGAGAGGCACCTAGAGAAGCAAAGAGCAGTGAAAGGGCCTTGATCCTTTCATCCAGCCATCCCACAGACAGGCTGGTAGGGCTCCCTGTGGGTATGAGAGGGGCCTTAAAGATAAGTTTAGTGAAAAAAAGATGGTATCTTAGTTCATGCAAAGGCAGCTATGATAGCATTTTCACATAAATATCTGGGTGTGCTTTACATAATGAGCAAGCCCCAGCATTCAGCCTTACCAAATGACCTTCAGGCATCAGATGTGCAGTGTCTTTCCTTCAGCAAGCTTTATAGTGGAGGTGATTGTAGCTCTTACCTCATAGACCCATATCTTAATAATGAGATTACTTTCTAGGCTTTGGCCCCTGGCAAAAATAGCGCAGAACCAACTAAGGCAACTCCTTAGTTATGGAAAACAAACATGAGAAGTCTGTGCTCTGGGCTGGACTGCCTTCAGCATGATGAGTCATGTACAAGATGGCTCAGCCTTCAGAGGTAGGTCTTTCCAGGACAGCCTGTGACCGTCACACACCTTCCTGAGCTAGGACAAGCATGGAGTCCCCTTCCTATGGGTCTCTGCAGCACTCACCTATATAATAGCACAGATACTGTAAAAATAGCATCTGGCTTGTCTAATTTCTCTACCTAAAGCAAAACTCAAGTATTGAATGTTGCTACTAAGCAAGTCTAAGAAGGAATAGTGACCCCAGCTCAATTTCAGGCAGTCTGCAGACATTTAAAAGGTGTTGTCTTTTAATAGCCCAGATGCTGTTTTTCTTCCTGACTATTAAACTAGGCAAAGAGAAAGCAGGTGAAAATTTTATGTGGTTCAAGACAGGGAAGCCCTTTCTTCTGTGTGGTGAGGTTAGTCCTGGCATGCTCACAGTGAGGCAAGTTACTCTTTCTCTGTTGCTGGTGCCAGTAGGGTTGACTCAGAGAAGGCAGTGGCCTCAGAGAAGCCAGAGACTCAGACCTGCTGCTGTCTGGTTGCAGAGACCTGGCACTAGTGCAACCAGCTTGACTGAACTGCAACAGGCTGGGAGATGTGGGTGTTGGGCATCTTGTGGGGCCACGGGCTGGGTGAGTGCTCCTGTTGGTGCCTGCCTTCTGCCACATCTGCAAATCAGTGCTCTGAAAAGGCCTGTTATCTCCCAGTTTGACACTTGTAACTCTTTTCTAGGAACTCAAACTCCCTGCCCAGCCCAGTGCTGCCGATGGTAAGAATCTGTGAAAACTGATGTAGATACTGGTGGTGGTGAACGGTTCCCAGGGAGCTGACCTTTTGGTAGCCACCTCTACTGACTCCTCTTCTTCTTTCCCTACATACCAGACACCACTCTGCTCTTCCCTCTTTCATCACCCAGTACCTGTGCCAGAGTTTGACTCTGGTACTCTGCAACCTTGCTGGGAGAGCAAGTGACCAGCCTGGGGTACCTCTCTGGAGAAACGGGAGTGACAGCAAAGCCCTTCCTCTTCACATACATCTCTTTCAGAGCCTGATTTTTGAAGGAAACAAATCTTACACAGTTCCTCTGTCAGTCTGTCCATCTGTCCTTTTCACTTCACCATCTTTAATGTTTTGACCAACAAATATAACAGGGAGGAGAGCACTTCAAAGATATTTAATTCTTGCAATGTCTGTAAAACAGGTATGTATACAAAGAGGAGAGAGGGGGAAACTTTGATGAAAAAGTCACAAATTGAGTTTGACCCCTTTTAAAAAGAACTCTCACCTGAGAGTGGGGTCATACATGCCTTCCCTGTGGGAATGGCTTAATATAAGTGCTTGCAACCCATAAAGCACAGGAGTCCACAGTGGTGAACTACCCAGCTATCATCTGTTGCTGGATTTCCTCTCTGTGAACTGTGCAAATTGACAGTCCTGATCCAGTCCATGCTGCTGTCTCAACTGGTTGCTTGCAAAAACCTGCCGCTGAGAGGCTGTTAAATATGGTGCAAACTCAGTGCAGGTCCTTGAAGCCAAAGGTGCAAAGCTGCTTCAGGCAAACAGGAGTTCTTTCCTTGTGATTCATTTTCCAGCCCACAATTGAGCCCCATTAGAGGGGCAGTGTAAATGGTGGCTTATTATCTCTTTCCACTGAGAAGCTGTCACTTTACTCAGCTGTTGTCATTAGCCGATGTTTTGACTTTGATGAATTATGGTACCTACATTTTCTGCTCTTGTTCAGGCACTTGGGCTTCAGAGATGTGAATTAGAATAACAGAATCGTTTAGGTTGGAAAAGACCTTTAAGATCATCAATTCCAACCATTAACCTAGCACTGCCAAAGCCACAACTAAACCATGTCCCTAGGCATGACATCTAGATGTCTTTTAAATACCTCCAGGGATGTCGACTCAACCACTTCCCTGGGTAGCCTGTTCCAATGCTTGACAATCCTTTTGGTGAAGAAATTTTTCCTAATATCCAATCTAAACCTCACCTGGTGGAGGGGAGGTTTAGATTGGATATCTCAGAGCTGAAGGCACTAAGGCTTAGGCTTAGATTTTTTGGGAAACTTTATAATGTTGAGGATAGTTTCCTTTAGTTCCTGGTGGATCCGACTCACCATAGGGTTGAAAAAAGTCACTTAACATTTGAATTGCAATTGCTCAGATAGAGAAAGGAAAAGTCAACTCCTGCTTATTTTCTTGGTTCACACGAATCTTCACATGCCCTAAGCCGGTGGTTTCAACTGAGGGCCATCAATAATGGTCAGGCTTTTTATCTCTCTACTCATGTATTGACTTGCTGAACTCCACCCTGGATGTGTTCTGTTGTCTTCCCCAGGCCCTGAGCTGCTCCTTCCCGGTTGTACTAAGTGATAACATCCAAACTATGCTTCTTCCTTCATTGCAGTAGCTCTTCCTCACTTCTAGTCCACTTTACTTTTGAGGTGATAAAACTGCAGCCTGTACTGTGCATTCCCTGCCCTCTCTAAAGTGCTGTTTGGATCTGCAGACTTCTACCTCCACTTGTTTTGTAACTGAATTATTTATGTGTGTGCTTTGTCTTTGATCCAGGATGTACCAAGACAGAACCAGGACAGCTCCTATAAGGCTGTCTTCTTAAGATACGCTAAGCAGGTATCCTATCTAAAACATCTTGCTGAAAAATAAATAAAAAAGGCATGTGGACTTGCAAAAAGAAAAACTGATCTCCGATGTTGATATAAATACATTTAGAAAAATAGTTTTTGGAAATGTAGCTCCATCCTCAAGCAGATACCCTGAAAACAGTATTGATTCACCTGCCAAAAATGCCAGAAAAATGGGACATTCAGCTGGGATAGACTGGCTAGCCCCATGTATCAGAGGAGGATTGGAGATTTGTGGTTGCGCTGGTGATGAGCTTGCATTATGTGGGGTTTGTTTTTTTTTTTTTTTTTTATTTTTTTACTGCAAGCAATTAGAAAGCCTTGGGTATCCCCCCCCCATCATTTTCTGTTTGCCTTCGCAGCATTTGGAAACCAGACATCAGTCAGTGTTTGAGTAATTGATTCCTGCTCTTTCTGCGCCAAACTCTGTGTATTCACAGGAGATGCTTTTAATGGTTTAACAAACAGTTATAAAGAACTCCTCAACTTAGTCAAGAGGGAAAAAAAAAAAAATCCCTGCCAAAAGTCTTTGCACAATGGACCTCTTGCAGTTAATAGTTCTATCAGTGCATGAAGGTGAAAATGAACACGGGCTGCCATGCTGAATGCCTTGGGGGTGTCTCAGGAGGGAGGCAGTCAGGTTCACCGCTGGGTTGGACAGGCCAGAAGGAAGCAGGCAGCAGTCCCTGTGCTCCCAGCCCACTAACCCAACTGCCTGCTATGCCTGCCCATCAGCAGCTCCCCAGCTAGGGGCTGGTGAAGTTTGTAAGTGTTCCCATCACTGCTGAAAATACCCCATGGTGATGGGAATGCCTGTAACTCCCCTGCAGACTGTTGTAGGGAAAGGACAAAGAGTGGCCTAGCAGTGTGGAGGGGTTTGTTGTGCTCCTGAGGGTGTGCTGCTCCTCTGATATAAGCAGAGGTCCTTCTTGGTTGCCACGGTGCATGAATAAAGAAGTTTCAGGCAAAAGTGACACAGGAGAAAACTTTATGTTCACAGACCTCTCTTTGCATTTTATTCTGCATTAGGGCTCCACTATTGATGCCTTGCAGCTGCAACAACTCCTTAATGAAGTGATCCTGCAAGGTAAAGCTTTTACAACCCAGCTAATGTCTTTGGTGCTTCCTTATCCTTAGTTCAGTGTAAATTAGACAGAGGATTTAGTGATGTCCTGATGGTCCTCAAAAAATCCTCAGTGTGGCTTTCTGCACTGTTGGATCTTGAAGAATGAGAAGTGCCTTCACTAGGCACCATGTTTACATGCACAACGGTTTGGTTTTATTTTTTCAAGAAAATCAAAGTAATATTCACCTGAACAAGGTAATGCAACCCAGACCAGCTGCTAACAGACTCTTTAATGCATGGTCGCCAGCAAAGCTGTGCATCTGCTTGACAGCCAAACTTCATTCTCCCTCCCCCTCACAGTTCTGCCAAGGGATAGCTTCTGCTTCACAGAGCTACCCTACTCCATGCTGCCCTTCTCCTGGATGTCCCTGAAGCCCCCATGTGCACCCCTTCCTGCTCCATGCCCCACCAATTGCAGCAGGACCTCAGTCCCTGGCTGGGCTGCACCAGTGAGCACCCCAGGGGGCTGTGCCTCCCAATCTCCTCACTGTCACCCAATTTCTCCCAGTTCAGCCCTGGCCTGCGTCACTCCTCTGCAGAGGCCTCAGGCTGGCTTTCCTCATTTCCCAGCCTTTGAAACCTGCCCACCTTGGAAATATCATGAAACGGGGGCATAGCTGGAGGGCTGGAACCAACTCAGTCATGCACAAGGCTCAAACTGCTCTTAGGACTCATTAATTCAGCATAAACGGCCTTTCTTGTCACTAGCATTTCCCTTATCCTTATTTCAAGAGGGAAGAATTTCCATCAGGGCAGGTAGGTGGGTGGAGACTGCGCGGAGTAGCTACCTGTGAGTCCAAACAGGGCACCTGTCCTTGGGAAGGGAGCAGTAGAGTTCTCTGAGTTATGTCAGACTCCCTCAAAACGGACCTCAGCCTGGCACATAACCATTGCTGCTGCTTGAGAACCTGAGCCAGGTCAGGGCTTTTTAGCTACGTGAGCCTTCAGACTGGTGTCCTCCTTCCCTCCAAATGGTGACCTGATGCCTCTGTCACTCCCCTTGCTCTCGCTAATTCCTTCTGTTTTGTCAATCTTTGCAGATGAAATGACCAGCCTGGGAGGAAGATTCAGCTTCGATTCATGCAGAGGCATTTTAGCTCTGATGGATGTATCCTTTCAGCAGAAGCAATAAAATTCCCTGGTGCTGCCCATCCTTGCCTTGAGTTATGGCTGAGCTGAGTGTCCTAGTGCGAGAACCTGCAAGTAAATATTAACTACAGTCCTCAATAAATAACTATCCCAGAGTCTAAGCAGGACTTTGCCGTCCATGTCCCGGCTCTGGTGTCTCTGCTGAAAGATGAGGGTCAACCTTCTGCTACCAGATAACTCTTTGCTTTCATTTTCCCTTCTGCAGGGCCCAGGGTTTGGCTAAGCTTCACCCTTGGGCACAGTATCCCAGGCAGAGCCTGAGGCAAGGAGGCAGCACAGAGCTCAGGCATAGCTCGCTCTCCCATCATGGCTGCAACCACTCTGGCCTGTGATGGCAGCTCGACTAGGCTGCTAGCACTACTGGCAAAGCTGATGTTAGGGGGAGAAACACTGTCACCACCAAATCACAGGTACTTGACTGGCAGACCATTCATCCTTTCCAGTGTACCTTCCCTACTTAGATGGATCATGCAGTCTTTTTACTGTTAACAAGGCAAAACTGGAAATACACTGCTTGCCGTTGTAGAACAAGAGGGCTCCTTGATGAAAACATAAATTCTCCCCCTGTGTGTTTTCTCTCCCTTGCTTGCTCACTGTCTTTTTTCTTCCATACCTTGAAATAACTTTGAGACATTTTCAGACCTTTATAAACTGCCAGGGAATGAATAAAAATGACCAGAAGTCCCTCTCTCTTTCCCACTTTCTCCACCTAGCCAGTGAAAGAGACGTTTTCCCCTTTCCAAAGCCCCTCCTGGGCTAAGTGGGTGCTGTGAATGCATGGCACGTGCAGAGAACTGACAAAGCCACTGCTCTGCTTTAATTCAAAATGGATTTTTCATTCTCTGGGCTGCATACAACCCATGTACAGTGTGACCTATCCTGGCCTACAAAGACAGGATCAGCTTTTTTTCACTCAGGTTTCATGGCAGTGGCACTTGTCTGCTTATATTTCACTGGTGATGAGTTTTGCTTTCAGGAAGTTTTCACCATTTCGGCTGCATTCAATGAAGTGCTGCATGTCTGCCCAGGACTCCTAGATGGTGTACGCAGGGGAGCAGGTCCACCGACATAGTCCTTTGGGCATCCCTGGGGGATGTCTGCTGGCACCCCTGGGCTCCTGCGGCTCATGAGGAAGTGTTTTCTTGCCTGCAGGATATGTACGGCTCAAAGGCTGCTGCTGCCTTCTGATAGCAGGCATCAGGATCAGTTCCTTGTGCTCTTGACTTCTTCAGTCCCTGTTCCTCCAGGAGGATCCAGCCAGAGCTAATGCTGTGCTGCCTCATGCACAGAGGCAAGGCAATGTGCACACATGGCCTGGAGTGTGGGGTCATGTTAATTCGCAAGGATCTCTGTGCTCAGTGGCTAAATGTCAACTGAAGCAATCACTGCAGATTCCCTTGTGGTTAAAGGCACCATATAAATAGAAACCTTTTGTCGTTTGTGAGCACAGGTGTGAGCAGCTGTACAATGTGCCAAAGTAGGTGAATTTAACTCTAAGTGTAATTGAGAGCAGAAAAGCTCTTGGCTTTCTCAACACAAAGTAGCAGACAGAAGCGACTGCATCTTATGTCTGTCTTTATGCGAAGGCAGCATCCTCGGGAATGAAGACAGCCAGGTTTAGCACTCATTAACTGTTCAATTCTTAACTAAATGCACAGCTCAACTCGAACGGACAACTCACACTGCAGGAGTTTGGGAGCCTCTGGCAAAGTGTCACTAAGTACAAGGTACATGGGGGCTGCTCTCTCTTCTCTGCTGATACTGTACTCTTGGGCTTTTCATCAGCAGGGGGCAGATGCTCTGTGATATCAAAACACTGAGGGGAAAAACATTGCAAAGGTTGCTTGCTTATTGGGTCAGATTTCCATCCTCTCATGCAAAGGTTGAGAGCTCAGGAAGCAGTGATGCGTGTAAAGTGCTCCAAATGAGCATCCGAGGCTTTTCTAGTGCAGGGAATATTAAGGTAAAAGTGGGAAAAGGTAGGAAGGCCAGTTAGGTTCAGCATTTGATGCTGTTTGTGTGTCACCACTGGCAATTTTTTTAGAAGCTTTTTAAGCTGAAATGAATTCTTGAACAGAGTCATCTGAAAAATGTCACTTCCTTATTGCTGCAGTTTGTAATGGAAATGTATATGATCCAATCAAAGTCTATCTGGGAGAAATGTCTCTGCTCTGGGATAAGCGTTAGGTCTGGAAGCAGTGAGGACAGTAGCTTGGTATTTACATTCCCTCCTAAATTCAGGCAGCTTCTCTGTGTCAGGTCCTTCTCCCTTCAGTCTTGCTGCAGGATGGGAAGGTTTCCAGAAGCCTCAGAGTTGGGTGGGCTGTACTTTGTTTCATCCCTCTTGAGATGGTCTGAGGCCACCTAGCACATGGGATGCCAGTTCCCATCTAGCAATGGTGCTCTTCCCACCCACTGACAGCAGCTCAGGTGTGACTTGTGGGGTTTCAACAGCATTGTGGGAATCCACAGCATTCTGGGACTCAGGGACTCCTGGCTTATTTCACTTGTCAGTGTTTTTTGTCAGTGGAGCTGTGAGTATTCCCATTGCTGTCTGCACACATAATCCAGGGAGAATGAGCAAAAGGCTTCCACCCACCCAAAACTGTGGGACTTCTTATGCCATAACATACTGACCAAGGCTTCTGGAAATGGGTGTCTCTTGTCATGGTCACCCCATCTCATCTGTTGAACTTCCTTGCAGCCTGTTTATTAAGGAGGGAAAGCATCCTACATAATTGGATGTAGTAGTAATTTGGGGAATACTGATATGAGCTGAAATCTGCCTTTAAACTGTTTTTCAGGATATCTTCAGCAAGGAAGACAGAAATCGTTCTGGATTTCTTGATGTGTCTGAACTGAAGAGCGCGATACAGAGAGCAGGTATGTCCACAGGTGCTGAGCAGCTCCCTTTCTTGGCCCTGAGGCAGTGAAGGAAAGGCTGAAAAAGAGAGAGGAAAGAAAAAAAACAGCTTCAGGGAGAACGCAGTTTGGATTTCCCAGAGGTGCCAGTTGGATCACAGCTCTGCTCAGAAGTCTGCATTGTTTTAGGGCATTGAGACAGAAAGCTTATTTCAGGGAGAAACCCTTTGCACTGCAGCTGGAGAGCCAGCAGAGAGATGCAGAGAAGCAGAGAACTGGGCACAGCCTGCAGACTGATATATGCATAGTCCCTCTAGGTCATAGAAAAAACATCCAGCAGAGGAAAGGAGCAAGGAGCAGTCGATGCTTGCACTTACCCCAATTCCTGCAGTTTCTCTGCAGGGCAGTGACTAAGTCTATAATGGAAAGCCACAGTGACAGACATTTATTTAGTTTGCACTGACCTCTGTTGGCTACACGAATGCTGAAACTTGCAGTGAGTGCATGGGACCCCTTCACATGACGGAAGCATTTTAGCTGGGTCATATCTCCAGAGACTTTGCTCATGAAATACAGCTCTAAGACAGCAATTCTCTTATAATTGTGCAGTAAGGAAGCTCCCATTTGGCTACCTGGAGCTTGGAGTGGTGTTGTCCCCCGAGAAACCTGGTGCAGAAGTGCTATCTGCGGAAGCCATCAGCTGAGGGGATGTATGTGTAATTTTCTTGTTGCTGTGAGATGGGCAGAGCATTAGCATCTGCCTGAGGAGCGCAGCACTAATGTGCCAAATGTCAAAGGAGAAGCTGCCAGGTCCATTCTGCAAGAAAGGCGCTAAAGTGTAAAACTGGGAGGAAAATTGTACATTGAGAAGTCCTGGCAGCCAAAACAGTGCAGCTATTTGAAGGGATAAAAAGGCATTATTAAATGGCAAATTCAATATATGTTAGGCTATAAGCAGTTCTGAGAGGGAGAAAAAAGAAAATTATAAACTCATTCTTGCCTTCTTCTGAGCCAGACAGCTGCATTTGAATCTGGCTTTGCATTAGGATGGTTCCCGTCCTGCTTTTTAAGCAGGAAGGAGTGGACAGCCCCAGAAAGCATTTGAGAGGTTGGTGCTGCCTCTGTGAAGGGCACTAATGTATACATGTATACAGCTCCTAGCCAGCTGTTCCCTGAAGTGTTCAGTGCAAAACACCCACGTGCGTGCACTTAAATTTCACTGTTGTCCTATATGCTTCAAAGTGTAATAAGGATGGGCCAAATTTTCTGCCAGAGTAAAGCAGGCTAGATGCACTGACAGTCGTGCTGCCCTGAAAAGCAGGAGCATTGGCCCAGGGTATTTACAAACACCTCACTGGCAATATTAAATGCATCAAAATAATTTTAAAAAATAGGGAAACACAAAGTCTGTATTTTAAAGCTTAACTAAAACCAGAGTGAAGAATCCAGTAGGCAAAAGGTGTGGGGAGTAACCTTACAAATAAGTAACAGCAGGTAATTGAAACATCTTGGGAACAGAGAGGATGGACACTTAGTCTTGTTGATGAGATTAATTGAGAGACACTACCAGGTGAGCAGTTTTCAGAGCAGGTATATCCCAGACTGACCATGCAAAATGGTTGGTGTTTCACTAGTATAAGACATGATTATAGCATCTTGTAAGCAGCACTGCAATGCTTGCTGGAATCTTCTCTCCGGAGAGAGCTTGATTGAATTCCCATTGCCTTCAAAAGCTTAAAAATTAAGTAGGATTCATTGCTCACTACTGTAGTGTTTCTTGACAGCGATTTAAAACCAGAATCAAAGACAAAATTCCATTAATTAGGTTTTTTAAATTACTAACTTTTCCTCCTAGAAAAAAAATAATCTAAAATCAGATTTATCTTAATTTGAAATGTATCTTAAGCCCAAATGTATTTCCATTATTTAAATATTCAGCATTGTCTGTCTGCTTCCTGGTGGAGACTTTCTCCAGCTAGGCTCATGCAACCAGAGTTTGTCGATATACTAACCCACCTCCATCGGCTGTATCTCCGCCTACACAAGTGTAGAGAAACCATTTCCTTCTTTTCTGCTTATTCAATTAATTTAGCTCGATGATGAGTTCATTTAAAACTGAAAACTCTAGAGCTGGTTGAAAGAGCAGGAGAGCTACTTCTTTTCCAACTGAGCCACTAAAAACTAGGAGTAAGCAAACGAGACTTTTCTGAAGTCTTGGAGGAAGCATTAAGCAAAAGATATCAGTCCAGCTCTCTGCAGAAAATTTCTCTTTTGTTTAGCAAATCAGCTTTTAGTGCAAAATATATTTAAATCATTTCTCTTATGTAGCCAGTGCATTTAGGGTAGTTTTATTTAACTAATAAAAAAATCATTCTAAAAGGCAATTTTTGTTCGTTCAATTGAATACCAATTTCCATCCAAACAGACTGTGACACAAATACTGAATAATCAGCTAATAAAAAAGAAATGGACCCTTCACCATTTTCTAATAGAAGAGAAAATGTAAAAATTAAGAATCCCAGGCATGTTATACTGTATAATAACATGAGCGTGCAGTATCTCCCTGTTTATCAGAAAGCGACAGTGGTATTGTAAATGCCATGCTCAGACTTTAACAGTTATGAGTCAAAGAAAATCACTCTTTCTTACAGAAAATAAAAGCTAAAAAGGCAAAGCAAGATAACACTTGATTATTCAGCTCAATGTTTCCTGCTTGCTGACCTAAGCCACAATTCGAGTGACAAGAAGGACTTTGATTTTCCATCACCCTACCCCGACTCATGCACAAACCTGGGGAAAGGAAAGCTGCTGTCCAGGGATGCAGAGACCTGGCATAACAGGGTGGGGGGCTGAGGGAGGGCCCCAGCTTCTTTGTAGGGTGCACAAGACCATCAGAGCTGGTCCATCATCCCACAGTGTGTCCCCAGTGCTGTTGTTCCTCTTCCCTCCGCAGGTCTGGCCACCAACAAGCAGCTCCTGCACCTGATGGCCCTGCGGTATGGGGATGCTGCCAGAAGAATCGGTTTCTCTGACTTCGTGTGCTGCATGCTGCGACTTGAAACCATGACCCGTGAGTCTCAGAGCTGGAGCTTGGAGTTGGGCAGGGGACATGACAGCAGGGGAGCTTGCAAAGCAGCCAGACTGAGTGGCAGGAGGCAAGGAATACACTGCTAGAGATTATAATACTTGTCTAACAGTTTGGAGATAACAAAACTGGCCAAAGTCCAGGCACGGTCCAGGCATCCCTTTGGGCAGCCTGTTTGCCAGAAGCCAGATTTGCCTCCTGCACACAGGAGCAACTGGCTGGTAGAGAGCGGTTCAGTGCTGGGAGAAAGCAGCAGCTGGGAATAAAGTGATGCCCTCACTGAAAGGGGCCAGAAAGAAGGTTAGCCCCCTGTTACCTGTCAGAGCGTTTGTGGACTGCAGTGGCACCATGCTGCCCTGTGTTTTGCACTGCTGAGGAGTGATGGTAATGTATATCCAGAGCTTCTTCAGCTGCCAATCCTTTTTTGCTGCTTGAATTTAGCCTGGCCTCTGCAGGCTTGTCCTCAGAGCCCCTATGCACTAAGAGTCATTTTCTAAAAACAAGAAGTGTCCTTGTGCTGGTGCCCTTCTACACAAGCTTGAGCGTTCTGGTCCACAACAGAGCTTCCTCCAGGTGTGGAACATTGCCAGTACCACCGAGGGGAGACTGCATACATTCATGGCCAGTGAGGAGGAAAGAGGCAACTTGTCTCAAGTGGAAGGCTTTCTCTTTTGGTTAAAATTTGGAGAAGTCTGAATCACAGCAAGAATTTTTTTTGTTTGTCTGTTTGTTTGTTTTGTTTTTTTACTGGAGAGATGTTCCCACCAACTTCAGTGAAGTTCTCTCAGATTTTTTGGTAAGGAGAAGGTCTGAGATCCTCCTCAGTGGATAAAAAAACCCATCCTGTGTGTTGTGTCCAGCTGTTGTCTGGCAGTTGTGAGGAAGCAGTGTTTGTAAACAAGCCTTTGCCTGAAAGTAAATGGAATTGTTTTACAAAAGTGTAATTTTTACTATTATAACTATTTTGACTGGAAATACTGGTAGTTAAACAAACCCAGCAATTGTGACCCATGTGCTAGAACATTACTACAGCAATTTAGTTCATCTTTGCAATGAGCTGGGTTTCAATAGCCCATGGAAATGAGTGTTCATTTTTCACCCATGTGTTTTTACCACTGATGTTTTATGGGCCAGTAGTGGTCAGCGGATCTGCCTGGATGATGCTGCCTAAAATCCTATTTCAAAGGAGCACAGCAGAAGCAGCTAAGAAAGTCAGAGTATGTCATGATTTTAATGCTTTCATTAAGAAACAGGCAACTTGTAAACATCCATTTTTTGTGATTATCCATGTCACTTGCTGTAGATGAAAATTCTTTTGCCTAAATTAGTACCGTGACATTTTTTTTTTTTTCATCTTAAAAAAGATCCTCTTACATTTTAAGTGCTAGTGTAAAGACAGCTCCTTTACATCCATGTGGAAAGGAATCTCTAAAAGTTTCATTGCTGTCCGTAATGAGTATCTTAAAATGCTCTCAAGTCTTCCAGTTATCACTTTACAGAGGGTTTAATGTGGAATACATTTCTCAAACTTTTCAAATCATTGTGAATAAGATTTTTACAGGAGAAGATAAGGGTGCCAAATGGGAATGAAAGGCAGTGCACCTTTATGATGATGTGAATGCAGCAGGGAAGATAAAATCTGTCCCATTAAATCATTACTCATCCTTTCGATAGCCAGAGATGAGACCCAAACCAAAAGCAGCAGATTCTTTGCAAACTCTATTTAACTAGAATTAATGAAGCAGTAAAAGGGCACTTACCTCTGCCCAGAGGAGGTAACTTCAGCGCTGCCGTTTGTTCCTAGAAAGATTGCTGGGCACAAGCCCAGCCCTGCAAATACAGTCTTGTGAGGCAGGTGCAACATGGGGATTTCCTTGACCTATGTTTTTCTGCAGAGCGCTACAGGGTGGATGTGTTTCATCATGTTAGTTTTCCTCCCTGCCTCTGCTCTGGTCTGGATCATATAAGTAGCTCTGGTTGCCTCCTAAGGGCAGATGAGAAACGGGTCCTTGGGTCCTGTTCCTACACTCTCCCAGCAGCCTTGCACTTTTGTCTAAAGCCAGGCAAGTTTCGAAACAGTTGTGATCTTACAATGCCCTTTTCCATTCAGGGTGGGAAACAGGCTCCTGGAGAAATGTCATTCAAGGACAGACAGACTTAAAATTGTTTCAACTTTTTATTACTGTCTATAACAGCACATTTCTAGGAGAAAAGTAATTTCAAAATAAATAAAAAGAACTCAAAATACTGTGTTTTGACTTTATCCAGACATTTGGGTTTGAACATTTCTCCTACACAAACTGCAATATAAATGTGCACATAGAATATCAATATTTGAAAGGATTGAAATTTTCTGATGGCAAAGTGTTCTGTCAGAAAACTTTCAGCAGTGCTAATTTCAAACTCCAGCTGAATAACAGCAGCATCTGCATTTATATTCCCTGGAAAAAGCTTGCAAGGCATACTAATGACTTCAAGAGAATCACTTTCTTTAGGGCATACTGTGATCGCTCACTGCCTGGGAGGATGGAAAAGGACCAACAGAAAGTTTCCCTCTGGGAAGATGTGTTTCATTAGTTCACCGTTCTGTCGTTCTTCAAGTGGGAGCTACTATTGAAACAAATTATGAGAGCAGATGAAAGCAGTCACATTGAGCACTCCCTGTTCCTACACTATTGCCAAATTCCGGCCCTGCAATTGGGATGCCTTCTCAGGCTGTGATCCAAGGGACAAGGCTGTAGGGGTACCCAGCGCAGAAATGAGATGTGGCTAGGCAGGACAGTGTGTTTGGACACCTGAGCTAGGCAGAGCATCCCAGCACAGGGATCGTAGCTCCGCTCCTCAGCTACCACAGCCATATGTCTGCACTGCATTCTTGCTTCCTCCTCATGAAATACAATTTTCTTTGTTCTAACCCTAGATGCATTTCAAAACTTAGCAGAAGGTGGATCACAAATTTTGATGACCGCAATGGAGGTGAGGGTGCTCCTTCCTTCTCTTCTCTCCAGGTCCAAAGGGGGACCACTGAGTATGTTAGCAGGAGGGTGAAGTTAAAGATGATCGTATGTTGCTAGGGGTTTTGCCTCTGACACCAACAATGGTGAGGGTTTCGCCTGGCTGGATGTGCATAGTGAGTGGGAGATATTTCCCTGGGGTTCCCTGGCCCCAGTCACACAGCCTTGCTGCGGTGAGCACAGCTCTGTGGTGGCCATCCACATCTTCTCTCAATGATGCCAGCTCAAAGTGACTTTGAGGAAGTGACCAAAAAAATATCCTTGCTTTCATTTCTCACTGCCCCATCAGTTAATTCTGAATTGCGAAACATCTTGGTTTAAGAAAGAAATAGCAGACAAATGCTTGCTGCTGCTATTTGTCTTAAAAGCACAGCCTGAAGGATAGCTAGCTGAATGGGGATACATCAAGCTTTTTATCAGCTAATCTGAAGCAAAAATCCTGCTGTGCTCCACAGCGATATGCCCAAGTGCTGCATTTTATCAGTCTGGGGACTGTTATTTGACAACACAGTGTTTAAAAAGATTTTTTTAAATAACATTTTACAATCTTGCCAGCTCCTGTTTACACTCTGTGGTTAGTTCAGTAGCTCATAGTTCATTAGATCTTTGTTGCACCAGGAGTTGAGCAGAATTTCCAAGCAGAGGCCCTGAACCTGTTTTACAGGGTAGTCTGTAGGACAACCACATTCCCAGAGCCTGCCATCCCTTCCACTAGCAATCACGCAGGTGCCATCCTTGCCCAGCAATTGCTCCTGCTGCAGCTGCTGCAATAATTTATCATGGAAAGCAACATATGGAAAGTATTTGTAGGTCTGAATTGTAATAAGGAAAAAAGGTAATTTCAAAACCCCTAAACTATCCAGCGCAGGATAAAAGAACCATAGTCACTTGGTGATAGCCTGACGGTACCAAGACACATGTTTGAAGACTTTGTGTAACATCACTATCTAAATGCACCTTTTCTTCTCCTTTTTCCAGTGGCTGACTCTTGTCATGTACACCTAAAGAGATGGCAGAGCTCAGTGTGGCTGGTAAGAAATCTGTTAGTACTATACATACTGAGAAGAAAGGGGTGGGTGCCCTTACAACTGCCACAGTGAATATGAGTCAGGGACTTACAGAAACTTTACCCTGGGGTTATGCTGGGTTTTGAGAGAAAGAGAAAGGTAAGAGCTTCAGCGTGAGCAGGCTGGCAAGGGGCTGCAAGGGGAATTGGACTTTGGGCAGTTTTTTCCGGGGAATTGGTGATGAACTTACCAGTTGCTTAGACCACCAATGGCTAAGTTAGCCACTTGCCCTCTCTTCCCACCTGAGGTAATACATTTTCAATAGATCAACTAGCAGAACTTGTCTTTTTTGTCTTCTTCTAAGGGATACAATTTTTCCTGCATATCTTACATAGCTGCAGCAGATGTAAAGCCAAGTAGAGGGTGGGGATAGGAAGTCACTTAGATTTCTTGGTCAGTTTGATTTCACATTTTTAACTGAATTATGTAATTTAGTTTACCTTTGAACAACAGTCCCTGCCTTGTGTTTCATTTGGTGTTTGCTCCCTCCATGTCAGACTTGGATAGGGGCTTTTTTGTCTTGAAGTTTACCTGAACTTTCCAAGTTTACTACTTGGTTCTAGTGAAGAACTCTGCCTTTTCCTACAAAGCTTGTCCTGTTTATACATCCATAAACCATCTCAGCCATCGTGCTTCTACTAACCCACTGGGACTCAGCTGTTCCCTGGTGCAATGAGTAAAGCTGCTGGTTCCAGACAGTTGGCACTGATGACAAAACCAGGAGGAAATCCAATCCTTAGATAAAAGGTACAGTGGAAAGCTAGCAGTTTCCTTGCCATCATGTTGCTGTTGACCCCAGGAACTCAAGGAGCATGCTTGGGCAAAGTCATACACTTTCCTTATCAACCCAGTTCAAAAATGGAGTGAAAAAACCCCAAAAAACTAGGACCTTCACTGAAATCCAGGGACTGCATCCTGATAAGCCTTCCTATAGACAGGAATTACAATAATAAATAACACATGAACAGCACCTCTGGTATCTCACATCCTGTTTCTGAAGGCAGGTGACGTTCAATGCTAGCTTTGATGAGAAGTTGAAAGGGGAAATATATAATCAGGGTGTAAATTACACTCCCCCAGGGAGAAAGCATGGTAGATTCAGATCCAGGGCAGGGACAGCTCTGTGTCTTTCACCCTTGGCTCCAGGACAGCATTTGTACCCAACTGCTCCTCTGCCTTGGCTGCTAATTGCCTCTGGTGCGTCCATCTGCAGCAGGAGCTGGGCTTCACCACTCAACACTGTGATGCCTTCACCTTTCTAACCTCTGTTTGCACACGTTTCTTTGCTTGAAAGTCTGGCCTTTGTGTTTAGAGGGCTTTGGACAGTGCACCTTCCCTTTGTCACAGTAAAGCTGTAATTTGATGTGTTGATGTGTAGCAACAGGTTATTCACAAACATAGCACCCACCACTTGCACTGCAGAATATCATTAGCTAAATATGAAACTAAAAGGACCTCACTTTGGGGGATGAAGTTGCTTAAATTATTGTTTGCAAAAGATATTCATAGCCTATGTAGTATTTTTTTTCATTTCATGAATCATTCATAAACTGATCATAACTTCTGCAAATATATCATTAATCATAATTTTCATTTACCAGTTTTGAATGAAATTCTGCCTGTTCATAAGCAGTTCACTTGTGCAATTCACCAGCCACTTGCAGCCGGAGACTGGGCAGTCACAGCACGGGCCCCTCAGAGGACTGAAACTCTTTAAACTGGAGCCTAACAAACCATGAGTGATGTGAGAAAACACCCTTGGTGTTTGTTGGAAAAAAATCTGTTGAAAAAAATATTCTCATTAGTTATTTCTAAAGACCGACCTCCAGCAGTTTGTGTTTTGAGTGAGTCTCTTCACCTCTGTTTTAGGTGGCATTTCTACTCCCCAGTATGACACAACCCAAAGCCATCCCATAGAAGAGCCATCCATGGTGCTCTTGAAAAATCAAACACTGTGAAGGAGAAAAGCCAGGTTTCTTATGGACATTTGCTTACGGTTGATGGTACTCAGCTGTCTGGATGGAGAGTCTTTTTCAGGCAAACTGGAGTTGGTTTGGAGAGAGAAGAGGAGATAAAGAGACAGATCCATGGGCAAGCTGGTAGTACTTAATGGTCGGGGCAAGCTGGAATTGCCAACTACAATCTCCTCTCATTTTCCTGTAAATAGTATGGCTGGTTCTCCTGGTTAATGCACAGAAGTCAGGACAGCTCCATTAACTTCATTGCAAGTAAGAACAGAATCAGGCCTTTTGTGTAGAAGGAGTGTCTGTAGCTTAGATAACAGAAACAATTAAGATGCAGTTTTATTCCAATTGTTTCTCAACTTGCTTGTGTGCCATTTCTAAATGCCAGAAAAAGGTTGAAGAAATTAATCATAATTCATAAATAACACCAGGAGCTTTGCGTTTTTTTTTTTTTACTTTTTATTAATAAAAAATTAAAAAAAGAAAGTTTTATGCATATTGGAGTTTGTCAGCTGTAGGGATTCCATTTTATTTGCTATGGCAATGAAGAAGCCTATTAGAGTTGTAGAACAGATTGTTCGTTGCTTTTTTCTGATTCCCAGCATCTATATCAGGACTGTCTGGGAAGAGACAAATTTATCTGAACTGCATTCTCTTTCTCTGTCCTGATGTTTTTAAAAATATAGGGCAGCTTCAGATAATTCTGTCTCAAAAGTTTGACTTAAATCTGCTAAATAACTGTAACCTTTCTGTAGCCCACGCACAAACTCCGCTTTCACACTTTTTTATCATGGTGATAAAAACAAAGCTAGTGTTCTATTCTACTCAACTATTGAAAAAAAAAAATCTCTGAAGAATCTATTTGTGAAAATGCCAAAAAGAAGGATGCAAATGTCGATGGATGAAAGCAATTCAGGGTTGCCATGGCAATATGAGTCACACCATGCCTCACCCAGACCTTCCACACAAGTTTCCATTGAGGCATCCCCATGCTAGCAACAGATTTACTCATTTGGCAGCGAGATGTTACACACTGGAGCAACAACTATGTCACAAGGTAAAGAAGGGACCCGTGTCTTTGTTATCGTGAGGTCAGTCTGCAGCAGTGCCTCGTTCTGCAGCTTGGAGAGCATTACTCATGTTGGGAGGTCTTATGCAAGGGGAGGCCACTGAACCCACCCTTTCACTGAAAATGTGGGGAAAGGGATATCAGTAAAATTAGACTGTTCCAATATTTTCCCGTCATTTTTAAACAAACTCATTTCTTCTCCAAAGTGTGACTTACACGTCCCACCTGAAATCATTAATTAAGCTCTCTTAAAATAAAACCCAAAGTTAGCAAAGAGAGAAGATAAATAAAAAAGGAGGCCATAGAAAAATAAATATGCTTTGCTAAAAAGGTGTATTAGTAGATCCATTTCAGAGAAGTATGCTTCTTTAGTTTAGTCTGGGAATTCAAAAAGGGTAAGTAGAAATCTGGAAGTACTTCTGTATGATGTCCACTGTGCAGTTCAGGGATACTCAAGCTGGCTCAGACCTGCTGGGAACAAGCTGTTTGTAGCTACGCAGAAGTCACCCATGGTAAAATTGTGAAATTCAGTTCAAGTCAACAGGTTTAAGTATATTCTTGTTGTGTGAAAGTCCCATCTATAAAAATACCAAGCTGTTAAGATCAACGCATTAAGATCAGTCTTAAAAATCTTAATTTGCAGACAATGTATTACTTTTCCTTTTGTTATGATGCATAATTGCCTTTCTGCAGAAGGCAATTCTGCTTGTTGTGAGACAAAGATCCTTGTCTCTAATAACTTAGTCTGGCCACAGACTAAAATGTTTCTTCTTCATTAAAAAGCTAGCAGCAAACACCAGACATCCCAAGTGAGAAACATCACCGATATATAATGTTGTCTCCCTGCGGACAGATGCCAGGGATGCCAGCCCTTCTCACACAAGGGGTGTGTGTATGCCCATGTGCAGAGCTCCTGCAGCTGGTTGCCGCTGCAAACGCTGCTGGCTGGAGCCCACCTCCACCTCCATCACGCCAACCCTTCACTCTGGTCTGTGTGGTCTGTGTGCGCCAGCGGTCTTCAGGAACGAACCTACGTCCCCTTCGGGTTTGCGGGCTAGCGCCTGCATGCTGATCCTGCACTGGGGCAGAAAGTAATAACTCACTGCTGTCAAGCTGAGTGTGGCTGCCTGTCTGTAGCGTTAGAAGAATTGGTATTCCACTTGATTTATACTTCCAACCAAGCTAATTAAGCAACAATTCAGGAGGAATCCATCATTGTGACAGACTTGTTGATTAACCATCCCACAAGCAAAGTCAAGGGTGTTTGGTAGTCTGAAAAAAAATCAGGTCAATAGGGAGAAAAACAATGATTTGGCCGTAATACAGCAGTGACTATTATTTCCAAAAGCAACAAGAACTTTCATACTTTTCACAAAGATAGGAGCCAACATGAAAAAACAAAGGCAGCTCTGATCGGTGGGGTGTTAGGTAAAGAGGGAAAACTTCTACATCTCATCTTTGTGTGATTAAGCTGTGAACAGCATCTTTATGGGGATGGTGCCCCTATTAAAATCTTCTGTGCACCTTCATCTGTGTTTGCCAGCTCTGAAATGTTAGTGCAATCCCTGTGAGGTTTCTGGCATTTGTGGAAGCTCTGAGATTCATGCAAGTATGATATCATCCCTAATTTTTTTGATGAAAATCAGTTTCTAGTCCTTGGGGACACAAGTCTGTAAAGCCCTAAGAGGATCTGCTATTAGAAACTGAAGAGAAGGACCTCAAACAAATTCTTAACTTTTTAATCTTCATGATGCTAAACCCTCAGGAGGGTAAGAAACAGGCAATGTGAAGAAGCAGAAGCTGAATCAGATGAGATTAGTGATGCTGAACTCCCTAGCATTGGAGATGCGATAAAGAGCTGATGAAATTAGGTAGGAACTGAGACAACCGTTAGGATTAGAAGGAATTTGGTGCAGAAGTGGTGACAGCTGAACCTGCAAGCATAATCTCTGGATGTAGATCTTGAAGCCCTGCAGTTAACTGCCCTTCTTCTGGGACCTAGAGGCCCCATGTCTGGCATCTGCCTGGCAGAGGCCATGCCCAAGTTATCTCAGGATGGACGGAGGAGGAAGTTCTTACATGTCTTGCCTACAGGGCCTGACCTTGCAGATGTTCCCAGAGCATGCAGGCTGGATTAAAGCTTTCCCAGAAGCCTTAGAGGCTGTGGTTTTGATGCTCATGCCTCAGTGAACCCATCCTGCCATTGTGGTATGGAAGACTGGGAGTCTCCATGGCCAGTCTCAAAGTAACTGAACCTCCTCTCTGCCTTTGGCTGTGCCTCAGGTCTCTCACAGAGAAACTGCTGCAATTTATACAGAATAACTAAAATGCTTTTCAAGAAAAAAAAAAAAAATTGACACATTATTCCATAACCTTATGCATGGTTGAAGAGGGGAAAGCTGGGTTTGACCCTGGCTGTGAGCAGCCCACTGGCACTTTATGACATGCACTAATGATTTTTATTTTTATTTTTATTAATGCAATGCAGTTCTTGAAGCAGGCATCAACCATGCCACACCACAGCAAATGCTCTGACCATGGGCTGCAGAGTCACAGGCATCTCTCAGGCAAGGATGCAGCAGTAAGGGACTGGTATTCCCGTGTGCAGCCTGGAGGGATGTCTGCAAGCCTGGGAAAGCTCAGCTCTTGCCGCTGCCTTCCAGTGCAATGGTGACCCTTTCTCAAAACAAGGTACATGTCCTTCTCCCAGTATCCCAAACTCCGGGAGGTAGATGGGAAGCCTGTCAAAAGTGACCCTGCCCTGTGTTTAGGCAGCTCAACAGGAGCACAGGCAAATGTTGGGACCATTTTTTTTACGGGGGCGGGGCCAGCTGTATTTGATATTACCATGCTTAACATTAACACTTGTCTTTATGATCCCTCTGCTGCAGGGCTGGAGCTGAAACATGTTGCTTTTACCTTGCAATTCCTTACACAAAATACCTTATACTCCAAATCCTGGCTATGCTCATTGCACCCCGTCCCATCCTGCAATAGATGCAACTTTTCAGCCCTGGGGTATGGGATGCCCAGGCAGATCAAGAGGTGACCGGCCTTTTCAGAGCAGGTTTCCCAATTCCCTCTGCCAAGCTGGCAGGTGCAGCTCTGGATCCCTGCCGCCAGCTGTGTCACCAGCTGTGCTGCCAGCTCTGCCACCAGCGGCGCCTGGGTCGGGTGTCCCCAGCCCACTGTGGCACTGGGGTCCATTTCTGCTGCATGGCAGTGACATCTAGAGGCTCCCCGGCCTGAGCTCCTGGCTCTCACTGCTCACATGCTGCTGGCAGCACTTGGCAAGCAGAAACCTGCTCCTCATGAAGCCCCCTGGAAGCCTGTTCACACCCTAAGGGTGAAGTACTGCAAGACTTAAATCCAAGCTCCTTCCCGCACCCTCCTTCCCTAAACTGCCATGGGAAGGATCTTTGTTGTAGCAGCTTGAGGAAATCTGATATTGCTTCTGGGATTCCAAAGGTTTGAGGGAGCCAACCCGTGTCCCTTCCCGGAGAGACAAACCGGTCCACGTGAGGCTGGTGCTGATTAAACAATACACACAGCTTTCCACTTGAGGAAATATTATTTCCTTGCTTTATGTGCCATACATTAGATTTGATGCCATCCAGCATCAAATGCAAAGCTGCCACAGAAACGTCTCTGTATCAAGGCTGGCTCTGCAAGATGAAAGATTATTGTGCAAAGAGTATTATGTATTTAAAAACAATGTATTCAAGAAAAGGGGGTAAATATATCATCTCCATAGGCTGAATTGTTCCACCAGTTGATGAATGCATCTCTTGAAGCATTGCCCAAGTTTGAGCTGAAATGCCTGCCATGGAGAGAGAGAGGGAATATTATTGGCTATATGAGGGGTACTTGGTGTTCAATAGAATACGTATTCCCTTGGGTGATACCGCACAGGCACTGCGAGTCAGCAGAGTAGATTGCAAATGACCCCAAGCCCAGGACAGTGGGGCTAACACAGCCTCCTCCCTGCTGCTGCTGGGTCTTATATCCACCCCCACACACCTCTGCTTATTTGTTTTGTCTGCCTGATGCAGAGGAGTTGGGCTGTAATGGTAACTCCCAGCTCAGCACAGGGAGAAATGCAGAGACACGGTGGGAGGCACAGCCGTGGGGTGAGCCTTCTCCGACAGCCTCGGCTTTCATGGCCTAAACCCCTTCCCTTTATCTCTGAGGGACACAAGTTACACCTCCATCCAAGGAGCAGGAAGGTGCTTTTTTTACTAGTGGTGTGTATGATCTGCCAGACCTGAACACAGTCATTAACCTATAGAGCTGCTAATGTGTCGAGTGGGGTTTTTTCCCAAACTAGCATCCCATATCCTCTAGAGCTCAGGGGTGACAGGAGATGTGGAAAGAAATTGGGGTTGTTAGGTTGTCTTGATTTTACGGGATGGCAAGAAGAATGGTTAAAAGAAATAAGTGGCTGTGAGTGCCAGATTTTTCTATTTCACTTCTTTTTCTCTTAGGCACTGGCATTAAAGCTTCCCTTTTCATTGTTATATTGGATGAAACCAAGGGACTTTTTTTCCCCGTCACTGGAAAAAATTAACATTTTCAAGCTTCTAGGGCAAAAAGTGATCAACAATGGCCAGCACAATGTTGCACTGCTGTGCTCCTCAGAAATCAAAGTTAGAAGATGAATTGAACACCTGACCAGAAGGCCACAGATGTCACTGGTTTCCACTGAGGTCATTTGGCCAAAGCCTTCCACACCAGGCTGAAGATGTTAGGAAGCCAGAGGGAGATCCATGTGTCATGGTAGATTTGGACGTGCTCTTCTGGGCTCTGCCTGCCAGGCACAGGGTGCACGACCTCAGGAAAACCGTACTGAGATCCTGGTCCATCAGAAACACTGAGCCTTATTGATACCAGCTTAAGTCAACAGTGGTCAGGTTTTGCATCAGACCTTTCATTGCAGCTTCCTCTCTGCAACAGGTATAGCATGAATACTTGGGTCCCTGCACGTGGTGAAGGAAGGAGCTTGAATGTTAAATTAGGTCTGCTCATACAACGCTGTGAGCCACCAGGGAAAGGCCAGACAAAATTTCATACTAAGCATTATAGCTTCTGTACCATCTACTATTTGATTTCTCATTAAAGGCAGCACAGGGGTATTCTGGAGTTTTAAACAGTCTTTGTAACACTCAGCATTTCAAACAGCTCACTTAGGTGTTGGCTCTGGGCTGGGGAGGGGTTGACAACATTTCTCCTTCCCAAAAGGAGGCATCAGAAACTCTCCCTGAACTTTGACGGGGCAGCAGGACACCCTGGCTGGAATAAAGAAAGAGAACCCAAGGAGTATGAAGTTGGGCATGTATGGGCTAGGATTGGGCCTGTGTACAAAGAAGCAAAGGCAACACTTTCTGTGCCACCACTGGAGGTTGCCTGGTGCAAGCACCGACCCCTCCAGCAAGTGCCCATGTTACAGGTGGCCACAGAGATGCTCCGGGAAGGTTTCTGTGTCTTGCTGTCCTGAAACCAAATTATGGGGACTTGGGAAGGTCTGTGTTGCACTTCACACCAGACAAGCAGGAGGGAGCTGAGACATCTTGGCATAGTCACTCATGCCAACCTGGGTCTCCCTGTCCACAGGAAATCATGTTTCCTGCAGGCTCCGACTCTGCTCCTAGTGTTGGCAAGACTAACCTTATGATGGACTTACAAGCTCTGTCTCCCTCCAGGCATTAACAGACAACTTACCTGACAACTTTATGCTAACAAATGCTGGGAAACAGTGGCTCAGGTCTTTAAGCAGGCGATGGATCCAGACCTCCTATTCAATGTTCATTTAATGCGAACAAGTCCTAGAAATGGCAGACATCTGCAATCACTCATCCGTGCTGCTAAGACCTGAAGGCACGACTTTGCAGGAACTTCTTCATAGAGGGCAGATTGTTTTTAGAGCCCAATTCAGAGTATGGGATAGAGGAATCCTGCTTTCATTAAACTGCACTTGTAAAAATATTTTCTGGGCTTTTACCCTGGTACAATTTCACTTTGAGATCTTACTACTCACCACCTCCCTGAGGCTGGGAGACTGTCATGCTGTTGGGCACTAGTCATGTCCAAGAGGCAACAGGCGAGCAAACAGCTTTGCTTTGCCAAGCTGGAAGTGCCAAATTGAGGAAGGTAATGGCCAGAAGCTGCTTGCAAAGCTGCTGAGAATTTCAGGAAACTATGTGGTACATCCATGCCGAGCCATCGTGGCTGTGCCCTTGGGATGTGCCCTCTGTGCTGCCAGGCCAGCAGTGGATTGGCACACATTCCCACTGACCTACATTAGAGGGATTCATGAGTCACACATTAAAAAAAAAAAATCATTTCTGTAATGAACAGACTGTTGTTACTGAGGTGGTGATTGCTGTGAGATGCTGAGCAAGAACCTTTGGATATTTCAATATAATAATGTACTTCTAACATAGCATTAACAAAAAAGAACTGGCGTTAGGCTTTTATACAAATATTCAAGGCCCTTTATGGATGAATTGATTCTGTTGTGCAGGTGGGAGTACTGAGGCATAGAAGAGTTGTTTTCTTCTCTAATCACACAGTAAGTCAATACTAGAGCAAGCAAGATAAACAAAGCGGGCAGGATATCCAAACCTCCCCTTTACCTTTGACTGAACAATGGGAGAGCCTTCAGAAAGGCCTGAGGCTCAAGTGTAACCAGTGGCAGAAAGTCAGTGGTACAAATTTTTAAGTCGGGAACAGATTGTTTCTCTTTTTTGACAACACATGCTCTGATTACATGAATATTTCATTAATCCAGGGACGTGCCATGTCATGTACAATACAGGAGTTCAGATGGATGGAGCACAGTGTTCTCCGCTGGCGTGCGGATCTGAAGCAGTGAGGTCTGGATGGGGATGATGATGGGATGGGTTATGGTGGGATCCATCCTGGGGCAGTTCAGAGGGACACACGGCAGAAGAATTGGTTTGGCGACATGTAGGGTGGGAGATGTCATTGTGGTATCCTCTTACCAAGCTGTTCGGGTGTGCCTCGATGGCAGTGTTTAATGAATCTGACCAAAAGTTTACCAACTTCTTTTGGCCATCTACCTGCACCCATTCTTTGCAGAAACAGACAAGTTCCAAGCCGTCTTCCTGCAAAAATAATGAAGACATGCAAAGCTTTGGCAAGTTGGAGTTTCCTGGGCCAAAGTATTTGAACAAACTTTTTTATTCCCCTGTAAAATGGACAGATTGGATAAGAACTTCTGAGAAACAACTAAGCTACAAGTCCCCTGTACTGCTGATATGGATGCACTTTTCCAAGACTCATCTCATCTTAATTTGTCATTTAGGGTATGTGTCTTAACTATTTTATTATTAGAGAACAGACTTTATCTCATTTACAGTATATTCATTCTTTCTAAAACCCTGCTTCTCTGGTTCTCACCTCTGCAAAATTTAAACATAGAAACTTAGCTGAGAAGATTATTTAAATAAGGGATTGTTTGTCCATCTCCAAATAGGAGCTGCCTGTGGGGCAGAAGAGCCTCCCGCAGTTCCAGACGTGAGCTGCAGATGGCAGAGTTGAACTGCAGACTCGTTTCAATACCCGAACTCATTTGCTCTCCAAACCAGCACACCAAATACTTTCAGTCAAGAAACCAAGGTACATGCGGCATCTTGTAGGTGAGACTCGCGATACAACGCCAGCACACAGCTTGCTTTGGAGAGGTTAACCTCCTCTTGCAGAATAGGTTCTTTTTCTCCACAAACACAGAGGTTCATGGCTGATATTGGTGGTGCCAGGGTTGCTCTGAGGGTGCTGCACCCACCTTATTCCACCCGCAGAAGAATAGAAAAACGTACAGAGAAAAGCACTGAAGATAATCAAAGTTTCTAGGATGGTTCTGGTTGAGGAATCATTAAATAAATTAGGATATCTTAGCCTGGAAAAGAGATGACTACATTGATGGTAGAGAGCAGGTGCGTAAGAAAGGGTGTTCATTGTCTCTGTAACACAGGAACCAGGACTGGCAAATAAATCATTTGCTGGTGTGTTCAGACAGGCAGAAGGAGGTATTGCTTTACATAGCCTGGAAATGGTAGGGCTTATCTCCACTGACACTGTGGCTGCCAAACCCTCGCGGCGCTTTGAAAAGCAATTGGACAACTTCATGGAAGAGGAATCAGTCGAGGGGTACCACATTCAAAGACATCCCCTCTGGGTCATAAGGAATGTGGTCCCTGTCGTTATACCTTCCCAAGGTGTCTGCTCTTTGAGGCAGGAGTCTGTGCCAATGGTCCTTTCAGCTGGCCTGATCCAGCACTTTCGGGGGTCTTGGCCCAGGCACCCAGGGCAGGGGGTGCTGTGAGGTGTGCAGCTTTCCATTCCGAAACACCTTTTGTGGCAGAAAGCTTTAGCCTGTGACCCAGCTACATTGCACAGGCTCTGAGGCTAGAAGATCCAAACATGTATTTAAAAAAAGAAATAAATCCCTTGACCTTTAAGTGGGTTTTGAAGGTGGGAAAGTGGAACTGATTCCTGGCTCTGGGTTTCCAAAGGCATGGGATGGCAGCATTGCACCATCTCCTTGAGCTTCTCCCTTTGCACTTAGCTAGAGCCAGTGGCGAAAGGCGGGGTGAGCCCCTGGTGTTGGGACCACTGTGCTTTAGAGCATCACGGTTTGATAGGCAGAGATTGGGCCTGTTTCTCACCTACAGCTCGTGCAAAGGCCAGGCTCTTCCTAGTTTGGTTGCTGCCTCTCTTCCACAGTTACGCTGCCCTGCTCTCTGCTGTGAGCAATGCATTTTTGGTGGGAGGATGCTGTGTGTGCTGGTGTCCTGGAGCACAGCCCCAGCAGCCGAGGAGCCCGGGCTGCCCTTGGCCCTCTGAGTGCAGCACAAGGCTGGAGCAAGCAAACCCTGGGTTCAGCGTGGCTTTCCTACCAAAAGATCTAGTTAATGGATCTGGATCTGTGTCACAAAGAGAGGGAGCAGGTGCAGGAGGGAAAGAGGGATCAGACCAACCTGGTGACCTGCACCATCCCACAGGTGACTCTGCAGTCACGACGTCTGAGTTAGCTGCCTTTCTCAAAACCTATTTTCCCTTTGAGGAAAAACAACTCTTTTCCCATTTTAATTAGGCTTAATTGGCAACATGGGAACAGCCCTAATTCATAGCCATTTCCTGGCAGCTCTAGATTTCATGTTGCTTAAATAGCAGTCGGTGCTCTGCTGGTAGCGTGTTGGGAGTGATTGGCAGCAGAAGGCATTAAAGCCAACAAAGGAGGAATAGGAGGATCTCAGTACTATGCTCTGACTGGGAATGCTGATAACCTGACGTTAACAACTGGATAATATATGCTGATCAGCAATTGCTCAGGTCCATTGGCTTCTTGACATCAGACAAACATGCTTTTAAACCATTTCTGTGGACTTGATATTTGGGCTTTTTAGCTTGCTGGCTGATCTGGTTAGACAAGGGGGCTCAGTGTTCCTGGCTGCAGACAAATTCCCAGTGTTATAAGGTTACCAGATCTGATATCCCTTAATATTGGCCAGGCAAAAATATGAGTAAAGAGTTGTTTAAAGTTTAAGATCAAACACATGCAGAGATGACACCTGATCACCATGTGTCTACACAACCTTTCTGCTAGCAGCAGGGCATGGCTTAGCAGCTGAAACACCTGGAGGATGTTCTTGCTCTTTGTGATGACGTTTGGTGATGGGGATCTCTCTAGCCAGAGGCAAAGCGGGTATCCACTAACTGGAAATTAACTGAAATGCATAAACTTGAGCAAAGGATGAATCTGAAGATCTGCAAGACGGAAAGGTGGGCCCAGCCTCTGAATGCTTTGCCTACACCACCTCAGGAGGTAATTGAGATGCAGTAAAAATGCTGTGACGTCCAGTGGCAAGAGTGCCATTACAAGGGAAATGGAGCAAGTGCTAATGTGAGATCATTTGCAAGATCATTCGGAGCCTTTTTTTTTTTTTTTTTCTGTCTGCCCAATGAAAGGGACTATTAAGGTGGAAGCAACTACTGTTTGCTAGTTAATTACTATGGGAAAATTAATACCCGTATATGTTTCTGATCACTTGCGCTTGGTAAAGTTATGCTGGCAGAACAAGCTATTCATCATGTTTTGTAGCTGAATGAAGAATGGTCACCTGGTTTCTGACAGCCAGAAAGCAGAGCGGCTCTGATCTTCGTGCGTGCTGTGCCCTGGCTTGGTGCTGTGGCAGGCGACAGGGGAGAAAGGACCCACCTGAACGCTGACCTTGGCTTTCCATCCTAGAAAAGGGTCAGCTCAGCCCAGTGCGGTGTCTGTGCGAACACTCTGATCAATGCAGGCAAGGATGCCAAGATTTTTCCTTCAGCAGCCTGCACTGGCCTGTCTCCAGAATGTTAGTAATCTCCATGTCCAGTGCCTGATTTCTGTTTATCCTAAATTTGCTCAAATCCTGGGTGTAATCCTCTGTTGGGGTGGGGGAGCATAATTCTATTTATTGAACTACTTTTCCATAATTGCATTTGCCTCGGCTAACTCTCTAATCTGCCTTTCCCCAAATCTCACACAATTATGCCGGGATCAATTTACAGCCGCATATACAGGAAGGGGGCACAAGGAGGCAGCCGGGAATGTGTGTGTGTGTGTGTGTGTGTGTGTGTGTGTGTGT
>VYXH01011137.1:539887-638836 GCA_013397275.1 Burhinus bistriatus | reverse complement strand
GTGTGTGTGTGTGTGTGTGTGCACATGTCCATGGGGAAAGCAGAGCGCTGAGCATGGCTAGTCCTGGGCAGCAGCTGCCTCCAGCGCTTGCTCAGCTAAGCTCTGCCGCTGCCTGCCAGTGGCTCCGATCCCAAGCAATTATGTGGAGCTGCCGTGTGCCAGAGTTGTCCGTTCTGCTTCACAAGAGGCTGAGCAAACGGCTTTCTCCGCTATTTGTTCATACCTACCTCCCAGGGTGAGGTTCACAAGGAGGATAAGAGGTAAAGCAAGGCCAGGCGATGGTTGTGACCTGGGCTGTCCTGTTCTGCTCCGTCACAGCAGAGCAACCGTCGCATCGGCAGGACCCACTTGCAGGAGCTCGTTGCACCTCCAGGCAAGGCTACAGCCATTTTGCTTCATCACTTTCAGCAGGGAGGTCTCACAGCCTCGAGGTCCCACTGTGGCTTGGGAATCTCTGTCCCTTGCCCTGCCCGCATGTCCAACAGCCTTCTGCCTCTGCCCCGCACACAGGGCCCAGGGGTGCTCTGCTGCAGGAGCCAGGTGGGTGCTTCAGGCTGGTGGACATCCCGTTCCCAGTTTAGCAGTACCACAGGCATGGAAGCCAGCCCAGGAAAGCTCCCCAGGGTTTCTTTTTCCCGGGAGGTCTTTCATCTATTCCTGGAGCAACACCAAAGATATTTTGCACAAGAGTACACGGCCCTTGACCGTGCAGTTGCCATTGAATTATGATGATGTTGAGCAGAGACCCCCCACTCTGTGCCTCCCGCAGTGGCTGCTTCTTCCACCCTGAAGGAATCTGCCCCTGCTCTTCCTCTCTATCTGCAGCCCCATCGGTCCAAGAGCAAACACACCAGAAAGCTTGATACGAGCTTGCTTGCAAGAACAATCTCCTGCAGGGATGGGGCTTTGGCTAGGGGCTAGTATATAATGTTTGGCTTCTCAGTTATTTTTTGTTTGGTTGGGGTTTGGGGTTTTTTTGGTGTTTTGTTTTGTTTTGTTTTGTTTTGTTTTGTTTTGTTTTGTTTTGTTTTTAAAAAAGAGAAAATCAGAGGGATGAAATTACAGGGGAGGAAGGGACCGCAGCAGAAATTTTGATAGGAGCATTACAATAAGCAGCCTGCCAAAACCAAAGAATTGGATTGCAAACTTCATTTAGGGAAAAAAAAACACTCCACAGGAAAAAAGATCCAACATCTTCAGACATAAATGTTTCCTCTTATGAATTTGAAATACTTCCTTAAATTGCACTTTTAACTGCATTAGGAAACAAAGTCAGAATCAAAGCGAAGTAAGCTGGATGATGCTGTAAAATTTTCAGAGTTTCTCTAGATGGGGGATTTGGACATTTTCATATTCTAATTCAGGAACAGACAAATTTTGAATGCCTGCAATTCTCTGGGAGCTCATCTTCCCATCCCTCGCTTAACTCTTCTTGAAGGATGAGAGAGATGGCGTGCAGAGTGAGCGACTGCTGTGAGGAACTGGTGGTGAAGTGTCCTGTTTTAAAGGGGTTTGGGGGTGTCAGAGATTTTTCTAGCTCACAGGCATCCAAAATGTGAAATTGTCATCATAATAGAGCAAAGCAAGGCTGTGAGGGCTTCGAGGGCCAGGTGGGTGCTGGGGAAAGATCCCGTAGACCTGTTTTGTGCAGACACTCTTCCTGGCTGTCAGAAGGGAGCAGCTCACCTGCCCAGCCTGGCTCTCCCGCATCACCTGAGTCCATTCAGCTTAAATTCCCTCCTGGCCTGCAGGTACAGAGGCAAAAAGGATGGATGGGGTTCTCAGCAGGCATGCTCTCAGCCCCACATGGCTGCCATGAGTTGTATTGCGTGGCTTCATACATGCAACATGCTACAACTACTTGTTAGCCCTTTTTCAGCGAAGGGAGCTGAGTTACACACCCATCCATTGCAAGAGCTCCTTCTCCTTCCCCTCTCACAATTTGCTAATGTAATCTAAATAGTAAATAATATTTTAAGGAGCTTTCACTCAATGAAGAGGCTCTAACAACCTTTGCCCCGAAACATTCTGGAGTGTTTTTGAGCAGCGTAATGAAAACTCTCTGAAGAACAAGGCAGTAGAAGAGCCAATATTACAAATACCCTCAGAGTCAGTTAACTTAACTTCTTTATTGATCTTCCCTGAAAATGAAGTGCTATAGCAGAGACGTTAAGGCAAATAGATAATAAACACGAGAGACTTTTAACACGTGAAAACTGAGATTACAGTTTTAGGGAAGACGTTAATAGAAGTGCAGTGCTGATCTCCCCCAGGGTTTCCCAGCAGATTAGCCAACAGGCATTAGTTACCATACTATAAAACACACCCTTTTTGGCATCAAGTCAGGAGGAGGCCAAAGTCTGGCTCCCGCTTGTCTCTGAAGGAAGAGACACATCAGGCAGCAACTAAAGCGGGACTGAGAAGGTGCGTGAGGGTGCCAGGCAGCACAGCCAGGGATGGACTTCAGCTCTGGGCAGCTCTCGGGAGTTTTGGTCCTATGGCAAGGCAGACCACTTAGCATCACAGCTTTACATTAACTTTGGTCTATGCTGGACCAGGACTAGTTGCCCATCTGGCATCTGTTTCCAAAGCAAAACCTTAAAATTCTTAAGAAAATTGCCCGTCAGGCCCTGCCAAGACACCAAACCGTGCCAGCCCCAGGTGAGACGTGTGTGCCACTGCCCAGGGGAAGGAGGCAAGCACAGACCCCAGCCCGTACGCTTTTCTGCTGCTGCTTGTCCTCTGACTCTGGATCCCCACGGTTTTGCCGAGAGAAGCGGTGGCATCTCTTTGCTCTGGAGAAGACAGAAGGAGTAATGGGAAACACTTGGTTTGGATCAAATCGGTACTGACTCAGACCTCCCCTACCATCAAGCTGAGCCTTTCATTATGTATATTATGCTCTTCTGGCCTCCAGTCAGGACTGGAACAGCATTTCTAAAACGTCATAAAGACCTGCGATGAGATTCCTAATGCACAGCTTCATGAAGCTATGTGGAAAGTTTGGATAAGGATGCAGGATTTTGGTTCCTTGTTTGACTCCACTCAGCAAACCTGGAAAAACTGGCTGATGGGTCATCTCTGGATGCAAGCTGGCCTCCCCTCTCCAGTGCAGAAGATCACGGGGAGCCCCGTCTCCCACTGCCTTCGTGCTGCCCCTTTCTAAACGCAGGAAGCAAACAGCAGGATTTGCAGGCTGTTGGCACTACTTGCTTGGTTTCAAGCACAGCTTAAAGGCTTTTTTTTTTTTTCTCATAGAGGTTTTACTGTTTCTCTCATGTTGATCTTCATTCCCAACAGCCATGACCTGAGCTAACAGTGGCAAGAAAAGGCACTGCATCTCTTTTTGAATTGCACAGCTGCAGCTCTGCGTTTTTGAAGGTTCAGTACCTAGGGAATGAGAAATGTCAATATTACCATATAGTTCTCCTTGGGTAATATCAAAATCCTCCAGGTGTCAGGTTAATTTAAAGCCAAAAAAGAAATCAAGTTTAATCACAATTTTGTGATCTTTTCTGCCTCTCACAGGAAAAGGTCCCCTGACTACGCTAAAAAGATGTTAGATGTTTCAAGGACATTGATTTGTTAGAGAAAAACTTGCATTCCTTGATCTGAACATCTCCCTGAGCAAGGGAGGATGGGGTGTCCCAGGCTCAGGAGCCAGAATCTGCTCAAAATTGATGTATTTTAAGTTTCTAGTTTAGATCGATTTCCATTTTGGAGCCATCTTTTCACTTTGGTGTGAGGCAAATGAGAAATTGCTCTGGCTTCCTGGTGGCCTTCAGACAGCTAAGGAGCACCCTTGGGAAATGCACCTTCTGAAATCACCTCTGAGCCACCCCAACTCCTACAAGTGGTGAGCCAGGGCAGGGCAGCACCTGCCTTGGAGTGCTGGAGCCCCTCCAGAGGCACCATGGCCCCTTGTTCCCACCACAGCTTCTCCTCTGCAACTGGTCTGGAGCGCTTGAGAACCAGCCCCAGGAAAGGGCTTTTCATTCCCCGTTCCTGCTCGGTATTTTGAAAGGGAGGAAGGCTGGAGGAATGAGGGGGTTTGAAACAGGGAAGAGGGAGAACACGCTTCCTGGGGGAGCAGCCAGAGGAAATTGCAAGGAGATGTTAGATTTAGAGGTCCAAAGACCCCAGCCGCCATTACGGAGAGGAATCCAAGGAATCCAGCGTGTCACCACTCGGCAGAGGCAGGACTATGAGTCTGCAGCATGGAGGGCGAGAGAACGGAAACGACTGGAGAGGACATTGATTTTCTTAGAGGAAAAAGTGAGCAAGAATGACCTCAATGGAAAAATATTTTCTCTCTCTCTTTCCGTCTCACAGACAAATATAGCAGTACATGTTATGCAAAGGCAGCGTTCAAGCACGCTTGGAATGAGCAACTTGGGAGGCAAATTGCTACCACTTGTCCTTACCCTTGTTTTTTGGCTTTTATTTCCTCTTTTCCCGTTGTCTTCTCCCCTCTGGCCTGTCCCCGACAGCTGCCACAAAGCCACCTCAGAGCGAGTCCCTGCCTCAAGAGCAGAGGGGGGTGCCCAGGGGGCAGCTGCCAGCAACCACCCTGAGAACCACCACCGGTCTTCACAAAATGACCTGAGAGAAAAGGTTCATTTAACCTGCAGGTTAAAGAAGAAGGGAGAAACCTTTGGGTTGAATATTAGGAAGGTCTTTGCAGCAGTAAGGAAATGCTGGGCAAGGCTGCCTGGAGATCTTGCTGACACCTACTCCTGGGTGTCTTTAAGAACCAGTTCAGCAATATCTGTCCAGAAAGGCAGAGGCACAGGCAGTCATCCCTCCCAACAGACTCATTGCTCAGTGACAGACCAGACGATTTTCTTACCGGCCTATTTCTGTGAAATTTCTTTCTCTTTCACTATGAATGTTACAGAACATTTTTGCTTGGGGTCAAAAGGCTGCCAAGTGCCTTTAGCTGTTTCGATCATCTCCTGTTTCCCCAGCCCCAGCTGCATTTTCCCAGAGGCTGCTGCTCCCGTGGACCTGCCTTGCTTCAGCGGCTTCACGGATGCTTGTCCTCGGTTTGCTCCCATGCAGGAGCCAGCTCGGAGGGGCTGGAGGTGCCCTGTGACCCACGCTACCCCACAACCGGTGCCAACCCCAGCTCGCACCAGTGTGCGAGCGCAGCATTGGAAACACCCAGGGGAGCGTTCTGAGCAAGGCTCCCATCCTGTGGTTACCCCTGCTTGTGTTTCGTGTGCGGCACTGAAAATTTCAGCCTTCTGGTGAAACATGGAATTGCTCAGCAAAAAATCCAAATGCAGAGGTGAGAGGCTGCACACCCACGGCTGCTCCAGGGGAAGGAGAAGGAAGACTCACATTTGGGTGCAAAGAAGAAATCCTGCCTTGCACTGCCAGAAGTAACCAAAACCCACCCTGTCCTCCCATAGGACTGATAGAAGCAGCTCCCAAGCCTTGGAGACAGCTCTGCAACTAGACCTGAGACAGTGCAAAACAGGGTAGTACTCTCGCTCACCATCCCACCACGGGCCCGGGGCAGAGGTGGGTTTTACAGCCCAGAGTCTCCCAGGACAGAGCTGCAGGTCTGGGGAGTCCCAGAAATAAGTTACTTGCAGAAGAAACCATTGGGCCAGTCTTTTTCATCCAAGGTGGCTGCATCCATGTTTTACATGTCTGTATCACTTGCCTTGGCCAGGAGGCCCCAGGTCCTGCCCGTGCTCATTTCTGGCAGCTCCCTTCTGGCACTCGCCACACCTCCCAGGGCAATTTGGCTCCGCTCCCTGGCACTCCCACGGGCTGTGAGCATTGGGGCAGGGCCCGTCCTGGGGCTGCACAGACACCCAACACCTGTCACTCCAGGGGCATCATCTGGTTTGTCCTCTTACTCAACAAGTAATAATAGTAGCAATATCAACATCAATAACAATAGCAATAACAATAGCAATGCTTCCCTTCCAAATGCCAGAATAATCCCCATGTTGCATTTATGAGAAAAAAATAAAAATGAAGAAATCTAGTGTCTTTACCAAACCCAGACTGTGAGATAGCTGGAAACTGGCATGGATATCTTCATTCCTAACCCTCAGCTCAGCCACTATGTAAAGGAGTCGGACAACATCTGCAGTGCTGTCTCTACGATGTGTTGCCTCCCCGCCAAGAGGAAAGTGGGAAAAAGCAGAGACAAAGGAGTTGTCATCACCCACATGGGCAATGTCATGTCCAGAGCGGATGGTGAGGGCTAATGGTCTGGGCAGTGCAGAGGTAAGAACAACCTCATCTCCCACAGCTGAAGTTGCTGCCTGCCATTACCCCAGGACTGCGTTTCCCTCTTTTCTTGGATAAGCATGACGCTGAGAGCGTGGAAGAGGTCTCTCCTCCACAAAGCCAGTTGCGTCTGATTTCCAGGAAATCAATCAAATGGGACAAAACTAAAGCAAACAGATCGATCTGTAAACAGAGAAACTTTTCTCAGTCTTTCATAAGCAAAAAAATAAAAGCAACAATTACCTTCCCTAAAAAAATAACAGCAAATGTCATTTGCCAGCACCGTTATTTCCACTCCCGGTGGGGAGGCAGACTGGTGCTGCTCCCAGATTTTCTGTGAATGGGCTGGGAAGCAAAGCAATTTAGGCAAAAAAGAATAAACCATTCATCCAAACACAACAGTTAGTTGAAGAGTGGTTGTAAACAAGTCAAGCTTTCTTACCTCCTTGCCATTTCATGTGCTCGGCGGTTTTGTGAGAGGTGGCAAAGCTGTGAGCGGTGGGATGTGCAGTAGGCACCCAGCTGTCCCACTCGCTGGGGCAGATCTCCCAAGGCAGACTTTGTACCCATTAAGAAGCGTGAGGATGAGGTGGTATTTGCCTAACTAAGGAATCATTTGTTCTTGCAAAATATTAAAAATAAAAATACTAAAATTCCCCAAGCTTCATACAGAGTTTTTTGTACTTATAGCCTGCAAGAAGAGTCGGTCCAATACTGGTGGCTGGGGTCAAGCCAGTTTGTAATACACGTTAGGTTTCCAGCTGGTGGTGCTGTGCTGCCTTAGCACCATTAAGACAGAGGCTAAGTTCTTCCTCATGGTGACTCTGGGATTGGTAAAATCCACCTTCACCCCAGCTCTTACCACAAATATTCCCCAAACACTGTGGTTGCATCAGGGCCATGGTAGGGGGCAGAGGAGAAGCCAAGCGGAAATCGAGCCAGGAGCCAAACCCTTCCCGGTGGCCTCATGTCGGGGACCTGCCCAAGTGCTGACGGCCAGGGCTGGGATCCCTCCTTGTTCCCGCTGCTCAGCAGGAGGAGAGAGAGACCCACTGCTGCTGGGTGCGTGCAGGTGCTGCCGGGGTTTGGATGGAATAGTGCCATTTGGGCACTGCAGCTGCACCTCCAAAGAGCTCATACTCATTGGTACAACTTCCCAAGGGATAACAAATCTGTTCTCTACCACGTTGTTTCCAGTCTTTTGAGGATTTTGATTAAAAAGCTGCATTTTTCACAGAATTTTCACCTCTTTTTGGCAAAACCAATGTTCGTTGACAAGTCAGTTTTCAGCCAAAAATATTGCATCAGGGAGAAAACGCTGAGTGGTCCAACTGCCCCTACTTGAGCCGTACAGCCTGAGGAGAGGTACCGTTGCAGATGTATTCCCTCGAAGAAATTACTGGACCTAATGGGACAGGACAGGATGGAAAGGAAATAATAAATACAATTTGTTAATGGCCAAAAGGAGACAGAACAAATTTAAAGCAAAAAAAAAGAGAAAGGGATAGACTCTCCACTAACGAGCTATTGGGAGGAGAGGTAACGGGCACAGGATGAAAGAAGGAAGAGCTGTGCTATCCAGGTGGTCACCTGTATGACACTGAAGAGGTTTTTTAAAAGCCACAGCTTCTCCTAGGCACGTGTCTTAGGAGATAACAATAATTTTGTTTAGTTTGGCACATTCACAGCACCTGACAAGCGGGCATCTAGAAAGGTCCTTTGATTTTCGCTCCATAAACTGTGAACACAGGCTTCACAGGAGGAAATTTCAATGTGATGATAACCCCTGAAAAATATCTAAAAAGCATATGCCAGAAGGGTCTGCTGCAAGGCAAGCATTAACTGTTTGACCACTGGGGCTGACTGCCCCTCTGGCATCAGATCTCAGGAACTCGCATCCAAGCGGCTGGGGAAAAAGCGCCACCAGTTTGGTGTGCTCATTTTCCAGGTTCTGCACAATTTCTTGGCAAATAAATAAAGACTTTGTTGAAGCAATTTTTTTTTTTCTGTCAGCAAACACAGTATAAAACATGGTTTTGTGTGAAAAGCCTGAAGCCAAACAGTGATGGATATTTTTTTGCTGCCATCGATCATGTGGAAGAGCTGTTTGGAGACTGCTGTCTCTAAATAACACCCTGTGTGTTTGAGACGTGATGTATACAGCCATTCAGTCTGTCTTCGGGATGATAAAAGCCTTCAGATCAATCTCCTTACGGATTTCTTCATCTGCATCTCCTGGACCTGGTGATGGGAAACTTGGGATACAAATCTCTTCTGCTTCTTTTAAAACACTTTGTTGCAGAGTTGGTAGTGCCATATTGATGAAACCTGACAGTAATATTTTTTTATTTATTATTTTATGTATTTATTTATTTATTAATTATGATCATCACTTCTTAGATTTTAGAGTTACTGGGACATGCATGGATTTCCTGGCTGAGCCAGGGGACATTTTCCCCTTTATACTGCACAAATGTATATTCCCTCCACCTCTCCCAGACCACTTAGGGCAACATCTGCTCATGAATGATGGCACAGATGGATGCGTAATTTGCCAAGTGCCCAGTCTTCTCATCCCGTATAGCACCAACATGCAAGCGAGCCTTATCTACAGCTCGATGCTTCTCTGAGCAAAGGCAAATGACTGACTGAGGCGGTCCTGGCCTCCCCAAGGATGCCCTATCCCTCTGTGCTACCTTGCTAATGCTGGTTCTGGTTCATTCAGGACTTGCTGTCCCTTCTCTCTTCCAGACTGTCTCGTACCATGCTTCTCTCCACAGGCCATATGTACCATCACCATCTTCCATTGATCTACATGGGCCACGCAAAGGGCCAAGCAGGTGGAAACGGATGGTCCAGTAGATTTGGAAGGACTTGCCAAATGATTTTAATTCCCCAGCTCTAATTCAGCATCCTCTGCTTTGACTTGTTGTTCTTTATTCCCTAATTATATTCCAGCTGATGCACACCATGGGGGTCCAGGTGATTGAAGGCCCATCATGACCTTAGAAGAGAGGCCAGAGACAAAGTTCCCCATGTCAGTCTGGGATCATCTTTCTCACCCCTACCAGGACAAGGTAATGAAGGAGTCTGAAGAGCTTTGCTTTTCCTACAAGGTACCTGTTCTGCCTAATTTGCACATGCTGACTGGAGTAGGGTCTCGGGCCACCGTCCTCCTACTTCACGCTCTGTGGCTTACAGGAGCTGTCTCCACACATCCTGCAGCACAGCAGGCTGAACAGAGCTGACCTACAGGCCAAGCATTTTGCGCTAATTGAATAATGTCTTCCATTAAGGTCACTAGCTATCAAAGTGCTAATTTTCTTCCTGAGCATGAGGGTCAGATTTTCCAAAGCAAGATACCAAGGAGAAGACCAATGCAACGTGAGCTACCTCTAGCACCTTTCCTGGGTTCTTGCTGCCAGTGAACTGAGACACCTTTAGCGGACACGTGTTCCGAGATCTGTAGATCCTGACCATTTGGCCACCACCAGAGACTGAAGCCACAACCATCACTGTAAAGATCTTCTTCTGCTTCAAGATAAAGAAACACACTCTTAAGCAAGAAGGACGTTGCAGACTTTTACCATTTCACTTTGTGTACAGAGATTCAATGTGATTGTGAACGAGGATTTAGTCTTGCCCTACTGCAGATGACCCATGAAACAGCTAAGGGGTCAGTCAGCTCTGCAGATACCTGATCTGCACAAAAATCAGGACTGCACCTTTCCCTATAGCTCTGAGCTGTGACGCTGCGAAAAAATCAGACCTGTTTACAGATGCCCCGTGGGCAAAAATATTGTACCTTTGACAAGACTAATGCAAAACTCAAGAGGGATAGTTTGAGAAAAAATCACTTAAAGGCATCTTCTTGTCTCCTTGAGTCTATATTACACAAAGTAATTACAATAAAAACAAGATTAATTACTATCGAGCCTCTAAAAATGAGCTGTGTATATTAGTGTCCCTAAACAAGACAGCGCCTGGGATGAGGGCTCTCAGAGGAGATAATCTCTGTCTCTTCCCCTCTGTGCACACACAAAACAACATTCTCATCATTCTGATGTCACGGCACATCCAACAGATGAAAAAAAAAAAACCCAAACAACCAAAACAACCCCAAACCTCACAGACCTATCCAGGGAGCGCAGCCAGTGGAGGAAACAAGCACACATCTTACATCAGCCTGCATCCGGTTGCTATGCAACCAGGAAATCCACACGTGTTGCCATGACGATGCCACTTCATCACCATTCACTGCACAGCTCAAGAGTGCAGCAAGTTGTCCGTGTCGGGACAGAAAAACGTGGCATCGAGCAAGAGCATGGCAGGGCGGTGGGCAGGGGGGTGCTGCTATCACAGCCCCTCCCTGGGGCAAAGCAGGCAGGGCTGCGGGGAGGCCTTTAACCTGTTCTTCTTACCACTTGGTGGCTCAGCATTTTCGCCGGTGTTTCTCAAACGATCCCACGTCCGACGTCTATGACCACAGCCACAGACAGCACACAGATGGGCAACACGTTCTGTGTCAGGTGGCAGCATCCTCCTCCCCTGGTGGCTCCTGTGGAGCTTGCAAGGGAGAGTAAATACATGGGCCGGGAAGAGAGGGAGCTGCTCGTGTGTTGCTAGCAACACACACGGCTTCACAACCTTGATTGCTACTATGTTACGATGCTCATAATCAGTAGCACCAAAAATAATAAGGTGACGATATTAAAGACCAATTACTGAGACAACTGGAGTGCCATATAATGCCACATTAACCCAGGAAGGATGAGCAAGCTTGGCTTCACCGCCTAGATCCTCTTCAGAGATGGGAAGAGAAGAAAGGGCTTTGACTGGAAAGGGGGCATATTGTTAACCAGGCCTTGATGTTGAGCCCAGTGGTCAGCAAAGCCAACCACCATATTGCAGCACTTGGGCAGGGATGCTCGTGAACAAAATCTCTGTCCTCCTACAGAAAATAAACACTGTGGCCAGCAACCACCTTTACTACCCTCCTCCACGCTCACATTTTTGCCACGTGAACTACTGCTTATTGGCAAAAACCAGTATCAGCTGCCAGTGCCTCAAGCACTGCAAATTATGGAAAAGTTTTAGAGAATAAAATCTTGCCAGGCAGGTGCAATAGCTAGTTCAGGCCCTAAACACGTTGGAGGCATCACAGCTGGTTTGTGCCCATGATGCAGATGAAATGGCACGTGATCTCAAGTCATCAGTTGAGTTATTCACAGCTGGCATTGGACCGGCCCTGACAGATGAAAAATAATGGAGGAGAGGGAGAAGTCCTAGATGAAGACACAGCTGGAGGGGAGGATCTGAAACAAATTGCTCTGAGGATCGGAACGAAATAAGTTTGCAGCCCAATGTGACACAAGAAGGGTCAGCTGGTGTTGAACACTACAGGAAGGGCATGTTGGGATGCAAGCAAGAAGGTCAGCCCTGCGGCTGCAGTGGTTGCGCTGGGATGGTCTGATGGTTCCTCTCTCTGCAATGTCCATCAGCCCACTAGGGCTGGTGTATTGATCTCAGGGCTGACTTTTCTGGTTTGAGCAACAACAAGCCCTTTTATTCCCTTTTCTCAGATGAAAACCACAGCTCCTCAATGAGAAAGGACAAGGTCTCCGACAAGGTCTAGGCACTGCCGAATCCCATTTAAACTCTGCAAGAACAATAACCAGAAACCAGACATGCAGGACCCTCCTATGGAGCCAGGTGTGAAGTTTGCCTGGGTTTCTCCAGAAACCCTGTCAACCTCCCACCTGCCCATTCTGGCTGCCTCCAGGCCTCCTGCCTGCACCTGGGGCCATATTCGCAAAGGAATCATTACAGAGGCTTTTGGTCACCACCAGGCACATTTCCTTCTCTGAATACTCAGTATCTGCTCCAGGGTTGAAGAGCTGAAGCACTGAGAGCTGAACCAATGCATGGGATACTCCAAATTCTGGTCCTGCTCATGGATGCTGTTATCGCAGAGCAAGGTGTGCTGGCAAAGAAATACAAATTCTGGCCATTGCTCTGTTGGTACGTATTTTGCCTATAAACCCAGCAAAATGCTTGCTCTTCTTTTGCCTTTCCCTTCTTTTTTTTTTTTTTTTTTTTTTTTGAGTTGCAGCGCCTGCCTATGTAGTAAACACATCCACAGGAACAATATTAAGAAAATGGAAAAATTCAGATCATTTGCCAGTCTGCTCATGCTTGGAGCAGCACCCAGGGTTTGGGTTTAAAAATAACCTTTAAATTTCATTTAATAACTGCTATCAAAATCCTATCTGAATCCTAATGCAATTTTTTTCTTCTTCCCGCTTTCCACATCCATCTAGTCTGAGGGAGGAATGACAAAATATTGTCATTACGTGTCCTTCATGTCTCCGTACGGCTCTTTGTAATTTAGCTGGTATTTGACTCAGCCATTTGAAAGAGCAAATCCTAACACAGTACGTTCATGCAGCTCCTTTCTCAGCGAAGGAAAGGAAAATTGCTGGCATCACACAAAAGCTTCTGTATTTTGCTCTCCATGTATATGTTCCCCTCTGTGCTCTGTGGCTTTTCAAAAACTACCAGACTCGCCCAACCAACACAAATCTATTTTCTTTCCATTTTCTTCTTCTTCTTCTTCCTTTTTTTCCAGAGGGAGGTTGTGTTTGTATTTCCATCGGACATCCCCTGGCACCGATTGCGAGGCGAGGTGGGTGTTTGTGCCTCACCCGTGCCCCGAATGTCAAGCCCTACCTTTGACGCCAGGGCACTTACTCCACGGAGCTGTGGTTGTGGTACCTTTCCATAGAGAAAGGTAATGCTGCTCCCGCTCCGAAGTGACTGCAGGGAAAGATGTGGGGAAAAGCCCCTCTTGTTTCAAGCCTAGCACTTAGATCATGGTTACCTTAGGGCAATGCGGGCTTTACCCAGCAAAGACACGTAGGACGACCTTTGTGGTGATTTTATCTCATTTCTTGTTTCACAGTAGCAACAAAGATGGAAAAATAGTCAATGGGCCTAAGGAAGGATCGTTAGGTTTCCGCATCAGGCCAAGTAGAAGCTGGTCAGAAAAAAGGTCTGTGCAGCCCATTACCTGAAAAGCAGCTATTAAGAGGAGAATAAAATCAGGGCAAAAATGCGAGGGTTCTCGCTCGCAAACCCTCCACATCTCCAGCAACGTGTTGCTGAGGAGCTCAGCAGCAGAGATGTTTTCTGTGCATTAACTAGCTCTCCAAAGAGCTTTCTTCTGCCAACATGTGTGCTCTTCCCTTGGATCCGTATGAGGCTTTTGGTGTCCCCAGCATCCTGGGGCAAGGCGCTTGCTCCCCTGCTTTTTTGCTCACCACGCAAAGAGCCAGCTCCTTCTTGCTGCGGCCTCACTACTGCAAGCGATGCACGGAGCAGACCTCACGTCAGAGGGACACAGGGTGAGCCTTGCCACACACGGCAGCTCATGCTGCTTCCCCTTCCCGTCTCCTGGCCAGCCCTGACCTGTACAGGACTCCTTCCCGGCCCCAAAGCAATGTCAGAGCAGAACTGTAGCTTTCCATTTCTTTGCCGTTCAGCTCCCAAGTGCTCAAGCGAGCAATGAAACGGTAGCTGCAGGATAGGGGGCGAGGGCTTGGAGAGGGAGCCACAGAAATGGCTTTCCACAGCTGGCAAGGGGGAAAAATAGCTCTGCTGGCGCACAGCTATAAAAAGGTTTATATGCTGCACTTTGAAGGAGAAAATTGACTCCATTACAGTCAAGTGGCTCGGTGCCTTCAGCTGTGTCTGGACACTTCTGATGCGCAGGGAAATTGTTTTGATGCCTTTTGTTGTGCTCCTTCAGCGGAGCTCTGCAACCGATGTGCTCAGCCACCTGCCCTCCCCGTGCCCGCTGGACCCGGGGGATGCGGGAATCACTGTGTCAAAACTATCCAATCTTCTGCTGATCCTGCCGATGTTTTCCCAGCTACTTTTGAGCCCACAGTCCCTCCTGTCTGGTGGAACCCCTTGTTTCCATCACTGTCCGCAGGCTGCTGCTCTCGTCCCAGGGCCTTAGGGGGAGAGTGCAGGGCTGGCGATCTCCTGCGGGAGCAGAGTAGGTGCCTCAGGTTCAGACAGACAGAGGCGAGGATTTGGTCAAAGTTTTTATCTGTCTCAGACAATGAGAGCACCTCTTGCATTTGCTGTGCTGGATTTCTGACTGCAGATCTCCCTGGCAGGCAGCAAAGAGCACCCACACTACGTATTGCTGGGTTTTGGTTCTTGTCTCCAGTAGAGATCTTCCTTCTCCTCTCCTCCTTCCCACACTATGCCCCAGGGGATCCTATCCCCAGATCCTCTGAGGTTTGAGGAATGTGAGGTTCATGCCTCTTTGGGACCGTGCCCATGCTCCCAATTGGGACCAGTAGTGTCGTGCACCAGTTTGCTGTGGGAACACTGACCTGGATAAGGACCCTTGCGTTGACTGTGCTGTCAAACTGTGAGTTCAGTGGTGTTCTTCTCCAGTCTTGAAGCATTCACTGCTCTGATGAGCTATGGGCGGCAGAGCTGAGAGTGCCACCTCTCTCCAGCCAGCCAACATAGACCCATGGCAGCTCTGCGCAGGCATTGCTGTCGCTGGATCTGGACATCTGGGACCCAGGAGAAAAAAAAATAAAAATCTTTAGCAGAATTTGTCAGACTGGACTTGGGATAGGGGCTTTGGCTTCCAAGGACATTGAGTGGAAAGGAGCAGAGCTACATGCGTTAATAGCAGCAGAGAATTTGGCCCAGCGTTCAAGTCTCACATGAAAGCCCAGAGTTTAAAATGATTTCTGGCTTTGAAATATCCTGTGAGTTGGCTGCTTCTGTCTTTGTAAATTACTTGTTTTGTTACCGTCACATATGTTTTATACACATGGGCCTTTCTGGCATAGCTTATTCCCTATAGGAAACCCATATGCTAATTTTTCCCTGCATGGGCACAGCCTATCAAGCTGCTAACGGAGTACAATGAGTGATGGAGAATGAAGTTTTCATTTTCATCTGAGAGCAGCGGCCCCAGCAAGCAGATGTAGCCAAGTGAGGCTGACATTTAAAGCAACTACCGAGATTACATTACTGAGATTATATTTAATATGGCTGGCCAAATCTTTCAAACAAAATCAATGTTCTTTTACTTAATAATACCCTTGCCACATCTTAATGAAGGCTCCTCCAGCTCAAGGCCCTGTTTTTCTGCAGTCATTTCGTTGTGTGACATCGCTGACTGCATCAGATGGTACATAATGCTATTTTCATCTGTTTCTATTGGATTTTATGCGTCCCCATCCTTGATTTGTCAATTGCCGGATCAATTAATCAAGGGACTCTTAGGGGAGAAACATTTTTATTACTGAGAAGGAAGGGTAATTCATTTAAATTCTGCATCTTCCTGCAGCATCCAACATCTATTATTAACTCTCTTCGCCAGGCACGGACAGGAGGACGACGAGGGACCTACAGACCAGTCTGTGGCCACTTGAGTTATTTGCAGAAATAAAACACAGGCTGGGCTGATCCCTGGTCTGCCCCTTGGTTCTCACACTGGGAGAGGCACCCAGGCAGTGCCCCCGAGCCCAGGCAGCCCCAGGGGAGCCCGGGGATCCCATGGCTGGTCCCTGCACAAGGCTGAGCCTGTCACGGGCAGAGCCCAAGGACTGGACAGGCGACGCTGGAGCCCAAGCAGCAGTTGCAGCAGCTGTGGGTGAGACAAGAAAGGCACTTGTCATCCCAGTAAATTCAATTTAATTAGCGATGCCTGAAGAAATTTAGTCGAGACAGGAGCTGTACTAAAACTTTGTGCAATTACAGAGCCCAACGTAAGCCTTTTCTGAAAGCTGGGGGGAAAAAAAAGGTTCATTTATGTATCAGCTGGTGCCTGTCTCAAGGTGAAGTGTACCCCAGCAGGGACACCTCAGCATCCTTGTCAAGCTGTAATTTTGCTGCAGGCCCAGCTCTAGTATATTCCAGAAAGCAGGCTCCTGGCCCAAAAACAAGCACCAGTGATCGCATTTTCTCCCATCACCACAGCACAGGCGTGATTCCTGCCCACAAACGCACTCCCATCACTGAGACTGTTTCCCATCATGATGCCCTCTTCGCACGTACTGGGCTTTGCACGCTCTCTCCCAAAACGCAACATGGCCTTTCCACTGGGAGACTCTGTAGTAAGTGTGGTGGCTGGAGAAGCCAGCTGGGAGCTAGTCCCAGCCAAACCACAAACTCAACACATCAAGTCCAAAAAATCCTGAACGTCCAGGCATTCACAGCCAAATCGGGGTAGCTTTTGCTCTGGACAGGGGGCTGCACCAATAGCCCTGCATGATCCATCCCTCTCCCCAAATCTTCTTCAGAAGCAGCCCTGGTCTGGGAGTCAGGCTGCCACCCAAATTGATTGCCCATGGACATCTCCTCGCTCCCAGCTGACCGAAGGCTGGTGGTCCTCTTGCTCTGAAGACACCCTCCCTCAGGGTGTGGGCTAGAGATATCAAAAATAAATAAAGAAAAGGATTATTTAAATAGTGTCTCCAAAGAGGAAAATAAAATTGCAAGGCCCATAATCCAGTTAGCCATTTTTCAATCCCATTAACCCCCCTTAAAGAATTATTATCATTATTTGTCAGTAGAAAATCTGGCAGGGCTGGGGTGAACTCGGTCCTTGCAGCCACCAGCCCCCACCTTCCAGCAGGAAGGCACAAGCTCAACATTCCTCTGGGCTCCTGACAGCCCTTCTCCCCACCCCATAGGATGAAGCCCCCCCCCAATTTTGCAGCCACAGGGAGCCTGGACCAGCTGCGGGCACGCCAGGTGGCCGCATCTCCCCCTACCTATTGCGTCTGTCAGGTTCATTTGATGATCAGTGGTTGCTTAACGAGGATATGTGGAGCTGCTGGGACTGCAGGCAAACGATAAAGGTAGGGGGTTTGTGTCCCAGGGTTTAAAAATAAAAAGCAATTTCGGCAGCCGTTGCAGGAGAGGGATGTGCCTCGCGAGCCCATCCAGGGGACGTGGGGTCGGGGAAGGAGGAGCTGCTGTGGCAGCTGAGTTATCTGCAGGGAGGACTGAGGGGAGCAGAAAAATATGTGTGCAAAGGTCTCTGCCAGGCCCAATTCTTTCAAATAAATTATCTTGCTCAGGAAATATGCAGTGGGCAGACTGGCCCTGCAGCTATATTTGAATCAGTCCTTTTCCTCAGTCACTGTGGGACAGAGCTTCATCCCAGAGAGGCCAGGGCTGACCAGTGCATCCATGTGGTAGTACTGGGTTGGGTCTCTGAGCCTGAGGGTAACACTGCCGGGAGCAGAGGGGAGCTGGCACCCAGGTGCTTGGCCAGTGAGAGCCCAGAAGGACTGATCCAGTGCCACCAGTGGCACGGGTGGACTTTGCAGTGACTTCAGAGACCCCACAGGTAAGCAGAAGTAAGAGCGTGATGGGAGCAGCATCCTCCTGTGGATTATCTTAAAACCTCCAAGGTTTGCACTGAAGGTGAGACTGAGACTACGCATGGCTGCAATACAGAAAAATGCATTACCCAGTGCCCCAGGCCCACAGCATGGATGTGGCCACCGGTGTTGACCTCCCAGTCCTTCTCCAGGGGTCTGTCCTCACCGTCAGGGCTGCCAGCACCAGAAGTGGTTCAGGTGGGGAGCAGGACCCCAGTGCCCGACACCTGCAGAGCTCCATGTGGAACACTGACACAGTGCCTGTGCCTGCCTGCGTTTCTCTGTGCTGGGGCAGCCCCTGAACTGCCGGACCCCCTCTTCTCTCTGCCCTCTGCTGGCACTGCTCCCAAGACACTGCTGCTCCTCAGCCCACAGCTCAGCAGGATCCCCCTTTCGAGGCTTAATTAATACTAGCTGTAGCAGTCGAGAAGCGCTACTGCTCCTGTAGGTAACCTCCACCCTGACATTCATAGGAGAGAGCTGTTCTTCGGAAACACACAAAAATAGCAACGAGACAGCACTTTCTGACCAAGCTTTTCCAAACCATAACAAAGCGTGGATGCTCCGGGTGGGTCAGAGTGAACCCCTGGGATTACATAATTTGAATTGGCACCAGCGTTATGCAAACCCCACTGAGAGGGACATCGACCTTGGCGGTGATGAGTCACTAACTCATCACCTCCATGCAATTTACGCCTCTATAGTTTTATTCTATTTCAAGTGGAAGGCGGGTCTTAAAGCCGCACATGCCCATCTGGGCCACCTTTAGCATGGTGGCCTGGCCCTTGCATGGGGCAGGCTGCTGAACCGTGTGAAGGCAAGGACCAAAGATGTTACTGGGGATGTGACAGGGATGCGCAGCCATTGGGGCCATCACCAGTGTTGGGGGACAGGCTGTGTGGCCAGGCTCTGCTCTCTGCCTCTGACAGGCAGGTCCTCCATCAGGTCTACAGGAAAGCAGAATTTGGTCCGGAGTACAATATTTAAGATCTAAAAAGGTAAATGGCATGTATGGACACTGCACAAACACAGGATAGGGGCGATGGGGTAAGGACCACTCTTTGTCTATACTGCTCTGGGGAAACCAGGGTACTGCAGGCAAACAAATTCCCTTATAGTAGTAGAAACCAAGAAAACAGAGACTATTATTTCCTTCCACCTGTTCCAGTTTCCTAAAAAAGGCTCTCATTATCCATCTTTATTCATGCAAAACAGCAGAAACACCCCTCCAGCTGGCTGCTTACCTCGATGTCTCCAGCCTGATGCGAGGTGACTGGGGGCCACTGCTGCCACACTGGAGCTTCCCTGCTCCACCGGCACCTGGGCAAGCGTGAGGCAGCTCTGCTGCTCCTGTAGACTGGTCATCGAGCATGACGGAAACAAGCCTTCCCTTAGTTTGAGGGGGGTGCTTCTTTTACCTGCGAGTGGGCAATGTCTGGCAGGAGCCCTTCTCAGGTCTCAGAATTTGCAGGAGAGTGACAGTATCCTCCTGTTCTTTTGGCAGGAGGACACAGCGGGATCTCTGAGCAAAAGGGAGAGCTGGATACGTGTTGGCTTTCAGCTCCAAGGTGAACCAGATGTAGTCATTCTCATAACCTCCTCAGCAACACCCCCCATAACAAATCTGTCCTCAGGTGGCTCCTGCAAACTGTCTTCTGCCTGGCACGAGCAAGCCCCAGCTGGCTGCAGAGGTTTAGACAGCTAAGCATGCTGACAGACAGACATCCACAAAGCATTGAGGCAACCCCAGGCCAAGGAGGAGGCATGACGCACATGTCCTACCAGCACCCATAGCAGAGCTCAGCACAGGTGATGCAGACCAGTCTCCACATCTGGTACCAGCTAAGGACTGCCCTGATCCCTGAATGAAATCAATCATTTTTAGTGGTACTACACCCTATAAAGGAGGATACATCCCACTCGTGTGCAAGTTTCCCCCCTCCACATAGCAGAAGCGTCACCTGGAGGCTCTCCCAGTGCAGACCAGCACGGCACTGGGATGCAGCGGGCACAGCCTGGCTGAAAGAGGATGAGATCATGAAAGACCTGCTGCCTGCCAAGCCACTGGCTGCTGAGATCACTTTGCCCGAGCACCTCCTGGACGACATCCCACACACCAGAGGTGGATTCCCCCACCCTGTGTGGAGCAATGGGGTGGTTCCCTCCAGCCCTACCCATCCAGAAAGTGCCTGGTGCGCTGATAAGATGTACGCAGGCTTAGATGGTCATTGCTTGCCTTCTATATAGCTGATGCCCTCACATGGGAAGAAAGAACCCTGCAGCCTGGGCCATCCCCAGCCTGTATGCTCCTTCCACGCAGGATGCCCTAAGTCACAAAGCTGAAACCCAGAGAAGGCAGGTGAGCCCAGCACCCTGCCTGCAGGAGCTGGATCAGTGCAAGTCCAGAATTGCAGGCTCAGAAGGAGAACAGCCCAAAAAGGAGGTTGACTTTACAACAGAGTGGTTATGGCATGGGTCGGGGGTCTTTCTCCTCATTTAGGCACTGGTTCAACCTCCAGCACCACAGCAGAAGTTTGAAAGGAGGCTTAGCACAGCGTGGATCCTGCCTTTTCAGAGGCGATGAGCATCCGAGCATAACATCACAACCCCAGCCAGAGCCCGAATGGCACATCAGGGCCTCCTGACCTTGGCTCCCTGCGCAACTCGATGATGCCCTTCTGCAGCCGAGTTGTATTTTTAGGTCCTTCTCCCTGCTGATTCATTAGGGGAGCTAATGTTCTCCAAACTGCTGGGCATCTGACCCTCGAGGTGTGTACGCCATGCACTCCTGATAAATATAGACCACTTCAATTGCATAACCTGTCTAATAAGCAGTGGCTGTCCTCGTTGCGTGCATGCAGGGGACTGGGAACCGAAACGCCTCTGCCAAGGGTGTGAAAGGATGCCTCACTCTTTATTTATTTCCACTGTCTTCTGTTTTCGATGACTTCCTGCTGTGTCAACTTAATAGGTGACTCAGTGAGGTTCGGTGGCCCTGGAACTACTCCAGGTTCAGCGCAACCTCTCTGCTCTGCCCACCGCCGCCGGTGTGTGGGGTGAGGTCCTCCTTTCTAATCGTCCTCTCTGCTGGGGGAGATGCAGCAGAGTGGGATGGGTCAGGAGGATGAGGATTTGGAGACACCTAGTGAAAAGCTGGGTTCATTTCCTAACTGGATGTATCAGAGCATTTGGCAGACTAGAGGTAACCGAAGGACTTTATACCTAGGGGTGCAATGGTCTGTCACTGGAAAAGGCACCTGGTTTGGCTAACAGAGAGACAAAGGCACCTAACTGCATGCTGTGTCAATACAGAAGGCTTAAAATGTCCATGTGCTTGGTAATAGAGACATCTTGGTATCAAATAGCAAGACATCAACAGTGTCGGGCTACGATCTTACAAAATAAACACCTGATAACTTTAGGACCTAGATGTGACTGCAATGGCTGAGTGGCAAAATGCAGAGTAATTATTAAATAAATCATTCAAAGTACAGTATGAAGCACATAATTAACAGACTCGACAAATGAGTGCAGAAGTAGGGGGTTTGTGCAGTGATTTTTCACCCTTGGTCTCTGGTTCCTTGTAGCACTTGCAGCAAGAGCCCCACGGAGAGGACCCAGCGAAACCGAGTCTGCCTCAGGTCAGCAGGTTTCTCCTCTCTCCTTGAGAAATGTTCAGGGATCTGCTAATCACGAACCAATGCAAGCCTCGTATTATTTAGAAAGAAAGGTAGCCTTTTCCATCAAATGCACCCACCACTTGCAATGCGTTTGGTATCGCTGAGCCAGGCTGGCAGCGAGCAGCGTCGTGATGGCAAAGAGGGCTGTTGAGATGTCTTGAGTGATATTTATGACAAGGACTGTTCTACCTACATTTGTTGTTCCTGCTGTGTAAGCATCCAGCATGTCCTATAATAACTTTAATAGCTTTTATGCAACACCTAAGAAAGAGAAAGCTAATTAAAGATCAGGTATTTAACCTCCCTGGTTTTATTCCAGTATTAGCTAAGTCAACAATCTGATTCCTTCCGCTCACCAGCATCCCCTACTATCAGCTTCAGGCTGGAGTGGGGCAGAGGGCTGGTGCCAAAGCGGGGGGCTCTTGCTCTGGCCTCCACAGAAGAAAATAGCTGTGCTTTTGCTCTTGGACTGCCCCTCTCTTGATGTGCTGTGGCCTGCCACCAGGCACCAGGCTGAGGAAAAGGGACAACTGTGACCAGACTCTCAGGGAGCTGGAGCCCCTTTTCACCCACAATAATGGTCTGTGGTATAGTGTGGTGTGTGTCCCAGCAGCAGCGCATCCCCAGGAGATGTCCCCAGTCCCGCTGAACCACCTGGGAAGCATGAGATGCTTGACACACACTACTGGTTGGTGGCAGGCCCGACAGCAAAGCCCAAACCGCCTTTGCCCCACGGTCTGCGCTTCACCCATGGGGCCACTGGTCTGGGGTCTGTCCCAGCCTGCAGCAGAGGACGCCAAGCCCCGCCGCTCCTTTGTCCACAGGATCATCCTCTAGCTCCCAGCCTTAAATTGTGCAGAAAGTCTGCTAAGGACTTTCCTGCTGGAAGGACTCAGCAGGAAGCAGCTAATGCAACCTCTCTTGATCATCCATGGTACTCATGTCCAATGGATAATAAAACCACAGGCTCCTTTCTCATTAATCCCTAATTAGGCTCTCTCTCACTTACATAGCACTTTCTGTCATTAGCGGTGGAAAGCTGAGAGCCTGCCTTTAACCTTCACATGTGAGGAGGCAGACCCAAACACCTTGCTGTGATCTTGCATAAAACATCTCCTTGCGCTTGCTCTCAGGGACTCCTGGAAAAGACTCCCCCTCCTTACCCCTGCGAGGATTGGAAAGCAAAACCTCTAGCAGAACGCAGCATCTGCAGTGAGGAGGCTGAAGATGTCACACACCCAGTGAACACTTGACCACCGAGTGACCTCAAGGTCAGGTTTGCCCTTGCACAGCTGCAAAAGCCCAAGTGATGGACCACAGAGGCCTGAGCCAGGTACCCAGCTCATCCCGGCGTGGGAATGGAGAAGGCAGTAGAGGTCATATGCTTCCAGCTGGACTCCTGCCTCCATCACTGCTCTTTACTAGTGACTGGGAAGGAAAGAGAAGCTCATCAGCCCTCCTGCTGCAGAACAGGCTTGCCAAGATCCCCCAGTGGGCTTTTAAGTTGCGACACAGGAGAGCAGTCTGGTCATCACAGGGGGGGACTCAGAGCAAGCTCATCTACCTGTTGAGAGCAGGGCAGAGTAGCCCACACTGAGCTCTGATTACTCCGAGAGCTTCAGCTTCTTAATTTAAAGCCAGGCTGGACGCATGGAGTGTAGGGTGAGGCACCTCACGCTCTGGGACCACGCAGGCATCCCTGCACATGGTGCAGGAGCAGGAACAGAGAGAGAAGAGCAGAGATCACAGCTGAACATCAATCCTACTCCCACCCATGTCAGACAAAACCCCACTGAATTATTAGGATGAACGTTCTGGGGAGGGTTGTACGCTGGGCACGTGCCAGGGGTGGGAACAGGCAGGTAGCTGAGTTGTTGGATCTGGGATAAAATACCCAGCCCTTGCTGCTGTTGGCAATGTGGCATCTGCGGCCCATTATCCTGGCAGCTGTGGGTCAGCTGTGTCCTCCGCTGTCCTGCCTGAGATGGTGGGACTTGCTCCCATCCAAGGCCTCGGGGACCTGGAATAATATCCATCCCAGGTGGACATTCAGCCTCAAACCCATACACGAGCATTAGCATCTGGCACCAGACACATCCCTGGCTTGCAGTAAGGGGTGTCCATTCACTGTCCCTACGCCCTGCATTACCCACAGCAGCTTTGAGAAGGCCACCAAGGACACCCGAAGGTCATCAGGTTTTCCAAGGGCTCCTCTCCAGCTACCCAGCTGATGGCTAAAGCATCAGGTTCCTGCAGGACGATGCTCGTTGTCCTTGTGCTGGCCACGAGGATCTCACATTGTTCATGCAACAGCCCAACTAGATGAACCGGCTGGCACGTGCCCATGCAGGAGATCAGTGGCAGGTGAGGAACTGGATCTGGCCTCTCTCCTTGTGGGTTTCTCCAGGGGGAGACGAATCCAAGGAGCTTGTGGTGTTGAGCAGTCCTTGACTCCTGCCCTGTGAGCCAGGCCAGCACAGCATGCGGGACAATGGCTCCAGGATCATTTCTTCAATGTTCTCCTGGTTTAAGCTACTGAAACATAGAGGGTGTCCCAAAAACTTCTCCTCTCTTACTCCTGGGAGGGAGAGAGAAGGAAGGAAGGCATGGAGCAAGAAAGGAATAAGAAAAGTTTCATTTTCTGCAAAACCAGGTTGTTTTGAGTATTTCCTTCAAACAGCTGGTTCTGCTTCTTCAGAGCTTGGTATTAAGGCCAGTTAGAAGCAGCACAAGTCCAGCTCCTGACCTCCCCACAGGCAGGACTGCGCATGGTAGTCTGATCTCACTGAACCCCAAGTACTGGGAGGGGACCTTCTCCTGCCCTCACAGCAGAGGAAAGTTTCCCCACCATGACCCTGAGGCCGATCTACTGGCTCTGCTGTTTCGTGCCCAGCGCAAAGCACTGAGGAGAGCCCCTGGGAAGTGGGGGCCTTTGTTTAAGTCGCTACAGAAAGGGCACTTCTCAAGTGAAACGAGTTCAGAGCTGAGCTGCAGAGAGCCCGTTGAACAGCACAGCGCAGGGCGGGCAAAGCTGTAGCAAGCAAACCTGGGCACCTACCAGCATGAACATCATCTCCACTCGAATCATTTCAGTGGATAATCCAGAAATCTAACTGTGGCTTGCGGTCTCATTCGAAGCCCTCAGGAAATAAGACGACCTTTTACTTGTCGTATTGAACTACCAAGGAGGCGTTTGGGGCAGCTGGAGGGTGAAAGCCTGGGCCTCTGTTATTAGTATTTTCTGTAATGGCAGGTAAGACAGAGAAATCAATTTTTTCACTGCATATTTGAGCTCTGAAGAAACAAAGAGGAAGTGCCAACCATCTTTTTGGGGAGAGAAGCCACTCAATACAGCGCATGGCTCATTTCAACTCTTGGGGACCGATTTAAATGCTCTGAGCATACGTAGACACTGCAAGTATCATCCCCAGCTGTAGAAACTGCTACCAGGGTCTCTGTTTCCTGTGGTCTTTCTGACACACGTTACCTGCTGGAGACACGGGTGTTTCACTTGGGCTGCTGCGGGGTGCGGCGGTCATGGCAAGGTTACTCCCCGTTAGCTAATGAGGAGCACAACAGCTCCTGAGAAACACAGCCCTTGCCCTTCCACACTGGATAAGCATTTGGACAACGGAGAGAGAAATCAAGGAGCCTGTGATCTGAAGTTACATTAAAGACAGGTCCGTCTAAGAAGGTGAACCGTGCCATAGATCATTTCTTGTGCCAGTAATTACATGGACGGTAACAGGATATAGCTAAAATAGAGGACTTCCCTATATATCACTCCCTAACACACTCTTTTGAGCCACAGCTTATTCTTAAGCAACAGTGGGTAAGCAGCAGAGCAAGGCTAAAACGGAGCTGTACCTCTTGCACGCTCAAAGGTTTCCGCATCCCTTTCCATGAAGAGGCCAGCTGCCTCTTTCCAACCTTGAAGGGAGACACACCACCCCAACAGCCACAAACCATGGACTGAGCACCCGAACAGACATCGGTCTGCCCAAGACAGACAGCCATACGATTGAAGACAAGGTTTGTTCCTTACAGGCGCATATAGAATATGTCATGCAGTAAAAAGAAAATGGCAAAATGCCACACATGCAATGCTTCAGGTCTTTATTTTTGCTGTAGAGTAACTGGTACACGGTCAAAACATTCTAATATAATCGGTGAACTCTGAAAACTAAGGCTTTCTGTAGGTTTGTAGTATCCTGGTGTTTCCTTTCACACAGTGTACATATAAAATCAAGTTATAAAAACACGGATCTTTTTTAAACAACAGAGTTATGCAATGCACCAAACTAGGAACTACATTTCATGTGATCAAGACGACACCTTACAGACCAGCTTCAGGCCTTGCAGCTTTGAAGCCAAGAGAGAAATGTCTTGGTCTGACGTCCTGCTACCCAGATGAGCTTGACGACAAACACAGATGGCAGGATTTCCACCTTCTGTTCTGAGCAGACAGAAAGAAACCCCCGATGCTGATGAGGAAACATTTGATTGAGCAAACGAGAGCAGTACCCTTACAGCACGCCATTGGTCTGAAACAGCATAAGCAAGACCTAACAAGACCTGTAGGTCCTGTAGACAGAGCAGTCGCTGCTGAGCAGTGCGGCTGCCAGGACTACGAGAGAAGGTGAGCCATGACAAATGTGCTAATGAGCGAGATGAGTCTCAGTGCCAGTATGGGTCCCATGAAAGAGAGGGCTGTGTGATTCCTGGAGTACTAGCACCTTTAACCTAACAGCATTGAAAACATTTCAAAAAGTGATTTACCCAGCATAGTATCATAGAATTATTTAGGTTAGGAAAGACCTTTAAGATCATCAAGTCCAACCATAAACCTAACACTGCCAAGGCCACCACTAAACCACGTCCCTAAGTGCCATCTTAGTATACTTCGAATAGGGAAACAGGGTAAGAACAAAATAGTCTCCAAAAAATCTGTATATTAGAACCTTTTGAGTAAAAAAGCTACATTTTGACCAAAGAGGAAAAAAAAAGCATTCACAGGAAGATCTTCCTCCAGTTCCTTAACCACATTATAAACAAAGAATCTTCTATATCCACAAAGATTTTTTTTTTTTTAAATTCAATTTTTTTTCCTGTCTTGCATTTCTAATTGAGCTGGAAAATGATGCACATAATCTGAAAATTTCCATCAATCACAAAGCCAATACCCTTCCTTGTGAGAGGAGGATTCTTCACTCACCATGTGCTGCCTGCCCCGCATGGCGGAGTCAGGCACTGCAAATGTGGCTTTTGCAGCTGACAAGAACATTATTCTTTCTCTTTGATCCAAACACATTGGAGAGGAGGATGCATTACAGATTTGCAGGTTGTTTACCACGTTACGGTAGGTCAGGTGTTTGGCTCCAGCTGGGAGAAAACCTCTTGTAAGGGTCAACAATGGATCGCATTTCATTTCAATTTCAGAGCCCAACTCTAATCACACACAGAGGTACATCTTTCACTGCTCCATGACCAAGACACACACAGATGTTTCTGATACATTTGATGACACCACAGAGTTCTCTGAATGCCTGAAAAAAAGCGTAACTGGTATTTATGTCACCAACTTACATAACCTGTCCTCTGTAGTCATTCCTGAAGACTATGTTAAGGCTACTGGAGTAGGCTGGCCATGGTTACTCGTGTGAAAGCACAGCCGTACCTCAGGAACGACCAGAAGAACCCTTTAGTTCTCTGCATTAACCACAAATGAGGTTTTTAGGTTTTCCCTTGCAACTAGTTACCTGGATGCGCAGGGAACTGCACCACAGCAGAGAATTACGTGAAGACAAACTAGGCTATGTAGCTTTAAGCTGCAACCACACCTTTGATATCACAGAATTACGTTAAAAAAGTCCTTATAGTGCAGAAAGGACCTCCTTCCACTTGTGACAATGAAACACTAGTCATCAGTCTTCAGGTACTCAAATATAAATATGACAAAATCATTAAGAAACATAACTCTAAATATAAACCTAGTTCTATTTATTTTTAAGAAAAAAGGGATTAAAAAAATTAGAGTAAAATAGATGGCTTCAAGTACTTTTCGCATAATAAACAATTAGTTATTATAAGCATAGATTAAAAAATACCTGTCACCTCGCAAGGGACAGTTGGAATAGAGGCTGGTGATTCGTTCAAAAAATGGCCTTTGATACAAACGCATTAGACAACACGTTTAGTGCTGTAATTTAGAAGAAAACAGATGTGCCTACCATGCTGACCCAATGCTTGAGATATTCAGCACAATACACGGTACATTTTGCGCTCTATACTTCCACATTTCATGGCAATGCCACTCAACGTATGGAGCCAGGCCACCTTGGTTTAGCTCAAACAAGCCTTCATGCAACAAATAACAAATAATTCAAGAGTCAGGAAGGTTTTGCAGCAATACAGTTGATCAAGTGGTCTAACATTTTTGAGGTTGAAAAAAAACTCTAACCTGAAGTGTATTCTAAGTGCTGGCAATGTTTATGTCTTTTACTATGTGACCATGAACATTACTTGTATTATATATGACAAGGAATACACTTGAAAGTGCCTTGTCTGAGTTTAAGCCTTCAGATTTTCTGAATGCCACGAAAATAAGGGGAAGTGTTATAGTGGGTGCCCCAAAAGAACCTCCAAAAAATTGCACAGGAGGTTGGAAAAGTAACGATGTTATCAGGGAATCAAAGAAAATACTGCAAAGGGAAGATGTATCTCAATTTCCCTGTGCTGTGACAGTTTGAAACCCATCTCTTGTACCAAAACCCAAAATAAATGATTCCAAAAAAAGATATCTTGCCTACTCTGAAAAATAAATAAAATGTTTTCAATCAAATAATGTCTACAAGGAGACCTTTTTGAAAAACATTTGCCAGCTACTCAGACACAGCCACTTATTTTTCCCTCGACCACAAAAAAACCCCCCACCAATAAACCAACCAAAAAAACAGCTCCCCTATCCCGCAGCTCTGTATACTACAGTAGGAACAAGTCTCCCACAGCTAACAGGGAGACCGAAACAGTGAGAAATCAAAACTTAGCTGCATATGTCTATCAAATAATCAGTTAAGACTTAAACGGAGGCAGAACCAGCACTGTTTTCTGTACTACAACACAAGATTGCAAGGCTTGAAAATCCTTCCGAGTGAGCAAGCCAGAACGGTTGCATAGTGGTAGGTTCAGTAGTGTTTGAAAAAAAAACTTAAGTGAAAATATTATTTTAAAATACGTTTGAATATTTGAAATAGAAAAAAAGAAACAGAACAACTCCTCCTCCAGCTTCCACCTACCATCAAAACATTGTTAAATTTACCAGCTTTCCAAACCCGGTGCTCACTTTATGACAATGTGATTATGCAGAAATCATACATCTGTCTCTCTTAGCTGGACAGTTGGGGTTTCTACATGAAAGTTCAGTGCGTGTCACATTTATTAATGTCCTTACGATTGTTCAGTAATCCAGCAATTTGTTTCTTAATTACAGCAGAATGCAGTTACTAGCTGCTTGCACGAGCAATGCTGAAATTACATTCAGAGATAAAAACTACCATTTTCACATGTAGCAATAACTAACATTTTTCTTTCTTTTCACAGAATCGAGTGCAAACATCTAACAACGGCGATACTAAAAGACAATTCTCATGCAAAAATTCTTCCCTGTGCATAAAATTTGCAGGACATGTCAAAACCACCCATTCTTATGTCTTCCTCTGCCCCAGAACTAATTGTTTTTTATTTTCGTGTCGTGGAATTTCTGTTGCTTTTTAAAATATCGATGACAAGCGAGTTCGATTAGTTCCAGCCCACCAAATATCTTTTGCTGCACGACAAAAAAGACGATCATGGCTGCAAAATACCATCGTGCAAAGCTGTACAGGTACAGCAGCGCAAGCATACCCGGTGGGAACACCGTCCAATACAGGAGCGAGATGCATTTAACTGCGAGGACCCTGAGCTCAGATTTACACGGTGGAATAATGCTTTGCCCTGTTGCGCTGAAGCTTTTTCCACCTTCATAGAAGTGTCGGAGTCTCTCCTCTTTCTCTTCCCAACGCTTTCGGCACCAAAGCTGCAGCTCCTCCTTAGAAGTGGGCACTGTCTCTATGGGATATCTCTGGACGTGGAAGTGAATCTCCTTTGGGAAGTTTCCATTCAAAAGGTGCTTCTCCGTCTGAGGAATGTTTTGGGGGTATGCCACAGTTATGTCATGGATGGCATCGAGATTGTCACCTAGAAGAAAGGTTATGGGGAAAAAAGATCAATAGTAGATCATGCAGCAGTCAGAACACTAATTCGCTTCAAGGCGTGATTGAAAACTGTCCAAATTGCAGCAGAAATCCCAAAGATACATTAGCTGTGCATTTTTTTTATCTGCTAGAATCTCTGAAGAGAGATAAAACTTTTCCCAATCGTTATTTGTTCTGAATCTGTGAAAAAAACGTTGGGAACAAAATTATACACAGTACAAAGTAACCTGGAATTAAAACATATTAAGAGGATAAAGTAAAAATTAAAGGAGAGAAGATGCACGTCTGGTCTTGGATAAAGAGCAGAGTCTGTGAGACTAATCTTCAGTTATTCATACCTGTGCTACAAGCTGAAATTGTTTTTAACTAATGAAATACAACTCACTATATGCTCCTGTAAACACTGAAAAAGATTCAGTTTGATCTGGAGCAAGCATCATACACAATCCTAATTTACTGAAGACTGAGAAAACATACGTGAAACATACACCAGCTAGATATCAGGAGCTCATGAAATCTAGGGTATCTCACAAAGGATGAGGAGTATCTCTGTAGCTCAGCCAGCTTTGCAGAGTACTCGAGTTAATACAATTTCTTTAAATCTGACCAGCCAGTACTGCAAGGAGGTGAGCTGCTGCTTACTGCAGTCCAGATCTGGTAAAGACAAAGCACAGCATAAATGGTGGAGAAGCCCAGCTCTAAGCAAACCACATATAATTAGCTATTTGGGTAAAGTGAGTAGAGTTTACCATTTAAAAAGCAATTGCAGATTAGGAATTCAAGGGAATACAGACGAAAAACCCTCTACTCTTCATTACCACACCTGATCAAGCCAACACACTTGAAAGGATATCAGTATTGCCAAAGCGGGCTTTGCTAGTGCATCTGTGTACTAAGTGTTTTTACACTTTGCACTTTCTAAATGCCCTCTTTATCCCCCGGCCTCTGACCAGATTCTTTTTAGATTTCATGAAGTAAATTCTGCTAGTGTAAAACCAATCTAAAAATAGGCGCATGGTGCACTGGATGTTGCATAACTTAAGTTCTGCCAGCAGTGATTTATCCCGCTGTTTTTATTTGGCTGGCTGGCTCGGGGCAAAATAGAGTTGGAGACCAAAAGCTGTCTCCAGTTGCAGCGACTGAAGATTTTTGTTCTCACAAATGATGTCACTTCTTGCAAAGATGATCAAAATCTACTCTTCAGTCCTGCTCTCCCTTTACATTTGCTCCCCTTCCCTGGCATTTTGGCTTTCCTCACAGCTCTAAAAATGACAGGGACAGAATAGAAAGTTACTTTAAAAGGCCATGTTCAAAATGATGTATCTAAAGTTCGACTCCAAATATCACAAGAGGGGGAAAAACCCCATTCAGCCTTTCAGAGTATTTTATAACTGTGCTGTCTTACAACAATCTCTCCAGGACAGTTTTGTGGTAGGTTACTTGGGTTTTTTTGAAAGCTATGCATGGCTCCTAGGAGGTATACCAGAACAAAACTCAGTACTCCAGCTTTTGTCTACCTATGGGATCACATCCTATCTAAGCAAAGAATCACTGTATTCTGCACAGGTAAAACCTTTCAAATCTCCTTCCAAGAGATACCAAAACTGAGCATGTCTTAGCAACCCTGCCCTTACCAAAGGGAAGTGATAGCCAGCCTGCTGCACCTTAGCACAAAGCATTTTCATTTTGAGAATAGCTTGCGTTTTTCCTCCCCCTGCTCCAAATATTTCTTCCATCAGAAGGAATTACAGTAGCCCTAGAGGACAGACATCCCCTAATTCCTGGCCCAGCCAGGGGAAGGGCTGCTACACATGCCTCTAAGAGATACCCATCTTTTAAAATCTGTCTTCCTCCTGATCCTCCATAGCTCCCCAGGTCCCACCGGCACATAAAATCTACACACTTTACCTCAATAAGGAGGCCTTCCTGTGATCCTTGCATGAAAAAAGCCTTCTATGAAAAGCGTTTTTGGCTATATGAGTTTCTCATCCACCTTGCAGTCATTTGTGACTTTGCAGCTAAACAGTCGGTCTGCCATTACGTGCAAATGCTATTGAAAAACCAAGGCTTTACGCATAAGGATCACCGGCATACAGACCACAGGCAATAAATCACCAGGTTTGGTCGAGACACAGATTTTCTGACTCTGTGCAAGTGTTGGACTGGCAAGACTGGGCAGGACTCCCTGCACCCACAGAGTTGATCTGATCCTTTCAACATGCAGATGTATTTTTGCCCATGAATTCCTCATCAGACGTAGGGAAGCCTCTACTCCTTACCTACAAATCTGTAGCATCCCCAGACAGATATCTTCCTGCAGGGCTTCATGCCAGACTGTAGAAGGCCTACACTACATTATGGCTTTGAAATTAGTTACCCAGAACAAAGCTCAAAGAGCTGCGTACAGGAGGGTGGACGTTACTCTTTCTGCATTACAAATAGGGAAACCGAGGCAAAAGATGATTACGTGAACTGCTCATTGTGTCCAATGTGAATCAGTATCTTCCAATTCCCAGCTGCAAGGTTCACCTATTACACAAGAAGAAATGAAACTTCAAAGGTAGATTTAGCATATCTGAAAGCACAGAAACATGAGAAAGAGAGAAGACCAGAATACCAGGTTTCATATGCAAGAGGATTAGAGCCTTTCTCAACAGGCCCCTTGTTTGGGTCATACATATTTAAAAACTCCATAAAAATGGCAGCCTGAAGCTTTAATTCCCTGGCAAGGCAAGCATATGGAAAGGACCAGCTTCAATCAGTTTCCTACAGCTGCTGAAAGCATGCCCTGCTAGTGTTACGTGCGGTAAAGCAGCGTGATCCACACTGCACACTTAAACAAAAAGGTTCTGCATATTCTCTGCTGATTTATCAATAGCACCTTTTAATATGGACAGGGTCAATGCATCTCTGCCAAATGAGCTACAAGTGAATCTGCTAAAAAGAAGGAAAGTTACCACAGCAGATGAAAGTAGACCATTTGTGAGCAGGGACAAAATTCCCTCAGGCTAGGTTTAATCAGGCAGTTCTGAACCTGCATCCTTGGCTAGAGCATCTTTACTGTCTCTGAAGTTCAGCTCATTCTCTCTGCAGTCTGGAGATACCTAACAGCACGTTTCAGATCAAAAGCAAAGTGCCAGTCAACCAGCAAAAGAAAGTGATCCTAAGTGAAGACACAGGGCAGTCACTGATTTTAAAGATCTGTTTTCCACTTGAATTTAAAGATCTGCTTAAAAGACCTGCTTCTGCACATTTTAAGAAGAAATTGCCCTAAAGGAAGTCATATCGTTCTACTTCTCTAGTGGGTCAAAAATGAAGCAGGCAAGCATATTTGTTCATAGTTCAGAGAAGCTGTTGGTGGACAAACCACTTTTTGCAATGCTTTTAGTGACATGTGAGAGACCTTCTTTATCCTGTGCATAGCCACATCCCATTGGGGAAGGAATAAAGGACAGAGGAAATCAAATAATGTTCACAGTTTTGCATCTGGAATCCAATTAAGCTAAGAAACTGCCATTAAGGCTAAAATATCAGACAGGTAGCCCAGGTCTTCAGGCCAAAGAGACACCAGTTTCAGTAGCTTTACAGTCTTACAATTTTCTTCCTGCAGTAGTACAACTATGTGTCCTTCCACCCATGAACAATATTCTGCCCTATGCTTTATAAAAGCACCTCAGAAAAAGGAAAGCTTCCTACAGTGCTCACAAGTGAATACCATGTTCATCTGTAATTATCGCTATGCAGCTATAAACTGCATAACATATAGATGATGATTAATCCACGTGGCGGTCTCCATTTTGGGATGACAAAATGCCTCAAAACCACTATTATTTTTCTTTTTAAACTTTCTGTACTCTTATGGAAGTTATTTATATTTCAGGCTCAGTTGATACATGACATTACTTCAAGTGATGACAATGCACAGCTGGTTGCTTTGAGCAGTGCACTCAGAGGTGGCAGAGGAAGAACTTAACCAGGCTCATCACCAAAATAATAGCATCAGAGAAAGACACTTTATTTTAAAAAACAATTCCAAGGAAAAATTAGGACATTGTCTGTCACTACACCAGCTGTTCCATCAGAATTTTTATTCTATGTTAGAAGTTGCAACATCTGGTAGCCCAGTAGAGGTGAGATTGCTGCATCTCCCTGCCCCAGCTAGGAGCAAGTCTGAGCATGTATTCCCCATACACACACATGCACGTGCGCGCACAATGCGTGGGCACAGACAGACGGACAGCCACAGACCAACATGGACAGAAAACACAGCACTCAAGCAAACAAAATAGCCTCCTCATCTTCCCGTCTCTGGTTGATAAGGATAAAGGTCTGTCAGTGGGAATTATATACGTATGTACAGGCTATGGATCCCTCCAGCAACTGGCTATAGACACTCTATCCCAGGCTACAGCTGGCCCTGGGTCCTTGGTCTTCCCAGGTGCTGGTGCCTGGACACACGAGCCCCTGGGGCCACAGCCCCTCTCCAGGGGGTGGTACAGACCCCTTGCACAGACAGACACACACTGTTGATCCCTCCAGTAACTGGCCTTAGACACTCAGGGCTACCCACTAGCTCGTCTTCGGACCCTGTCTTCTCCAGCTGCCTCATACAGAGAAGAACAGACATACAAAGTGGTCTCAGTTGACCCCAGACCTCACGGTCTCCTCAGCTGCCAGCTTGGACCTTGCAGAAGCCAAATTTTGACCATCTGACCTCTCCAGTATCTGACCAAGACTTACAGACACTTTTGATACCTGGTTCCCAAGCCTCTTACCCTACTCACCCACTAGTCCTGCTTGATCACACACTGACATGCACCCTCATGACAGACGCGGACCCTGGCCGCTCCAGTTGCTGGCACTTGGATTTCCATATGCACACCACAGAGTCTCCTCACCCATGAAAATAATTAGAAATGGGGTTTAATGAGAAAACGGGGCAGACTGGGCTGATCAGGCACAAGGCATGGCTACGCACGTGTACTGACTTGTCCCATTTACATGAGACCAACCCCCTTTACCCCTTATTCCTCTCTTTTCCCAAACTTGTTCCTCCCAAGCCACCTTGAACCATTCCTTTCCCCACTTTTGGTTCCTCTCTTAAATATACCATAACAAATCTTGTACAATCCCCAAATGCTCCTCTTGGGCATCCTGTAACAAGTCGCAAAGCCCTGCAAGCAGTAACCCCCTCTTAGTCTGTAAGGTGACGGACAGGAGCCTCTCCCATTGACACACTGTGATGGGAGTCACCCCTGGCCCACGGGCTAATGGCTCCTCCGTGACAGCCCTCAGAGGATCCAAGGCAGGGGATGGAGATCTGTTTGTCTGGATTTTAGGGTTTTCTCTACCTGCCACTGTGCTCCTTTGCCTGTGTGCAGACAAGCCTTTCATCTCACAGCCTACTATAAAACCTTACAACCAGGAGCCTCTCATTAGGTTCAAAATAAAGATATCACAGGTAAATTGAAAATTACTTTTAATTGTGCATGTTTAATAATACATCATCAGCACAGTATTTTAATTCTAGGGGGGGGAAACTAGCCTGAATGTAAAAGGAAGCATTAAACTATTTTAAGCTGCTTCCAAATACATTTGCAAAGCGAATATTGCAAGGCAACTGCAATTGGTGAAAACTGTCAGAAGTGATGCTCAGCCCCACAGCACAGTCCCAAATAAGCGGGCTGGCTGGACGGACCCATCCCCTGTGCTGTACGGATCGCGCTCAGGAGCTCGAGCACTGCTCGTTCCTCAGTTATGATTCACGTCAGTGACAAGGACACTTTCTTGCTCATACTCGGGACCGAACAATGCTGAACAAGCTCCTTGTGAGACAGAAGGATCTATATAAGCAGCGACTTGAGGATCAAAATGATGATTCAGAACAAAAGCTATTAAAGCCAAAATGACCATCAGCGAGCCAAAAATGAGGATGGGCCCTAGGCAAATCCATGCAATGAACTGCTCAGACTCTCAGCAGCAGCTGAGTCTCTTTGGCATTAACAGTGGTGGCTATTACCCATTTCCATCCCTAGCAAGGATCTCAGCAGCCATAATTTGTCCTACTTTAGTTATCATTGACATTACTTTAAATCATACAAGGATTATACGGTTTCTTCCTCTGTATTGATCCAGTAGAGAAGATGCTATTCTTAACCACAGTACATCACAGAACAGCGCGCCAATGAGTTGTTGAGCCAGGATAGGGAGAGGTATACTGACATTCTCTCACAACAAAATATTCATGATAACCTTAAAACAAGCTCTGTGAAAAGCGGGACCAATATGCGAGGCCCTTATCCATTCCACCTCCCACCACAACATAACTAACTCCTTCCTCCTGCAAAGCAGCATACCTGTCCCTTCATCACACAGCTCCAGATGCTTCATACAGCTCCAGGCTTCCATAAAACGCTGGTTGTAGCTCCCCCTCCCCCCCCTCGCCTTTAATATCCTCAACTTTATATACATTTCCTTAGGAAACACAGCAGAAGGAGGCTTGGCATTCCTGTAAATAAACTGAGGAGCAACATCATCAAAATAGATATGGAAAGAAGTAGAAAAAAAATAATTACGTTTCACAATATCTGAGTATTGTATATTAGCTTTGAGACAAAGATACATTTTTTGGACATTAAAACAAAAGCCATCAAAACTGCTTACTGGGAAATATTACTGTCTTGGCTCCTGAGGTTTGAATCATTTTATTTTGAGAACACAGTATCACAAGGGAGCAGCTTCAAGGATTTACAGCCTCTCCTGGGAAGTATCATCCTTGTGAAGATTTAAGACTTCAGGCAGCCCTCTTTAAAGCAGCAGTGTCAGCCAGGGTTAATCTAAATCACTTTCAACTCAATAGTTATTGGAAATCTTTTTTGGGTAAGTGTAGCAATCAAATAAGCAAACAAAAAAAGACAGAATGATAATGCTGGCCTTGATTAACAGAGAAGAGCGATCCTGCATACCAATTCTTTCTCCAGCTATCTGATTTTCCACTGGTGTTGTGATACAAGGAGAGAGGAAGACCTTTCACCTGCCCACACGAAGGAGTTAAGGAAACCGCACCTCTTGTCCTTGAGGGTGGGAGCCTGGGGAAGGGACCGCCCTGGCTGCTTTCTGCTCCCCATCAGGAAGGAGCTGTGCTCTGGGTGCTGCATACAGGAGAAGACGACTACTGGGATCGACTACGAGGTACCTCCAGCCCTTGGTACAAAGATCAAAGACATCCTCGTAGCTATCAGCAATCATCACGTGTGCTTAATTCTTTTGTTAAATGCATTTAAATCACATCGTTTTGCAGCCTGATGCCACATCTCATTAATGTGTAAAACAATACCACCAACTGAAGTTGGGAGTGGGGTGGGGGTGGAATTCGCTTTGACTTTGAAATCTCTGTAAATACCTCATTTAATTATTTTAAGATCAGACTGCAACATTATCATCATCTAATCTGATCTCCTGACTAACACAGGCCACGGGAGCTCATGCAGAATGCTTTCGGTTTTGCCATGGGATGTTGTAAGACAGACATCCTGCGTTGTCTTAAAGCTTTTAACCTGAGGTAAGCAATTCCTCTAATTAATTTTTTTTTTTCTTTTAAATCAGCATCACTACACTGAACTTGTAATGCCAATAAAATCTAATCAACTTAAATGCTTCTTACAGATTGAGTGATTCTTTGCAGGACTATAAACCAACGTTACAGCGGCAGGAGTAAACGTCCCTCTTTTCTATTTGAACCCGAGGGATGCTCTTCCCTTCAGCAGACACACCTGCTGGCTCCCTTCCTCCTCTCCAAACCACATCAGAGAAAATACAAGAAGGAAGACATGGTGTAGTTCAGTTATGGTACGAGAAGTCAGTGCTGTGGGAAAGCTGGGAAAACTAAGAGCAGATCAAGTAGTACATTATCCTGGTCTGCAAGTTAAGATGTATTGCGTGCTAAACTGATTCTTAGTTTGTGGATTAAACTGTACAAAAATACCTGGGTATGTGTCAAGCCAAAGTGAAATACAGAAGATTTAGCTCATAATTACTGCATGCATTGTTTGCATAGCTACACTTTACAGGCAAAATACAAGCATGGGTTGTGGTGCTGGATTTCAAGCCTTTCACAACACTTTACATCCTCCATTAAGGCTTTACAGACACAATTCCATCTTGCCACCTCCCCAGGTGCGGGCCCTCCGACCCAGCTGCTATCAAAGCCACAGCCAGCTCGCCTGGAACGCCGCACGTGGCTCCTGGCTACTGCTCTCAACACAAACCGACTAATGCCTCCAGGAACTGAGTTTGCTCCTTTAAGAGAGGAATCTGAGCAGAGAAGGGTGTGCAGGGGAAAGGGGGGACCTGGTCATCGAGATGGGGAATGCGCCGACCCAGTGGCTCCATCCACAAGACTGCCTGGGGGCTGTTGCCCTTCGGTCTTCCCTCCCCGGCTCTGAAGGGTTATTTTTCAAATTGCAAAGCAAAAGCTGGTTGAGCTATAAATAAAACACAAAAATATGTGGAGAGGAGGGAGTGAAAGGATAAAAGAGTTGGAATAGCAAGTTATTTCCAGTCACTAGGGATGACCAGGCATAACTGACTCACTGCTTTTCACTCTATCATTCCCAAACTATATTTATCAAATCCAGATAACAAAAATGTCATGTTTATTCCCCCACCTGCATATCTGCTCCCTCCCGGCCTCCCATACTACATGTCTGCTCTACATACACATACGCGATTTGGTTTTCATAGGTATGTTACATGTTAGGAAGGAGAAAACGTTGTTTCTAGGCTTCTAGTACGCTACTACTTATTCATACAGAAAAATGATATTTCATATAACAGACAGACACCAATGCACTGGTATGCGACTCCCCAACTCCACTAAGCTCTAACATAAATTTCCTGGCAAACAGCCAACAAATTCAGACGAGAATCACAATTGCACTTGAAATAAAGATAAATTACTATACTGCAGTGAAATCCTTTTAAAAAGCAACACATGTACTCTCCCTTGTCATGACAAGATGTCTTTCTAGACAGGCAAATGTACAGAAATTAGGAAATGGTTGATTTTTTTCAACTTTTATAAAGAAAGCTAAACTAGTCATCCATTTCTGGAAAGCTAAGTATCATGACAATTAAGCAAAAATAAGATACCAAATATCCTTAAAATAAATCATACGTGCACGCACACACACAAAGCATGTATAAGCAGCTCAAGCTTATTCTTTTCTTTTAATGTAACAGACTATCCACCCAATTCCTCTCTTACTTGTTGGGCATTTGAAATCACCGGGAATCTGAGAAAGTAGTAATCCACCCATGTGCATTTCTTTGCTCCCTTCCTGGATGAACAATCTCTCTCCAATGCAGATGGAATTATGCATCAATCTCTACAAGAGGAAACACATCCCTATTCAAGGTAATCCAGTTCTTCCAGAATTCAGCTGTTGCATCTGCAATTTCCACTGTCATTTCTCACTGGCCTCACTGAGCTAACAGTAAAGCAAAACACTCTGGAACAGTTTACACACACACCTGCCATATCAATAATGCTCAACATCATGGGATATCACTGCTAGGTAAACACCGCAGCTGGTTTAAAACCCGGAATTTTTGGAAAAGTGCTATATTTTTAAAGATGTAAGGAGTAGCAGTATGTATGAACTGCCATGCTGTAGCACAAAAGTGTATGTTAAGTTTTCAGCATTCCAGTTAAAATACAAGCATTAAAAGGACTACGCTTCCCAATCTCCCTGTTCATTCTGTTAGATGTTATTTATTTCCCCTAATTCTTCCAAAACCATTGCTTATACTGTTTTCAAATACATCTACTTTTTTTTTTTTTTTTTGATAGTGTTAGGATTTTCCAGGATGTAGGGTAGGAATTTTCTCATCATTTTCTTATTGTTTTTAATAATTTTCAAATTGTTTTAGACCGAGCAACATTAGACCCCAGCCGATCTGCAGATTGACCATGCAACTTATTTTGAGCCTTGTCTTTTGTGAAGTCACTCCAAAGCTAGTGTGAGACACTGCGAGGAGTAGAGAAAAATAATTCACCACAGATATTCAGAAGGAAGCAGTTGTGGCAATTTTCGCTCAGTAATCAACTGACTAAAGTGCATCCTATCTCCTCAGAAGAGCCATGGACTTTTCACTTTCCATCAGCCTTTCGTTCATGCCAAGGGAAGGACGGTGGTTTGCACAGCGCAACACCATCCAATGTGCTATTGCAACAGTAGCAATAAGTAAATAAATAACGGCTAGTAAAGAAAAGAGATTTTATTCTTGGCTTCTAGTGCATTACATCCATTCTTTTCTACAATTCAGATTTAAAGTTCAGCTTCCTTTCCTCGCTTTATTCTATTTTTCTTCCTTTTTTTAATGGCTACAGATGAGTAACCTTATGTTAACTGAGCGCACTTGGCGATGTGTTCTTATCACTACCCAAAGTCAACCGCTAGAGAGTACTCTTTAGCTGCTTAGTGACCTGACACTGGTTTGTAACCCTGCCCTCTTCAAACTGTCCCAGGCATCACTCCTGGCTGGTGCAGCCTTCAGCGGCCCCAGGAAGAGCAATCTGGAATTAGGGGTCAACTTGGATTCCTCACAATACAAGAGATGGGCTAGATGATATACCCCGTACCATTATATTTGGGATACATGAGAAGAAACTGAAAATGCATTCAAACTTTTGAGAGGTTCGATACTACAAATACGGCCCACACCAAATCAAAACACTAGATGAAAACGTACCCTGCACCAAAAATAGAATATGAACTAGATGTTGAAAAAACACCTGCTAGCAGCCACCTCAAATATTTGGATGGAGTGCTTCTGCAGACGTCCTGAGCCGATCTCTTGCATTTCATGCCTCACTGATTTGTGCTATTGCCATTCTTGGTCACAGTGGTTTGTTTTCATTTCTGTGTACAAAGCAAAAGGAATGCAGAACAGCACCAGGAGCCTGACAAGAAGGCATTATTTCAGTACACAGAAAATGGTGAGCCTTACAACTTCTCTCTGATGGATGTAGGTACTAAAGCCACGTCATGCTTTTGCTCCACGCTGTTTGAAATCCAGGACAAGGATTTTGCTTTGAAAACATTTCATACTCTGCCATTAGAAGAACTTCTGTCAAGAACAACTGTTTTATTATCTGAGTTCGCAGTTGAGGCATATTTACATAGAAACGAGCTCATCTATACACCTCACTGAGTGAAATCAGTTTGGGGCAGAGAAGCACTCAGGCTTCCATTAAGCAGCAAAGCCCTTGCCGTGAATTAGTCAACAAAACAGAGCCTCTGACATACTTTAATCTTCCATTCTTTAGTGGAACCCTCTAGATGCAACTTAACCCTTTGATATTCAACTCTGATACTACTAATTCAATTTCCATGTTGTTTTTCCCCTCTGCTGACCGACCGTGCAAACCGTGGAGCCCCCCGACACAAGAGCATACAGCACAGCAGGCAACAGGCATTTAGACCCACGCGTGCCTGCACCAAGATAGGAACTTATTGTTCCCAATCCCCTGGTGCTAAAACAGTTTCCACCAGACCATGATACACACAAGTGGACAAATCTTATTAAATTTAATCAGCCCAGTACTTGGGGGAGCCATCTTAATCAGAAAGGGATTTAATGAAAAGCCACAACTCCAATGAATACTCTTTAATTATGACTGACTAATATTTATCCACAAAGAGGAATTTGTTTCAGGATTAGTCTGAGACCTGGAAGAAGCTGAAGACATCAATTTAATAATGGAATGCCTAATTAAAAAATAATGGAAACCTAATTGTGATATACTGCTTTGTAGCACACATGATTTATTTAGAACAATTGCTTTTCACTGGGCTCATTAGGGAAAGTTAAACAAAACACAATAGTAAAAAAGAGTAGGGAAAAACAGACACACTGGAACTTCCAAGATGATTATAATCAGCTGATGAAAGACAATGACATATTTGTCAGATAAAGCACTGCCATCCCTCCACAGGCTGTGGTTAAAATTTCTAAAAAGGATAATGATTATACAGTTCCTTTCCTCCGTAACGACATGGGATCGGACCCAAACCCTACTGCAGCTACTTGGTGGAGCTCCGCTGGTGGAAAGAAGCCATGAAGTTGAAGGGTCTGGCGGTCTTTGGATCCTCCTCACGCAGAGAAACCTCACATAGCACACGCGCCGCCCTCCCAGCCACTACAGAAGGAGAGTGGCTTGGGCAGAGCAACCAGCCCAAACCCCCTCCAGCCTTTCCTACCTGCAGCCCTCGGGTACAACTGACTGCTCCCAATCAGGAAGCATTTCTTTAAGAAGGCATGGCCCTACAGGTACGTGCCCACAGCACATAACTGAGAATCTCCTGTTTTTCTTTCCCTATATAAACCAAAGCAAGCTGCTCAGGTAATTCTTACTGTAAAACCAAACATCCTGCTGTTTGCACCCTGATGGCACTGGGGTGGTGGTCCCCCCAGCGAAACGGGTTAGCTGCTAGCCCCCTCATTCAAACCAAGGTGAAGGACACATACACTGTTTATCCTGCATCACACTTTACAGTGTCAATGTAAACAACGCTGTGCTGACCCTCAACCTCTTCTTCCCTTCACTGGTGAAGTGCTAGGAAAAATGAAGCACGGAAAGGAGCTGCTCCTCCACCCTGTGGTGCCCTGCAGAAAAAGAGACATGAGGAGGTCCAGGTGCAGATGAGCTTCCTCCAACAGTGGCTTCTGGAACTGCCAATCAATGCCCTTAGCTCCAGCTCAGTTAGGTTTAACTGGTGATGTGTGAACGGTTGTACCAATAGAAGCTGGCATGACAGTGACATAGGAAAGAAAAAGGGATGCTACAGAGCACATGTGAAAACACCACGTCGTGGCCTTGCAGCTGAATAGGAATTGCAGTCATTTCAAATGCACAGCAGCAAAAAGATCCGTCTTTAGAAATAAAATGATTTGCTAATGGTTTTGTTCCAACTACTGCTGTTCATATGGATGCTTAGAAAATTTATACTAAAGTCAATCCTTTGAATGAAAATGAGCAAAGACTGCTGAGACTGCCTGAACAGTCATTCCTGTGCCCAGATGGAAGCGGAATTCTGTGCACACATCTTGTACTTCCACATGTGCAATGCCGTCAGTCTGCCTGCGTGAGAAGTGAAAACTGAATTCCTACCTCAAGGACAGCAAAAGAGTCAGATACGGGCCAGTGGTTCATCTTCAGATCTGGTCTCAGCGTTGCAAGAACGAGGTTGAGAGAGCCCACTTATCCCAGTACACAATGGCCCGACACTGAGCCAAACGCATTGCTCTGCGCAAGGCAGATAAGACCAGGTTTTGGCGCTGTGCATTGTACCTTCATGTTAAAGGCATGGGTTGCAGTGGTCTGCTGGTTTTTTGATACAGATCAGAAGGCAATCCCATGCCGGCAGCTGAAGTCACAGATGAGAAAATGTTGTAAATCCTTGTTGTGCAGGCCTCTTTGAACACAAGTCTAAAATTGGTTTCCTGAAAATATCTGCTATAAACTTCATCTCTGAACTCCAGCGGAACATTTAACTCCACTGGCACTGTGTGCTAGAAAGCTCTGAGAGCAGTCATTACTAATGTTTTTAGCATTGCTTTTTGACACAAATATGAATACGTACATAACTAAACCACAATGAATAAAATCAACTTAGGCAGTTCAATTTATTTCATAGGAATTACAGAAACAAATCGACTGCAAGTTAAAAACTCCATTGTTGTCAGCACACAATTGTTTTCCTTAAATATTTTAACTCGGGAAAAATGAAGCCCCCTAAATTTCACATAGTGCATTGAGAGGACAATGCTTGCTTAAGGGGAGAAACTATTTGTCACAGCAGAAAATCCTTTTGAGCTCTGTTTTCCATAAATACACGTTGCTATGTCTAACACATCTGAGTTCAGAAACACTTTCCCTCAAGACGGCCTGAACATCGTCTTGGTGTGTTGCTGCCCCCAGGGCTTACCACTGAAAGCACAAAAGACATCATGTAGTCCTTATTTCACAATCTCCTCCACTGGGAGATCCCAAGGTGTACAGGGAGAGCAAACAGAGATTTCAAACACACCTATCAGTAGCACATCCCAGAAAACTCCATGTTCCTCAGTAGTACCTTGGTATTTTCCCCCACGTGTACATAACACGGTTCACTGCAGTCAACATCCAGCCTTGCCAGTCTCAACATCTTGGCTCAATGGTCATGAACAGGCTAGACACCATCTGCACAGACTTTAGAAGAGTACTATTCTCACTCATGTTTGGTCTATGGACACAAACAACTGTGGAGAGCTTCAGCTTCAGGAGGCAAAGGGCAGGAGCCCTCCTGACCACCAGTAAATGCACCAGCACTTTCGCTTTGGAGGAACAAGAGTCAGGGAAGAAACCTGGCCCAGGGCTGGTGGAAAGCTCTGAACTGCCTGCAGGAAAGCTTTGCCATGGTACAGCACAATGTCTTCATCAGCCAAAAGCAACTGGATGTCCCCCATTTTCCATCCCAGCGGGAAGGAAAAAGGCTGTCCTTAGCAATGAAATGAACAAAGAAGTTGCCACTGGTTCACATGGTAGGTCAACAAAGGCAGTGAGAGTTCAAGTTTATCTGAAGACCATAATCTCTCATCTGAGGAACAGTTAAAGTTAGACTTTTCAAGAGCTGCAGAAAGATGAGCTGTCAGTTGGTCTTTCACAAATAAATGATGGGGTGACAAAAAATCCAGTGTAGCTTGGCTGAATTCAAAGACAGTTTAGCTCTAAGAGGTAGTTCTGGTAAAAAGCTTTCTCTCTGTGGGCAAACACAAGCAAAGGAGAACTTCAGCAGCTTTGCTATACTTTTTGAAACATGGAAAAGAGGACAAATGCTGAAACCCAAAGTCCACCACTCATCTCAGAATGTTTTCTGCCTAAGCAATGGTGACACAAACTAACTCCCATCAACTCGTCCATCTGCCCTGAAAACAAGTAAACAAACCAAACAATAAGCAATCATAGCATGAGTATCTCTGGAACTACACTTAATTAGTGACTGAGGCAAAAGAAATGCAAAACAAAAAATAAGATCTCTTATTTTTATTCTCCCAAAGCCATGTCAACTAACAGTCATAAGTTCATTAGGTGATGCCAGCACCTTTAACCACGTTGCTCTATTGGAGAAATGGCCTTTCAAATGTCAAGCCTGACAACAAAATTCATTTGTCAAACTAACAACTTCTGTTGACACCTGTAGTAACTCATGTTTAAGTGGACTACACACCAAAGTGACAAATTCTTCGATTAGTTTATAAGATATATTGTATGTCAAATCAAAACACAGCGTTAGAAGAGTGAATATGCTGCTGCAATAACAGCTAATGTCTCAGAGAGGTTACAAAATGGAGTATTTTTCTAGATCAGTCTGTGATCTGAGAAGTTGTCAGAGTATCACTCCACTCTCACCAACTGCAGACATGAATGAATAATTCTACCCATAGAATAAAACCCTGGCACACTGTGGCATTTTAAATTGACTAGTACATTGAGTTACGGCGCTGCCTGTGATGAAGTAACATTGTAGGCAAGAGCCCCAAGATGGAAATGAATTGGCTACTGTCCATGTGTCTTCATTGACTTTCAAAAAACTTCTCCCTTGACACTAAAAGTGACAAAATAGGTACCAACATGTTTTTAGACTCGTTGGTAAACTATATTACCTAATCTGAAATAGGAAACCCATGGAGGTCTGGAAGGCTGTCTAACCTTACTGTATTCACATCTTTAAAGCTATTTTGGCTACTTCTCAGTTACAATTACAGGGCACATTTCTATTTTGCTCCCTCAGCTACACACCTTCAAGGCAACTAGCAGAGATGTACACGGTAGTAGACTGATACAGCTGCATCTACGCTGCTTTCCTGGCAGTCTCAGGGCAGGCATGAGGCCAAATTAATTGCCTGTTCCTAGTTACTTACCAGGAGCATCCTCCGGGGCCTAGCTGCAGGAAAATCCCACTGGGATTCCCAGAGGGAAAATTTCAGATGCGTCCAGTGCTTAGGAAAGAAACCCTCCTTTATTTGCTGGACTGGGACTTGGTGGTCTTTGTCACCTCCAGCCAGGTTAACATCAGGCAGGTACATATATTATCCAGGGCTCTTCACAGAAAGGCCACTGGGGCATAGTGGGATTTGTACAGAGCCCACAGTGACAGTACCTGCAAGGACAGAGGGGGAAGACCGATCGCTGAGTCTGGTCAGCAGCCCAGACCCAAGTGTGTCCTCAGAGCCACCCAGCTGAGCACCGTATGCCTGAGCCAGGCAGCTCAATCACCAGTGCTGGGTCCTGAGAAGTCCAGACCCTGCACTTTGGTTTTACCATCTACAACAGAAGTATCTATAAATAGCACAGGCATACAAGAACATAATTAGTTTTTATAGCACTTTGAAAAATACACAATAGTAGTCAGACTCTTAAAAAAGAATTGTATACAGTAAAAGGGGAAAAGACGAGATGAACATTTACCTTCTCTTGTTTTCTTGTATTGAAGACACACTTCTACTACCAATGGTTGAACTTGATCTATGATGTACAATTTTGAAGTATGCTATAAAACCAGAAATGTATCCCCTAAATCAAGATGAAGATGACTAAATGCTGAGGAAGTATGTATTATCAAGGAAGGCTTCTAAAACTCATGAAAAGCCCGTCATTTTGTCCCAACATCAGCAGGACCTCAACTAAAAAACCCTACAGCTGATCTATGTAGCTGCTTCTGATTTACTACACACAATGCGTTCCCTTCATGATCTACTGTCCGAAATTGTTAGCCAGTAATAATACCTGTCTCATTTTTGAATACTGAAAAAGGGAACAGCAGAGCAAAATACCACTAAATGCATGATGCCCTGAATTCCTGATTCTTAAGTACACATTCTCAAAGGGCTGTTTTAAGAAAATATTTACTTTTTGGTTGTTATGGTGATCATCTTTTCACAGCAGTTTATAAAAATAGGAATGGCTAAAAATAAAAATCCAAAGGAACCTGAGGCACTAAAAAAGGAATATGGCATGCGGATTTGTCTGCTTCAGAATAAATCTGCATATAGTGTCCTGCAGCAGCACGTTTTACAAAAGGAATTAAAGCCATGAAATTAACATTTTAATGAAGTAGAGAGACCATTGACGTCAGGACTACTCACTGATTGCTGCTTCCAGGTGGCCTAATGAGATGAAAATGAAGTTTATATCTTCAGCTAGTCTAAGCCAGGCTTGTTTTGTGACTGTGATTGAATTTAAATGAGAAGATACTGCTGTGTGCAAACATGTCTAGGCTGGTAAGTAGCCTTATCAAATCTAGGCATAATAAAGGCTTGATTTTAAATATTTTATGTTAAGAAAAGGGATTTCAGTCTTCCTTTCACAATTCAACGTAAATGCAAAGCCAAAGTTTTATCATTAATTGTACAGCATGCCACAGCTTTTGTACTGGTTGCTGCAGGAATTCCCATATAAAATTTTTACTGCAAGACGTGCTCGTTTATCTATCAAGACACAAAAAACATTCCGGATTACAAAGGTGAAGTAGGAAATCATAAATCCAATGTAGCCTGTGGATAACTCACAGTGTGATGTTTTGGCACCAGAGGCTCATCAGACATTAAGGTACGGTGATGGAAATGAGAGACCACCATATATTGTAAAATACAACACACAATAAACACAACAAGGAACTGCAGCACATCATAAATTCCATGTTCCTAAACGCCACTGAGAGAGCTGCATTTCATTTTGTCTTCACTATACATAGTGAATAGACACGTATAAATATTCTTCACTATTTCTTATTAGAGGAATGAATCAATATTGGTTTTGCTTTAAATACCATGTATCTACCTAGAGAACAAGACAACCATCATGCTGGGGACATACCCTCAGGATTCCTGTGAAATCCTCTGAATAAGTTTATTACTGTTTCACTTTCTACTCCATGTCACAATATTAAAATTTTTTTTAAAAAACCCACCCAAACCCAAAGCCCAGCTCAGTTCATAACACTATACATATTATTTAAGGCTAATTCTCACTTCATTCCTGGGTTCACACATCTGTGAAGTAGTCTTCAACAGTCCTAATTTCTCACTTCATAAGATGTCCTGACATGCAATCTGCTGCTGCTGTTATAACTGATAAGCACTAGAGATTGGAGTAGGACTGGAAAAATACAGAAAATAAATTGACTGACCCTCCAACTCAGGTCTTCTCCTGATTCTGTAATCTACAGCTAAAGAACAGCAATGAGGGGATTTGTTTTAGTCACTTCACACAATATTCTCTATTTTGTCCATTATAACCATACATAGTTGTAGGTTCATAACAAGAAGAAAAGTAGCTCATCAATAACTCTTCGCTCTTTTTAAAATCTGAAAACTACACAGGAAACCACTGCTATAGAAAACCCCTTGTTCTGCTGCAAGATGGGGTTACTAATGTTTACTACTTTTAGCAGACTGCTTGTAAGCCTTTTATAGACATCAGCTTTCCAGGCAAGATGCATCTCTGGATACAGTATCTATATTTGCATTCTTTTTTTTTTTTTAACCCCTTTTTTTCTTGTCCTCTTGGAACAAGGGCTGCTGCACGTGGATTACATTTGAGGATTCAGTAACTAGGTTTAAAGAATGCCCCCGCTTGTAATGCAACAGTAATACCATGCTTGAAGCTACCCCTGCTGCCTCCACAGCATGGCCAAATGATCTTCCTGGCTGGCAAGGTGGAGATTTCCAAAAATCTCTTTCCATTTAAGATCTCACTAGGTTTGAGGCACAGAGAGATGGCTTGGAAGGACTTCATGAACCGTGCACCATGCCCTGCCATGGGAACTCAGACACAGGGAAAGAGACTGCTTGAAGCAGGAGCGACAGCTGGCAGACATGTATTTGAGATGCTCTTGTATTATCAGCAGAACGACCCATGTTCTTATGGGCAAATAAACACATCTGAGCTCAGGACTGCTGTCTGGCCCCTGGGACCACCTTGAATATGAATGTGGAGCCTTCGGATCCAATGCTTGCTACTACTTGAATTGTTGAGACAACTGTCCTGGACAGAGGGCTAGATATAAATGTGCCTGTTCAGTAAGCTACCAAAACAGAAATGTAGCCTGTTCAGTGTGATAGCAAACATCTTGCTCTCCAAAAGGAGGTTTTAAGCCACGTTTATTCTTAGGATGCAAGTGATACAGCTAAAGCAATCCAGTACTACCCCACCTCTGACAGGAGTGATCTTGCTGTCTGCTGCCCCACGCTGCACGCTCCCATTGCTCCCCCTGATCCTGCAGTGAGCCCTTTCAGCACATGGAGCCAGGAGAAGCTAACCCTGCCAAAGAGCTGTGCTGGTACTGGGGCTGCTGGGGAATCTGAACCCCTGACTAGTGATGGAAGTGGGACATGGGTATTCCCGCTGCAAGTTCATGGAGTCACAAGAGCTCGTTAGGCTGGGCTGGATACTATACAGACAGTGTGCTTTCACATTAGAAACTTCTTCCTTCATCCATCAAAGATGATAAGCACTCTCTGTTTCCCCCACCCATCCAAGATGTGGGTGTAGGCTTCTCCTCTTACGGCAGAAGATCCAACCTGCAGCTCACATCTGTTGTGTTGGTAAGATGCAAAAACAAGATTACAAAGAACACAGCGTCCTCCTGTAATTTGTATGAATCCTGGGCCAAGGGTTGGAACATTTTTTCTTCATTATTCTACCGCTGCCTAGAGTAGCATTTTCCTCTATTAGTTGCTATTGCCTAGAACAGCATCTGGAACAAGTTAGGTAGCCAGAGGAGAGTAACAGACATGAGCTCAGTGTGTTCCCAAGACCTGATTTTCAGAGATACAACACACCTGCAGCTTTCAGCAAATTCATTACCGAGTTAAAGGGCTCAAAGCTATCTGAAAAAATCAAGCCCATGATGATTAAACCCACTCGGGAAGTATGCCACTGCTTTCTACACATCAGCTAAATGCTCTGGAGGCTTAAGAACATTTGCTCCAAGCATGGATTGCAGTATTTCAGCCTGGGAGGTGACAAAGACATGCATAACCTCAGCAAGATCCACATCCGAGAAGGATGTTCACAAATTCCTGGCTAGGAACAGATGGAAAAAACAAAGGCATGGAACCACAGCTGTTCCTTTTCTGAAATGGTGAAGGACTCAAGAGGACCTCGAGCTACAAACTCCAACAGAAGCGAGCGGCACACCCTCCCACCTGCCTCCGGAGGTGTAAGCACTTACTCTGTTCTGGCACATAAATGCCCTCTGCCCATCAGCTAGACACATCGCTGCCGTTCAGACCCTAATTTCTGCAACACTGACAAAACATGAAAGTGTTTAGATTATGGAACAGGTACATGCCTCACAAGCTTTATCACAAACAGCTCCAACCTAGGTGAGAAGAAAATAGCTATGTTGTACCCAAACTGTAGTTTTCAGCACTTTGTAATCTCTCCTCCAGTATCTGTATGCATCCATTTATCTAGAGTAGCAACAAGTTCAAAAGATTCCTGAAATAAAAAACTTCCAGGGAGGAAGAAAACCACACTACATGTCACCCTCTGCCATCAGTCAGCACTCAGCTCCGACATCTTCACCCACAAAACCCTTCCTGCTGTCAACAGGAGATACTCAAGAAACGGTGCAGTGCCTCAAGGAGAGAACAGAATGAAGACTGGGCTACACCGCCGCCTCCAGACACGTATAGCACTAAACTCCTGGATATTTGAATTTTGCAGAGCCCATCTCTAAAAAAAAGGAAAACAAGTGGAATAGTTCTTTAGGTTTTTTATTCCTCTCACCTAGCAGAAAAGAGCCAGAACTGACTTCTATTTATAATTTTGGGTTTGGCAGCGGCGATTCTTTGTTTCTTTTTTCCCAAACTGCGGTTCTGCATTTCAGTACAGCAATTTCTCCAAGGTGCTTCCTGCCTCCCACCAGTCACCCAGCTCTTTCATTATGATCTTAACCGATGGGGAATTGACAAAACACGTATCTTCTTACTGCAGTGTAAGATGCTTAAAGCTACTTCTATGACATACTAAGCTGATATTGTCTTTAGTAAACAGCACATTTCAGGCTCTCAGTGCTTTTCAGTTTCAAAACAAGAATTTCTACTGAATGCTTAATACATACATTTGTAAACTGACAGATCGAAGAGTGCTAATGCTTGATGCAACATAATTACTTCTGTTACAGAAAACACTGTTGAAAATGAGTAAACACATATTGGAAGAAAATTAAAAATAACCCACAGTACACTAAATATTGTACCTAAAACAAAACCCCTGCTTTGCCTAGTCCTTCAGTCCTGCTTCCCTGACTTTATAGCGCTTTACAGATGGCAAAGCGCTTGATCAAAGAATTAATTGCAGAGACAGAAACAGTAACTCCGAATCCCACCTAGGGATGTTTATAAAAAACTATGCAAGGCACGTACCTACTCAGTAATAAAACTCTGAGTACACATCCCTGCAAAGAACCTGGCTCAGCCAAAGGAAAAAAAAAAAAAAAACAACAAAAAAAAAGAGATTCGCAATCAAAGGGGCATGAAAATGACAGCCCTGAACTAGAGGCAGGCACTCTCTTTAGGAGTTTTGTTACAGCTACAAAGAACTATTTATAAATGATGGTTAATGCATTTTCTCAAAACATGGTTGTAGTTTGTACGCTTAATATTTGGAATTTATAGGGTTTTTTAGGAGACAGGAGGATTATTTTCTGCGTACACAATGTGTACAAAAAACATGCATGCTTCAACCTGTCTAATTATCTTTTCTTTATGAAACGTATCTAGAATTTCCATCTTAAATTACACATAGGATTCTTTATTATAAATGATGTGACTCACACACGTAAATGTAATCTGCCAAGAACTGCTTACTGTAGTCAGCTGCACGGCAGGCACATTACTGGCAACACTGCACGTGAATTACCTCAATCCCTCCTCTCCCACCCACCTCCCTTAATCTCCAAAGCGTAAAAAGCTCAAAGATGTTTCATGCTGTATTTTGGGAATACTCCCACTATGTGCAAAATGAGCAAAATTCTGTATGAAAATATTTTTTCTTTTAAGAAGGATTCCTATCTTTTTGCATGTTTATCATGTGTTCACTATGTTTGGCAGATATGAATCAAACATTTTGGTCCTGGTTGGGACCTGCAGAAGGTTGTTATAATGTGATTCATTACAACAACTTTCAGTTCTATGGATGAATCTCAGAACAATCCAGTGGGTTGTTCCAGGGAGGCTCTTACTAGGACAGAGGACATGACTTACCTTTAAAAATACCCAGGCTGGTTGCTGAAAAGCTTGGTTCAGATTTTTACATAGTTTCTGTGGTGTTTCACTGCCTGCTTCTGAAAATTAGCTTCTGTGTGTAGTAGGTCCACTTTTTTCTGTTCCTTAACTCAAGTAATCAACAGTTTAAGGATCCCTTATTCAAACAGAACTTGAGTTTGTACTTTTCCATTTCTTAAGTGGAAACATGATCACACAACCAAATGGTATGTTTGCTTCTTGTTTCATGCATAAAATTACAACTCAATGTTAACCTCATGCATTTATAGAGAGGAAATCAACCAAGGTTTCACAAGAGTTATTTTTATATTCCACTCCAAAATAGAAAGAAAAGGGGCTATTTGGAAAAAAAAAAAAAAATGCAGCCTTTCTGAAATGAAGATGATTGAGTTGTATTTGGTTAGGTCAAAAACTTGCATTCCTTAACCACATTATAGCGCTGAACATCCCATGTGTGAAAAAGACCCCAATCCAGCTTCTACAGAAAAAGATGGCTGATTTTGTTTTAGTGAAAAAAGCACTGACAAATATAACCTACTCTGGCATTCTGGAAGTATTTTTTCCATAAACCAAAACCCCACTAAATTAGAGCCTAAAAAAGAATGCAACTTGAGTTTTTAAAATTTACTATTAAAAATATCAACACCTGATCTGAAAAACTACATATATATGTAGCTACTTCTCTGTACCTACATGTCTTAAAAAAGCAAGCTGAACCTTTTTATTCCTGTAGTTTTAGAGTAAAAAATGATTCAAATCGGACAGAAATTGACTACTGAGAGCATTCTATTAAACGTGCAAAACACATTTGGAGGAAAAATACAATAACACAAAAATCAAGCATGTTTTTTTAGTTGACAGGGTAACTAATAAAAATATATTGTGTTTCAACATGTTTGAAAGAAAGAAGATGCCCACAGAAGATGAATTACATAAAGAATGCTGTTTGGTTTTCATATAAATTGCTTTATTTTTATTCTCAGAATCCTAATGTACTAACAGTCCTGAAATCAGATGTGCATAGCTTGCCCTATGTATTTGTGCAGTCCCTTGACCACAAAAGAAATTGCTAGATTAGGACCTAAAATTTAAAGAACCTCCTTTAACCTCTCGTACCTGTTTATTCATATGCACAGTCACCAGTGCCTTGAACAGTCTACAACCCCTCTGTGTATGCTTATTATTTTTCCCTGTGCCAGCTCTATCTTTCATTTCTCCTTGTTTCCTGCAATCCACAAACCATATTCTGCGCAAGCAGAGGAAGCCATGAAGTGGCCACATGTGATTGCTGAGACAATAAGTGAGTAAGAGAAGCACCGCATTGCACAGCAGAGCATTATATGACATGTTCTTCTCTCCTCACATATGTATTTGATTATTGCATGAGGAATACAAATCTTATGTCACTTTTTGTTTGCACATGTGGTCCCTGTAACAGGACACGGGTCAGGTGAGCACATACATACAAAGCCATTTTGGGAACTATATCTGCGTACAACTACCTACAGAGTTTGCTGTAACCCCACCTACCTTTAGCGCTATAATTTTTAAAACCAGCACTAAAGGTTATTTTGATACATTTGGCTTAGCTCATGATTAAAAGTATTACCTCTAACATTTACCAAAAAAGACTCCTAAACCTTTGTTTTTAAAAATCTGCCAGCAATGCTAGGAAAACCTTAGCTTTTTTACAGTTCTGAAATGAAAAGATTTAAAAAACAATAATACTTTTAAAGTTGCATCTCACAGACCCTTAGTCCTCACTAGAAATTGTTTATATAACATTTCCAAGCTATTCTGTGTTGATACACAGACCCTGAATTTTATTAACAGAATTTAGCGTGATCAAAGTCCCAGTAGGGTATGCTGACATTGCTCTCCCTCCAGCTGGTCTTCTCCATCTGAAACGTTCTCCAGTCCATAAACAGGAAAAACTACTAAGAAGCTGACAGCATCATATGCTGCAGACACATGCATCCCTGCAAATGTGCCGTTTACAATATCAACAGCTGTATGGGAAAAAATAAAACAAAATGGAACATTTCATAACAAGATTTCAAAAAAAACCCTTAATAATTAAACAGTTTTTGGTTGAGGACCTGAAGCTTGTTACAAATATCCATATGTAAAAGTATCAGATTGTCCAGATGCAGAAACAAAGATAATATAGAAAGACAGATGTCACTCTGAAGATGGTGCTGCATGCAAAAATGTGCATTTTTGCATCTACTAAAACACACCAGAGAGTGTGCAGGGGGTGGAATCCTTCTGCCAAATGGACAGAGGAGAAAAAAAATTTCAATATGGGATGTGTCCAGAGATAGAGGTCAGAAAGAAGAGAAAGGAGAAAAGGTCACATTCAAGCTTTTAATAGGCAATAACATTTTCTGGAGGATATAATTCCAAAACTATTTGGCAAAACTTCAGGACATCCATCAGCACAAGCAAAATGAGGGTCAGTTGGCTATTCTGTGAAATATTGAGCATTTTATGAGTCATAAATTTAATAAAATGTGGATGTGCTAAATTTACTCCACTCCCAAGTCACACCCTTTTTTGGTAACCTCTGTCCATGATATTCTTCAATGCATCAATAATGGGAACCCTCCAAAAAAACTAAACTCAAAGGAATTAAGACTGAATAAAAACAGACAATACATGAATACTGAAGTCCCATTTAAGGTAACAAAAGAATAGAGTAAAAACTCTAGACGCACAAAAAAAGCAGATATGTCGTTTTTGCTACAGGGTTGTAACTAGTGATGGGAGAACCAACATTTCACAAGGCTCCCATAGTTAAAGGATCAGGATCTCATGAATAGTTTTGCTAGCCTCTGGTAGACATTTGGCAGCTATTTTACTGAAAATATCAATTGTTAAGCTGAGCCATTTCCCACGTACTCAGTACATAACACTACAGGGCTGCAGAATGTGCCCCTCCAGCCTGCCTGCCCACAATCTCACTGCCACAGCCCACAAAAGCAAATTTTGCTAAACACAGACTTGTAACATGTACAAATCTATTGTCTCTCTCTGTAGCAAACCAGTAATGACCTAGGCAGCATATAGCAGCAGACTCCAAGCATTTACTTCTTAGGTGATTCCTAGTTGGGCTGGTTATTCCACAATTTCTTTACTTCTTGCATCTCTCCCTGAAGCAGCTGCTGAAGGAGTTTGGATACTAAGTGCGCTGACCATCGGATTTTGTCTAAGGAGTCACTTTCCTTTTAAAGACCCACACCACTACTCTGCAATGCCTTCTCAAATCCCATCCTTTGCTTGGATTTCTGTATAAACTCTCGACCATAATTTCAGCAGATAGTGCTCTGGTTCCTGAAGTCTTCAAAGGGCGCAGAGAGACTTGCTGTAAGCCCATCCCTTTGCAGTATTCTGCCTGATGACCTTTGTCTTTTTATTTTGACTGTAAGCTCTTTGGTTCAGCTTTTAAAATTACAGTGGAATAGAGAAAGAACTAGTGCCATATAAAAAACCGCCCAGAACAATCCCCCCAAGACGAGTCAGACTTCACATGAGTTGCTAAGAGGCGGAGACCCAGCCACAATTTGCAGAGGGCCTCACAGATACGCTCCATTTCGGTTTTAAAACACTCCTGGAAGAAAGTCAGTAGTGGCGAAGGGTGAATCTGTAGATCCCAATACTTTTACTATCTACAAATTAGCGTGAGTCATGAAGAACAAGCTGGGTGGAGTGGGAGAGCAGGGGAAGCAAGACCTAATTCAAGAAACCACCAAATAGAAGCTTTAACTCAACCAAACATTTGTATGTTCCCTTTTCAGGAAAACGAGAGAAAAGAGGACAGGAGGCTAAACAGAATTGAAACTGGTAAAAAGTCAGGTTCCCAAACAAATCTTCACGTAAGAAACTGTACCAAAACCTCTGATGGATTAATGGACCTTTAAAGACCCTGTTTCAAGGATGCCCTTCCCTGGCTGAGGCTTTCAATTTCAAGCTCCAGCCAACAAAGAAAAACAAAAAAGTGGCTCTTTGTAGGTTTTTTTGGAAATTCAGAGGCAAAGAAAGGTTATCACTGTTTTACAAGGAGGAGTTAGCCTGTCTTTTTTTGTCTTTCAAAAAATACATTTGTTTTTATATTCACTTATTACATCTGACTGTGTATTTCCTCAGGAGTTTCAATTCATCAGATGTTCTCAGAGAAGCTATAGCAGTCAGCACAAAATGAACTGATTTCTTAAATTTCCAGAACAACAGTCACCACGGGTGAAAGACTTGGTATTACAGATACAAATAATTACTGTTTAAATCTTAAAAACAATCTCCTGAAAAGAATTCTACTTAGTTAAACTCTTGGGATGGTAGAGAGGAAAGACGCTTGCTCCTAAGACCATGCCGGCAGACAGGTGGGCTTCCATTGTTTCTATGAAGTTGGCTGCACCCAGAGGTTCAGCTTTGATGGCTCTTTTTAAAGTGTTCATGTGTTTAATTGCCATTATGCAACCTCTTGCATAAACATCACTAAAACTGCAACTGCTGGTAAGGCTACCAAACAATCTCAATAAAGTACAAAAAAAGTTATTGTGTTTCTGTCTAAGGGGTTTTGTTTGTTTTTCTGGGGCGAGGAGGATATTTGACAATTTTAGAACAATCTTGTCTTGCATGAAGTACAACATGCCATAAACCATGTCATGATTTTATCAAAACCATTTCTTTATTATGGTCATTACAACACACAGGCCACTGCTGGCTTATTAATTTCAAGTTAAGTAGTTTTAAATACAGGATAACAGCCACATTTAGTGGAACATTCAGTTTCTTTTGTTCTTACTCCTGTTGTTTAAAAAACAAAGCAGGAATTAAATTATACAATATGTGTAATATTTGTATATGAAAGAGCATACATAAAACAAAAACTAGTGATGAATCTCTATAAATGCTGGTAAATCTCTTATCTTTTAGTATTACTAACACAGTCATTTTCAAGGGACAGACTAATCTGGAAATGGAGACTACCAGTATTTTACTCAATTTATTTTATACCAAGCAAACTGCTTTTGTTAAGCTTTAGAAAAAATCAAAACCTCCCCAAAACCTAAAAGATACTTTAACAAAAGAAAAATGTTTAGCTGTTTCTTGTTAAATATTTATAATGAATTTTATCAACAAGGCACAAGCAATTTAAAAACAGCAATGTCTGACACCTAATATTCAAGCTGACTTCTAACGAATTCATGTTTTTTCCTCGATGAATACAAATAAACCATTAAATTCTCAGCAACCTCTGCCCATATACAGATACCAAATTTCAGGAGATGCTGGTCAGCTGGAGAAAGAACGAACAGTATCCCAGAAAATGGCCAATATGCCAGATTTACCAATTTATTTTGTAGCTCAAGGAACGCGTGAGTGCAAGGAGGAGGTTTTGCGGAGAGCTGGATTTGTCAGGTGCCCACCTCCCACAAAAGTCAAGAAGTTAAACACCCCATGATCTTTTCAGGTCTACCAAACTGAGTCAGGTGCCTACTTGCATCTGTAAGAATCAATTATTTTCTTTTGTCAACTGGTCTGATTGCCCTGCTGCTTTAGGTTAAGCTGCAACGCTTGAGCTGGCACTGCCGGCAAAAATAAAACAGCTTCGTCCACCTCCCTCGCTCTCTGGCATCACAGGGCTGCTCCTTCCCCCCACGACCACTGCTATGACACAAGGATTCGCAGGCCAAATGGTGAATCATATAAAAAACATTCTCCCATTGAAAAACAATCCTTTTCCTGCATTTTTCCCCGGTGGCAGTTGCTGGTTTATATGCATACAAAACTATATGGTTGGTTTCAAAGCTTTTGGGTGGACTAATAATCACCCCTGTCCCCTCCACCCCAGTTGTGCAACTTGCTGAGAAGCAAACTGACTTAAGGACCGCTTCCCGGTTTATTTTTACTAAAGTTCAGCCGGGAAATAAAATCCTGAACTTCCAACTGCAAACCCAAACATTCTAGTTAAAAGAAATGCAAATACTTGACTGGATGTAAATCGGCAAAGCTTTATGTATTTCAGCAGAGCTAAACTAATTCACCCCAGCTAAGGATTCAGGATTCATCCCTTGCAAGAGCAGGCAGGCAGAAAAGCAGCAGATCCTCACTGGTGAGGAGCTCTCAAGTTGGTGAGAGCTGCATTCATCTTGGAAGGGAGTAAAATAACTTTACCCATAAAGGGTAAGACGTTATTAGTAACAAAATTCTTTGCATTCTTTTCACAAAAAGACGTTTCACATTGCAAGACGATATCCTAACAAACTAGCCTTAGATGGTTGGATTGAGTCTGCACAGCGCAATGCCAACATATCACGCATTCTCCTGATCAAGCAAAAATCAAAGTAGGACAAGTTGTCCAGTCCAGCTTGGGCTATTTGGTCTAAAAATAAAGTTCCTGAACACCAATTTTATGCTAGTATGAAACAACTCAGATGACAACAGCCAATTTCTTTTACTATAAAGCAGACTCACTACCTCCACAGTACAATTTCCCAGCTCTTTCATTACAAGACCCTACTGTAATTGCTACGTACAACGTCAAGTTTAAACCACTTGGACTGAAGTGGTTTAAATTTCCAATCTCTTTCAGCCTCAGATTCTTTTTTTTTTTTGAAGGAAGAAGGGGCACCACAATCTCAGCTAAAGCAATTCAGCTATATCAAAGACTGAGGCTATGGAAAAATGTTTTTGTTACTTAAAAAGTCACCAAAAAAAATTCAGATGGTTTCTTCTTTGGAAAGGACTAGCATCCCTAAGCCTTGGAACTGGGACTTGAAGTTTGGCAGGAGATGGTATTTGTGTCAGTAACATGTCTTTTGCCAACTTCCAAGAAAACATCCCAAATTTGGCCAACAACTAAGAGCCTTTGAAGAATCTTAATTTTGCACACGCTTAGCAAACATTTTATAGAGTTCACAGCTGAAATTTAAGAAAAATCTGTCCTTATTGAGTATTCCCAGCTTCTAGCCTTCAGTTCATGCACCATTCCCCATGTGTAAATGATCATGCTACGTCCCCTTACTGCTCCTGCGTGTGACCACCCATGCAGCACGGGGAAGGAAGCCACTTCAAATGCAAAGGGGACAACCTTTTAATAGCTCTGATTTGGCAACCAAAGCAGAAACCCAGCCTGGGGAGGTATGGCAGCAGTATCTGTTGTGTGATCAACTGTTGATTCAGTGTTTAAAAACACTGTAGAGTAACATAAAATACTTCAGTAGTAAAGAACATTAGGTTGTAAAGTTCAATACTCAGATGTAGGAAAATGCCAGATCTAAGGTTGCCTGTGCCTCTAATATAATGGCTATTATCTTTAGTTCCGTGATGATATACTAACTTTGCCCCAGGACTCGAACTTGCAGTGAATCGGGGTTGTGTAACACCAGAGTGCAGGAGCTTTGCTTCATTTGCTGCAGGACCAGAAGGTCTGCAACAAACAAAACAGGGTCGGGGGGAGGACAGAGGACAAGTTCAACTTCAGGCAGTTGAGTCTCAAACCAGTCAATTCTAAATAAAACCCAAGAGAACTGTATGCTATGTCTGCCTATTTCATAAACAGATTTTAACTTCTCATCTCCTGGTTTGGCTGACTGGAAGCTTCTTGGGTCAGTTTTACACTGCTGCTGACCATCCCCAGCTGCAAGGTGCATGGGAAGTGCTACGAGTGAAAAATAAGCCCATAGGTCTCTAAAACCAGGCAGTAGACCCGACCTTAGTCTTGCTGCGCTTCAATTTCCCACACACATGAGAAATACAGATATAGTGAAAATAAATTCCTTCAAGATCAGGAAACGCACTAGTACTAGAGCAGCAAGCAGCAGAGATGCTTATATGGAAATGGCGTTTTCAGAGAAGAGCTTGAATAGTGCAGCATATAAGCCCTGAGGCCACACACTGAAGACGAGGAGAAAACAAAATATTTAAAAGTTGCTCCTTCAGTGAGTGCTCAATGAGGCCGAGGACGTGTGTGTGGCGAGAACGGCAGGCAATCATTTAGCTAAAGACCAGATCATCTCATATATACATGTAAGAAAGCCAAATTAAGATTCCACAAACAGCTTTGTGATGTTTGCTGACTTCTGACTGTCAAATTTTCCAAGCATTATAATGTTTTTTCCTCTCTCTCATTTTGCTTTCATTGTCGGTTTCATCCAAACAAAATTACCAGTCCCCCAACAAATGGCATAAAACAGTCCTTTAAGATTTAGTGATATGGGATGCTGGAAGGCAATGAAGAAATCTGGCCCCACCGTTGAAGAATACATTAGGCCTTCAAATATTCAGTTTTGCATTAGCTTTTAAATTCAAAGCCCAAACCTGATCTGTGAAAGAAGGCTCAAATTTTGTAATGCCAATGACGAAGTCTTAGATCTTTCCATTTATAAAAGCAGTGCTCATTAGCAACTACAAAGCTAATTCACTATGATTTTTCTGATTCTGTTTCTGAGACATTTATAAAGTAAAATTATTAATTCATTTTAAACCTGAACTCCACATGAAAGTTGTAGATTTGGAAACAAGCTAAGGAAAAAAAATTAGGATTTTGTCATTTTGACTTGCAGCTCAAGCGTTAAAGCCCCATCTACAAACTTTGCACATGTAAACTGTTTGCAATAAGAGTATATTCTTATTTCGGGCATTATCAGTTGATGTGTCTAATTTTTTTAAATTATCTCTAACATATTGTCCTCAGCCATTCCAACGATACTCAAACCTTCCTAATACACAGTACTGTACAACAGAGAGGTAAAGGATTGTGCCCTGCATGCCTCTGGCGGTACGTTTACTGCAGATTAAGGACTTCTGTCTTAACAGGAAGCTGAGTGGTGGCTCAACTAATCAAATTCAACAGTAGATTAGAAAGAAGGAACAGGACTGAAAGAAGAGCTCCAAAAGAGTTTTAAAAGCTCTATACATAATCGAGGTCTGAACTTTTTATATATCCATGGACAATTCTGAAATGAAGTAACATGAGCAGCATAAATAAAGCATGCATAAAGAGTCAGGATAAGCATTGCCATCTATCAAACAATCTGCCGCAGAAGGCTAAAGTTAAATGCACCTTCTATTTCAATGTTTTCCTTCTCCCCACTCCCCCTCAGTTTTTATTCCACACTCAGTGACCACAAGTGAGTTTCCTACCTTCCCGATAACAGGCTGCCTCTCGGCTGAATTCATGCTGGAGCTGTTCCCCCAAGGAAGCAGCGTGGTGCAGCTAAGCCTCCCCTTAGAGCATCCTCACCTCTGCCAGCCCAGTCCACACCCGACGTTCTTACTCTCCTGGTAGGGAGCACCCCTTTTTATTACTTCCGCCAAGTTTTGGAAATAAGCTAGTGCTTACACAATCTTAGCATTAACTATGCCTGCTTTTCACACTGATTCAGCACTAGTCCCTTTAATCATTAAAAGCAGTACCATAGACATGACACCCACCGAAGATTTAAATTAGCTTTTAAGAAGCTGGCTTGTCTGATTGTCTCTAGACAGGACGATACCTATGAAGGCCACGATTTTACTGTGAATAAAGCATACACTAAAATACCTACCCAGGAAAAGACAATTTAAGAAAGACTATTTCAAGTCTGAATTTGCTGCTTTGTTCTATTCAGATGCAAAACTGTTGTTGCTTATTATATTGCCACTTTCAATGTTGCTTAATTTACATAAAAATTAACTAGACTTTTCTTTTGCATGCATCAAGTATTCATGGTTAGCTATCTATGTATATTTAATATCTTTCCATGTCATCATCCATTGCTGGATAATTAGTTCCTAGAACTCTTACTGTGTTTCAAATGGTGAAACGTAAGAAGATCTTATTTAACATCAAGTTTCCGTTCAACAGATGAGTAGCATTTCCCACTCATCTTCACCTCTTCTGTGTTTTGATACTTTTTTCTGATGTTTTGCACTTAAAGGGAATGCACATTTCAGTTACTGAAGAGACAGCTCATAGGCATCCAGTCTAACCAAGTTAAACAAGCATTCAACAGAGACAGCTAAATACTGACTTTCTCTCACCTCCTTTATATTACCTTTTCTTCAAGTCATACTACCTATCCTGACATACAAGATAGTTACGCAGCAGAAGCCTCACTGAAATTTAGAATAAACACATCAATATCTATGTGAAACACCAGGATTTTAAACATTCTTGTAGATAAACATTATACAATTTTTTTTGTCTTGTGCAACAACACAACCAATCGCCCTTCCAGTACAGTCAGTATGAAATTTTCTACCAACTTCAACAAGTGAGGGATTCTACCAGAGATCTGAAGGCCAAAACAGACACTTAAAGTTATCTTAACGTAACCTTGCACTAAAGGCCACTGAAATTCTTGCAAAGGAACTTCTACCTTGTGCTGAAATAAGACAGAACTGGTGTAATTTTTAAAAACCCTGTAAGATGTTTCTGTTCTCACAGTACACTAAGACTGAACAATACTGAGGTACCGCAATAGCTGGGGCACAGGTCTGATAAAACCAACTTTGCCATTTCCCTCCCTGTTAAGATGCTTAAAGCGGTTTACAGTTCTGGGATTAAGTTCCACTCACATCTATGACTCTTGGGCTTGACACTTTGGACCAAATTTCATCTTTGGTCACCTGTTGTTTGTTTGCTAATGGAGGCTTATTTGTTCTTCCTTTCCAGACTTGGTGTTACAGTCATTTATTTCCAAGCCCAGACAAAAAAAATCAGGGAAAAGCTACAGCTGGACACATTACCCCAGGTCTCTACACTCTGCCCAGCATGCCATTCAAGGTTCTGGCACAGACCTTCCTGTCCCTCACCGAGTTGTACTCACACGTCCTCAAGCAGCTTTACTCAACATGGATCTGCCTTCAAATCTGATAGATATGATCATTCAAGCACATAACCCACTCGAAGCAAATTCCTTTGCAAGCCACCAGCTGGCCGGCTGTCATCCAGAACGGAAGTTTGGCAGAAGGGACCTTATTATTCATGACTATTTATAAAGCAGAGAACAGCAACCCAAAGCTGCCTCTACTGTGTAACCTCCACTAGCCTCTGTTGGTAAACAAAAGGAAACTACTGAACTCAACCAACCTTACTCCTAAGGTTGCTAACTGAATTTCACTCAAAATGTCATGTATGGGGTGCATTATTCATACCGAACAAAAAAAGTAACATTGGGTTGGAAATGTTACTATCACAGGTGTCTGCCGTGTGGCAAGAAACCTGACCCATGGTACACTGCATTCAAATGTTATTGTAGTGGGCAACTGTCAGGCATCAGCACAACTAGGGCTGCCTGAGGTGGAGGTGAACAGAGCAGAAGTCTCACAGAGGCTGCAGAAGGGTCCTTCTGACAAGCACCTGCTGTGGAGTGACTTTGCTGAGGAAGTTTAGCAAAGCATCATGTTTTCCGCCCTTGAGAGAGGGGCTTATCCAAATTATGGCTTCTTTCAAGAGGAGAAAAAGCTGAGCATAATACACAGAAATGACTAGTAATTAATTGCACCATAGTCAGTGCCAGAGCAAGACTCTGGTGGAGCATGCACAGAGAGTAGAAAGAAGAAATGTCCAAAAGACAAAATCAGGAAGGCTTGACTTTTCTTAATTCTCTTGAACTTCAGAGTTGACAGTTTCTTCCCTCTGCCCTCAGATGAAGATAGAAACAAGGATGGACTGACATAAGAGAGAAAACCTTAAAGAATTAACGGTGTCTTCTGCAGAATTGTTGAGGCCACTTACAATACTCCTTCACGCCTATCTGAGGCACAGAGACAACAGGACATGCAGAGGACAGAACTGCAATAATTTTATGAAGAAGGATTACATGAAAGTGTACTTGGAGTGTTTACTGCAGGGAGGTGTAGGAGGACAGCCTTCAAAAAAATCCTGATACTGTCCTAACCAAGTATGTGGAAAAGTAAGAATTTTGATGATCTTGAGCTATTGTGTAATAGTATGCACAGTAATTCACCTAAAGGATATTATTGGCTGATAAAGACGCCGCAGGGCACTAGGCTAAAATCTAAGCACATCATTCAGGATAGGGTACACCAGCAAAGGCAGCAAATTCCAAAGTTGGTGTAGGCTGCCAGATGGTCATCTCCATCTTAGCAGAAACGCATACTCTGTTTCAAAAGCTGGACTAATGTGACCATTCTGACAAACACAAATGCCCTGTGGTGTGCAGTGACAACAATTATAAACGGCTTCCTTGTCTATCCATTGTCATCAACCTGCATCTGATGGCTTCCAATTAATCTCTCTCAGCTCCAAGGTTCTGCTGATAAGCATCAGCTCCTCCAGATCGGACTGCTTCAGTCTCGTTTTACCTTGGTCAATGAATCAGAACATTTGTAATCTTCATCTAAATTTGTCCACAAATATAGTAGTTACGGCTCTTTGGTTTTAACCAAAGTAGACTATTATGGAAAAACAACAGAAAGAATAATTTATCTCATCTACATCTATGTCAGCATTTTGTTTCTCTTGCAACTTTAAGTAACTTCTTTGGTTTATTCCTATTTAACCAGGCTCCCTAGTGTATTTATCTGGTTCTGAACATTCTTTTGTATAATAAACACTGCTGAAAATAACATCTTATGAATTACAACAACAGCCTGAGAAAGATACTTTATCCCTACACTAAAAACAGGTTTTTATAATAGTCACATTTAGATACTCTCCAAAATTCACCAAACATTTTCAAACATGAAATTTGCTTCCTCAAACCTTTTTTCCCAATGAGTAAGAATACCTAGTTCTCAGAGTTCATTCTAATGCTAATGAAAACCTTTTTTCATACTGACTCAGTTGAAGGATATCCTGTCCTTCTGCTGCATTATTAATACCACCAAACCACTGGAAAACTAACTGCAAATGCCAATTCACTTAGTGCTATCATTCAGCTCTACAGAATTTTCCATTTTAGCTACAGCGTGTGCTAAGTAGCAGACAAAATATATTTTACATTCAGTTCTCAATAGCCTTTGTTTATCTTGTGACAAAAGACTGACCAGCATATTGCTCATGTTCTTATTTGTTTATAATCAGTTTCTTAATGTGTGGGGGGTTTGTTTTGTTTTTTGTTTTTCTTTTGTTGTTGTTGTTTTTTGGGGTTTTTTTTTGAAAAATATTTTTGTGAACTGTCATACTTCTGGGATTAAAACTATGCTGGTATTCCTTTTCAAGATAACGGCCCTCAATTTTTGTCTAAATGCAGATAGACATATCAAATTCCATGGAAGAAAAGGCAACAGGACATTTCCGTTCCATAAAGTAGAAGTACAATTCAGTAACAAAAGTCAAAGAAATATATCACTTGAAAATTAGAAAAAAACCTGTTGTGTTTTGTTTGTTGGTTTGGGTTTTTTTAAAGATTGAAATCTGAGAGCTAGAAGATTATGTAATCACGTTCAAATATCCCATTTGATATAGCATCGTTTCCTAAAGTGTAGTCTGGATTACTCATAGATATAAAACACATTATTGTATTCATAAGATATAGATTTGAGAATCTGCTGTCAGTATACATCTTCAAACCCCTCTTACTTCTTTAAGCTACCTCCACTACTTCCATCTTTTCTTATTTGCCACAACTCTTCTATTAAAGAAATAAAATATTTTAGGAATGTGTTTCTGGATAGCAAAATATTTTGGGAAAACAACGTTAAGATAACAACTGTAAAAGAATTTTTGAAAAATTTGAAAACTTTTGAAAATGAAACCAACGTTTCTGGAATTATTACCCAGATACTCGCAAATTCCAGCTTTCTCATAGGAAGTTCATTTCCTCAGGTTCACCCCTCTTAGGCTCTTCCAGAGAATGTTGCAGATTATGGAATTTGCTTTATTCCTTCATAGCGTCTTGCATAACAGAACCACCTCAGAGCTCTGCCTGCAAAAGGTCTCCATTCTGACATATTTTTTCTTTCCTTCATTTGAAAGGAAAAAGCATGAACTATATTGTTAAAGTTTGTCATTCTAAGTAAAGGAAACAGCAGACTGCCAAAACACAACATTTGTTCTCTTGCTCAAAAGCACACACCACAAGAGGGCTGCAGTCAATCTCAGTTTTTGAAATTCCTATTTCTCAGCATTTAGTTATTCAATCTGAATGTTCAACACTTTTCTTCTGTTTTACTTTGAAAAGATGCAGCGCCTGATGAGGCTATTTGAGTTGTAGGTCAAGACAGAGTATCCCGATAGTGGATCCTGGAATGTTTTCCAAGTGACGTGTACGTACTCAGTTGAGTTCCTCCTCTTGACGAGCTAACAAGAGGTAATGGACCTCTAGCAAGAAGCCAGTGAAATCATTCTGAACAACAACACTGCTACACTGGCTTGGGGATGCCCCAGAATATTTTGTAGACTGAGTGAGCTCACTTTGCTCGTATTCTGGACTAGTTGAAACCCATGTTGGCTTTGTTACCACAACCTCTTCAGTTTGGGTGTAAAGCAGCCCTAGTCTGGCCACGGTGCTTGAAAGCTCAGAAGGAGTGGCAGAGGAAAATCATTCTGCTTGTAAAAAATCATAGGGGATATATCCTCGCTGCATAAATTCACAATGGCTAAGTTAGTCTGTTTTCTCTAACTGTATTAACAAGGTTCTAGAATATGATACTTATCCTAGACAGTTTGCCAAGTAAGACATAAATCAGCCACCAAAACTCCTCTACATATACGCAGCTTAGTATATACACAATATACCCCACCTTACAGGAAGAAAGCCGCCATGTGAGTCATAGCCTCATTATATTCCACCAGCATTTGGCTGTTTGATTTTAATGAATTCTGTGCTGTCCGCTGCTATCCAAACAAGATGATGTGAAAAAGAATATGCTGCTGGTTGACTACAACAATTGCCAGAATACAGAACGGCACAAGACTGAAAGTCAAGAGAATTTATCCCTTCAAGGAGGAGAATAATCCTTTGAAAATGTTCTCTCCTAATGTACAACACTGCTATTATAAATCAGAAATTATGTATATATTTTAAAATTGAGTGCATGCTTACGTGCGTGTCTCAGTGTGTAATGTCAACTGAATTCGTTAGCACCACAGGTAGCATAAATCCTGATGAATCTCCACAGCCTCTCAGTATGGTTTGGAATGTATTATTAACAGGTTTATTAAATATTTGCAATGCTGTGGACATGAGTGTGCTATTTGAGGCAGCTGCAGCTTAACTGCTACCTGCTTCAACAATGCTAACATACCAGTGAGATGGTTGTTTCAGATGTACAAAATCAGAATACCTGTCTCAAAAAGACACAGTCCTAGCAGACAATATGTGAAGAATGGGAAGGAAAGAAGGAGCCACATAGCTGCTGAGCATATGTTTCATGTAATTCTCTGATCCATGCTACGAGAGCAGCAAAGCAAAGGGTTGATAGAGGAAGCCAGGGAGCTTTCAGGTCTTTTGGAAGGAATGCTTTTTTTGGGTAAGCGAAGGCAGAAGAAGGGCTGGTTAAATCACAGTGGTGCCACTGACAGGCTGAACCTGGAGAGCACTTAGGCAAAGAATCCTTTTGAGGGATGATTTTTCAAAAGCATCCAAGCAGATTTAAGGAACACTAATTCTTACAGGATTTTAAATGGGACTTATGTCCCTAAGGTCTGCCCTCTGTGTGTTTGGCTTTCAACATCAGTACCCATAGCAACTTCCAGGCAACGCAAATGTGCCATTGCTCACAAATTCCAAAGTCTCTGAAGCGTTTTTGAAAATGTCTCTGTTCTTTTTATTTATTGTGCACATTACACTTTTCTCCTAATAGATGTCCTTATTGTCTGTGCGATGCCAGAAACCATCAGGACGGGCTGGGTCCTTTCAGAGCAGCGCAGTGAAGGACCGGTGATTGGAACAAGCCAGACAGAAGGCTGTTCAGGTCCTCGCTTCTGGAACTGTTTTATAATCATCAAGAGCACTCAGTTTTATTGTTATACTGCAAGGTCAACAATGACTACCAACACAAGCAAAATCACAGTTTTGCATTAATCTAAATATAGATGATATGCATTTCAGAGATGCTTATTTTAAGATATTATTAGCTTTTAACAGTATGAAATGAGATTAGGGAGAGACACTACCATGTTGAATGTCTATTAAAAACAGTTCTCCAATTCTTAACTGACAGCCATTCCACAGAACAATTAATTTATGGGAAAACATATTCAAACTTTACGGCTGTAATATACTTCATTATAATAGCTAATTCACATTGTGCAACACCTCAAACAACTGGCATGGTACACAGGCAGTAAAGGGAAACCCTTCCTGTATCTACCCATGTTTGGTGAGAACACTGAGAGCAAAGACCTTACTTCCTGCCCTTCAGAACCCTGCAGTTCAAGAAAAGGTTGACAAAATAAGTCCCAAAGACAGCAATACTTCAGGTTACATATAAGATGATGAATGAGGTGAAGAGTTGAATTTATGCTGAAGTTTATGTTTTGATAAAAATCTATTTTAAAAAGGATTTATACTTTACTACAAGTTTTCCCAAGCTCCTCTGCCCTCTTATGTTTTTCGTTTTTCAGTATCAGTACCATAGCAACATCCAGGACTCATGAATGTGGTACTGCTCTCAACATCTCTGAATCAGAACCTTGCAAATGATGGCCAAACTCAGGGATCTGAGTCAGCTCGGAAAAGTATGATGCTGGGCTAATTTTTGTATACCCTGAAAATAATGGCAGAGGATTGGGAGGAGGGCAAAGGGAAGAAGAGCTGAAGCTGCAACAGCAGAAAGGAACGAAAGAAACAAACTACTTCAGGTTTAATGACATAAGCAGCAAATATTGCAAGTAGAAGAGATTGAAAGTTGTATTACTGTCTCACAGATTTGGGGGCTATATCTGAACAGCTTGAGGGTTCCAACATTTCCAGTAACTGAAATGATACTCCACGGACCTTCTCCCCTGCCAGCAATTACTCATATAGAAAAGTGGTATCAGGAATACACAAATACATTTGCAGCAACTTTAATACAGCTGGAAATGAAAACAGCTAGTATCGGCAAGAAGTGGAAGAGTGGTGAATCCATCCAATATGACTGAGAATTTCCTCTACAATGGGACTCTGATTTGGGATTAGTCTGTTCAGTCTGCAGATGCTGCCATTTTTCTAATAAATCATCTAATAAACATCAGGAACCATCATCTCCTAACTGAAACTAAAGCAGCATTTTGTCCTGAAAAAAGTATGCTTAGGCTCCTCTCTACTCAATACTGCCTGAAACAATTATCTGCCTTACTAATAAACAGAGCCAAAAAACGGGTATGCTGAGTAGAGCGTCTGGTAATGCCATGTGAAATAAATAGATATCAATACTATTCCTCTGTTTGCAGTAACTAATTGCAACTTCAGCAATAATTAAATATGCTACCAATACAACCGACATCACCTGCAAAAACATGGATCATTTGCTGACAAGAAGGAGCAGTAATTAATAAACTTGAACTTTACCCGAGGCTCACCTATTATCTGTCCTGCAGCCATAAGTCTTTAAAAACAACCACAAAGCTCAGTACTCTGACACAAAACCCCAAATTCCCTTGACAATTCTGACAGTATTCGGTGTACTTTACTAGTATCAAGCCCATCACAAGGAAGTAGTGAACAAGCCCACAAAAGGGACTATTGGGTGTTTCATGCAGGTTCAAGGGGAGCCCCAAGGGTATTGCAAGCCCCTGTGCTAAGCTCCCTGTGCTGCTGTGAACAACACTATAGGAAAAAACAAACCAAATAAATATTCCAGTCAAGTGCCTGACCTTTCAAAATGCACACCCAGAGAGACGATGACCAAGTCTAGACCAGCAGGTACACACGCTCTCAGTCCACTGTCTGGCCAAAGCGCATAAAACAACCAGAATAACCTTTTTTAAAAATACCTTGAAGGGGCGATAAACACTAGATTTAAAACAAAAGCAGGAATATATTGTCAATTCTGAAGAGAATAATTCTAGATTTTACTGAGCAGTCATTTTTCCTGAACTCATCTGTGGCCAAGCTTCATTTCTACGTATGCGATCTGATGAGCTAACATCGTTCCAGGCCTCCAGTTGAAGCAATTAAAAACGTCCACATCGGCCAAACATTACCACATCGTTACCACAGATACTGTGTATTCTGAGTTAAGGGAAAACAGTGGAAACCTCTAATACCACTGTGGGGTAACTGCTGGCAAATAATAACTTTTTTACATGGTTACCACAGCGACTATTAATCACCTGCGAGGAGGCAAATGGAAAATGATCCACCACATGGTGTATCTGCTTGTCACAAGCCATGACTCACACATAAGAGAGCGTAAGGAGATTATGTCAGTAGATGGGTCTTGATAGGATCAAGAAAGTAAAACCTGAAATATTTCCGATGAGCACCATGGATATGTGGGTGACACAAACAACAACATGTCAACCTGTAAACACTACAGGTAGCAACTCTTACATGGATCCACCATGAACCCTCCAGTGAAAGGCTGCGCTCCCTTCTCAACAGCCATGGAGGCTGGAAAGTGGAAAGGATGGGGGCCGAGAGAAGAGAGTGGTTTGCAGAAAACCAAATCTTTCCTACGAGGCCTGAAACAATGGACTGTTTGCTACAGAGGTGGGGCAAGTAGTACAGAATACTGTTCCAGTAAGACATGAAAGAAGAGACAGCAACAGAAACTTCAACGTGTACCAAAGGCCAGAAAATATCTAACAGAAAACTGGTGCTCATTCTGAGAAGTACGTCAAAGCCAACACATGCAGATGTTTGCAAGATATGGTAATCGTCAACGGTTAACATGATTCTGGAAAGAGTCAAGCTGCCCTCTCCCATGTTCCAGATTACAGAGACAACTGTCAGTGTTTGCAATAAAGCACAACAGCCTGCACTCGATTTTCTGCATTGCTGAATTTCACAGACAAGCCTAGTGATAAAAGTGTGTTTTTGAACAAGGTCTTTGTTTTTTTTTAATTAACTAATTTGTTATGAATTTTCTACCAACACACAAAAGGCATAAAAAGGCATGCAAGCTTCAGTTTACAAACCAGTATTTCTTTATCAAAGGCTATGCTATTTAATGCATGGGATCCAATTCTCATAAAAGCCCAAGTTCAATTATAACGACAACCAATGAAGCACTAATACTGCATTTTCAGCTAAAAAATTGCTCAAAGCTCTTTCACAATAGCTTTGTAATTTCTGAGTATCAGTCTACTTAGTAACATGACTCTGGGAGGCACACATGCACAGAGAAAGAAAAGAAAAAAAAATCAGGAAGAAAGAATTTCCTTGCATTGAGGAATGATGGTTTAGAGTTGCTGCTTAATCTCTGCAAATCCAACGGATATACGGGTGAAATTAGTTGATTGAGGACCTAAAGTTAATGCTCGTGTGGCCACTTATATTTTCCTATTTCCAAAACAGACTGGGTTGGGTTTACATATGCACCAAGCAACCAGCACAAACAGGCGAGAGCTGCTCTGAGGTGGCAGTGCCGGTCAGCGTGCAAGCTCTGGCCTCACCGGAACCCACAGAAATTTTGGCAGTGGCCCAGCATGTCATTCTGGGAGTCAGAAATCTGTTCAGTCACAAAGAGGGAAGCTAGCTTTCGTTAAACCAACAGATCTAACCCTTACTGTCATTTGATGTGGGGCCTTTCTACATCCTGTACCTCTGTTACACAAGATGACAAACAAGGCACAAACCTGGAAACTGCTGAAAGTCCTGCTTACGTGGTTCAGTTTGAGCACATAAAACCTCTCGAAGGTAATTCAGCAGACACTTCTGTGATCAAGACCTGTACGCCTCACCCAGTATTTATGTGAACAGGAAACAAACTTTGTGTATCAGAGCAGAAAGCAGTATATTTAATACATATATCCATTCATTCGTACACCCCGCCCACCATAGCCTGAGCATTTCAGTCAATGAACAGGGCTATTACAGACCTTAATTTTACACCTGCATCAATTTTCCCTTAAAAAAACCCAAACACAACACACTGAGAAATTGGCATTACTTTGTTTTACATTTTATAGAACAAATGACACCTGTCTTGTAAGCTCTACGTGCTTTGGACATAACTGTGCAGAGAGCAGAAGCATCACCTATACCAGAAGGCAAGCCTTTGGCAGCGTCATGGTGGCACTCCTCACTGACGTTTCATCCACTCATAAAAGCAGCCTCCGACCTCTCTTTTCAAAGTCAGAGTAAGAAAAGAGCTCTGGGAGCTAATATACTCTGGCTACTTCAAGTTGGAGGGTCTCGTTAATGAATTACTAAATTGAGAGTCTCAACTTCAAACACTGCTTACACAAATACGTCAAATTTGAGCACCTCAGCTCATGTGACGGTTGCAGGCCTCACGACAGATTCATCTCCTAAAGACCGTCCCTAAGCTAGTTAGGGCTTTATGCAGGAGCTTACTATGTTCTCCGCGCATAGCGAGGACACCCAGATGCCCCTTACCTGCTTGCGTAACTGGTTACTTCACACCCCAGCAAAGGTGAACCGAACACTACGTGCTGGCTTTCAAGTGCTGATCATCATCTCCTATTAACTGTCTTAGATATATATTAATCTGCAAATCACAAACTGTCTCCCTAGATTATTAGCTCACAAGTGCTACGTAAGCACACTGTACCATCACCCAAATAAATGACATCAAGACTTACGTACATTAAGACACATACACGGATACTATAGCTCCCAGAAATGCATACAGAATCTACATAATAGTAAGTGTCACAGGATTAAAATATTTACATAGAGATATATATATCCTGGACTGAACACCTAAATACAATCTTCCTGCCCTAGCAGTGAAACAGATCGGGATACTCGCATGCAATTACCGAAATGCTGTACAACTGTAAAACTCAGGTATAAAAAGTAGAAGATACAGACTGGTTTCTGATTGTGTATATATAAACGTTCATTTTGGGGCAAAACTATCAATTTTGAATCACTCATGGAAACAGGATGAAAATCCCTGTTTCTGCTCATGAGTAAGGATACGCAATGAAGGCAAGCATGTTAAATTTGTATCTTTTTTTATTTTAGGATGCTGCAGTTGGCAGCTGTTATCTGCAATATTTTTTTTTCAGTTGGCTAATTATGAACCAGAAACAAATTTGAAGCTGAAATACTGTAAGGCGGCAAATAATTCTGACTCTTCATCATACTGTAAAAATCAGTAAAATATAAAGCCCACAATACAGACATCCAGTCCAATGTATCCAGATATTAAAGACTGTTGATGGATACAGAGGAAGCGTCAAAAAGAGGTCAGTTAAAATTTAATGTTGGCAGAAATGATTGCCTGCAAAAGTATGAATAATCTTCTAATGATGCTTTAAAACCTCAGCTCTGTCTTCACACTTACTGTTTATTTAGTCCTGAGACAATACTTAAAAGCCATGAAGCAATTTTAAGAAAACATTCGTAAACAACTATTTTCTCTTGACAGACTATTTGGCTACAATTACAGATATTATGCCAAGATAATATATGTAATTCAAAGAATCCAGGCAATATTGAATCAAATCAACTAGTATTATTTTCCATCTCTTTGAACATTCAAGCCATCTGAACTTTCAATGTCATTTGGCACTTCAGAAAAAAACTTTATAAAATACAACCAGGCCTGAAATTTCTGAGTAACCTCCTGATCTTTCATAGAAGGATCTCACAAACTAGATCTTCAAGAGCAGTATACAAACCAGAAATATTTTTAATTAACTTTGTTAAAAAGGCATGCTTATATAAAAGTCTTATTTAAATTCCTGCACATTTCTGTCATTTTCAAAGTCCCATATTTTGTAAGAGGAGATGATTTGCCTTAACCCCAAGTTCTGCCAAATAAGAGTCCATACATAACATCTATTTAACATTTCAGGCTTTAAAAAAGGATTAAATAGGATTTGAGGAGATGGTTAGAGAGGTATATAATGATGACATAAAAAAAAAAAAATCACGATCAGTCTTAATTTTAGTGTCTAGAGTTCATTTTCTGTTGCTCATCACATGTTCTGACTGTCTTTTAAAAAATTTCTCACCTTTGTTCCCCAAAGAAACATAGCATAGAACTCTAGTAATTTTTCATCAGGTGCTTATTGAAACCACGATTCATAACAGCCGAGGCAAGACAACTTACTTGATCAAGTGAACAGAATTAGAAAGAAGCAAATCAACTATTTTATTTCCCTTTGATGTCTACCAATAGCCAACTAAACAGATGTGATAACATACGTGGCATTCCAGTGGTCACTTTGGTCAACAAAGGTTTGGTCTTCCACAGGGTAATTCCTCTGGCTGCCACAATAAGTGATCAAACATGCTTCAGCACGGAGAAAATGTGTAACTGATTGAGTTCATACACTTTCTTCATGTATTTTGATAAGACTAGGGCCAGAGCGTTCGCAGAAGCAAACTTCAAAGCATGCTGGGAAAAAAGGCTAGTGCTATTTGGAGTAGTATGCATCAGTAAAGATTAATGAAGACTCTCACAAACCTGCTTTATCTGTTTCAGAGACAATTGACTAGAAATGCAGTAATTGTTCCCAAGAAGAATGATTTTCTTGCAGAGGTGAAAAATGTATATATTTTGTTAATCTATATTTAGCCTAAGTATATTTAATACTTTTCCATCTTCACTAGTCCTTACTAAAATTTTTGTTCCTCTTTCACTCATTTCCACATCTTCAAGTAAGACTCTATACTGTGTATCAGGTGGCAAGCTGACATTAATCCAGCTATCATGCGGTCTTTCCCTCTTTGTGTTCTCATATCTACACAGTATTTTCTTTTACCATGCATAAACAGTGACATTATATAAACCATCCTACTTAAAATTATTATTGAGCAAAGGAGCACACTTCTCTAAAAATCAACGATGAATCAAATTTATGTCTTTCTCTTGCTTAAAAAACCAACAACCGCAGTTCTTATTCTACTGAATATATTATTAATTATACATCTAAAGAATGCTCATAGTCTGTTTACTTTTGGGTGATTCTAAGGTTTATATGAATGAGAAAACAGTAATATGATCATATACAAATAAAATAATATTTTCACTGCCTTGGCACCTGAGCCTAAAGAAAGGAAAAACGAGTCAGCTTTTACCTGGGTTTCTGTTTAGAAGAGTCAGCTCAGGGGCTAAAAGCTATCACTCATGAAGAGCTAGAATGTGGAAAAAAAGGTAAGAGACTCAAAAGCCAAGGAGATTTATTGCCTAAATAATTGTTATTGCTTTTTTGGTGGAGGTTATATAGATCTTTTTGTCTTAGCTCCCATAATCTCAGCAATGACTTAGAAACTATCACAGCAGTATCTATGGGCTAAAGAGATCAAATAGTTGAAATAATGACCATATAAGAGCGAGAAGGCAGCCAGAGGAATTTGAGTGTTGGTCATCATTGGCAAAAATCCATTCACATGGTTCAGAAAAATTTGTGCCACCTATGGAAAGCAAAAGACTGATAACTGCTCGGATTATGCTGTCAGGGTGCAGATAGTGCTTCCTCTAGGAAGAAACTCTCTCCAGCAATAAAAGCAACATTTTACTGATGGTTATTTTTTCCTGATTCTTCATTTCCTATTCAGAAGGCTTGCTAATAGTTATTTTTATGTAATAACAGGTAATTCTTTCATGCTACAGCTTGTGATGCATATTAATCAGGGTTCTTGCCAAATTAAATTAGTTTTTCGACATTCAAAAAGCAGTTAAACTTCTAATGACATTTCCCCCCCCCCCCTTCATCAACCTATTTTTGGAGCAAAATAATGTACTCAGGCCTGAAGTAAAGTCACTTGAGCCTCAGGAATGGAAACCAGCCATGAGCCAAAATGTATTCACAGGAGAGCTATAGGGCAATAAGATTGTCATCTCTGCACAAAAATACTTTCAAAGACGTAAACACGATGTTAAAATCTCGACCACTCCCTACTGCATCTTAAAGTCACACACACTGCTTTGTGCTAGCAGTTATGAGCAGGAAAAAAAGGAAACAAGTCTATTTTTATGGTTACTGCTACTATTGTAGCATTAGGACAGTCCAGAAACAGAGACCCATGTTAACACCATATCCCTAATAATCCTGGTTTCCTTTATTACCGCTAGTATCATAAATTAGAATTGTAAAAAAGGCATTCTAATAGTATAAACAGTAAGTCAAACCAGAGCTGCAAGATAATGCTAGGTACCAACTGTGCCATCTGTATCTGAAAATCTACCTGGACATCTATATTGTACAAATGAAAAAAAACCCCAAAAACATATGGACGTATATTATATACTGAAGTGTTTCAAGGTCAAGCAACTACAGTTAGGTTGTCCATAAAAATAAAACATTTCAACACAAATGGTCCGTATTTCGCATATGTGCAAACAATTGAAAACCAATTCTTAAATTAGTAAGTAATAACTAAGTATTTTAAAATGCTAGTTGAACTACCTTCTCACACATAATTTACTACGTAACAGCATACAGTCGTAATATAGAAAGCCTATAATGCCTATCAAGGTACCCAATACCTATAAATTCAATGCTAAAGGGACATTAATATTTCACACAATATTTGCCTGCCTTAAATAAAAGTAGGACATAAAAACATTTGAAAGACTGGACAAAAGAAATCATCCAGGGATGTTTTTGGTTTTTCCCCAGCTTTGGGCTGCATAAAAACAGTTAATCAGCATCAAGTATTTTCCTTTTCATAACCCAATAGCCTAATTTGCATATATCTTTCATATAGCAATAAAGAGAAAAGCATTTTTATAAAATTAGAAAATGACTGTATATGTATAACCACAAAGCTTGTTTCTGCAGCAAATACAGAATCTTTTCTTTTTTTTAAGTTGATAATATTTCAAGCGGAAAACATTCATTTAAATGAAAAATTGTTCCATGATAGAAATATTTTTATGCACTAGGTTAACCTAGTGCTGAAAAGTTTTAAGTAAAGCAAGCTTTTGAAATTGCATATGTGGCGATATTTTTTTTACTACAACAAACTGAGTAATAAACATTCAAGACGTATGAAAATCTAAGATGTCCACAACTGAACGTCTAATAAAAATACGGTCAAATAGACACATGGTCCAGCTAGGACTGTCCAGCTGGACAAAATATCAAAGTGTTTACAGTGATTTTAGGGTATTTGCTTAGTAGGAATCAGGCAAAATGCAAGCCAGCTCTGCTCCTAAAATCCAAGCAAGGATTCCAGCAAGGGAAAAAACCTACCAGCAGGCCCCTTATTCTTTTTTATAATCTCAAACTTCTTCCTTTGGCAGCCAGAATAACCAGCATGTGTTAAAGATCTAGAATCGCTTTTGCCTGAAGAACTAGCCTATAAATAAGTCACTTCATATCTACTGTACGTGTTTATTTTCTTCAACCGTCCATTCATATGTCTTGTGAACATTCACTCATCCGTATTCGAACCACCGCCACATCAGTATCATTTAATGGTTACACCGTTAGGGCCTCAAATCTCATCAAAACGCCCATTCCCAAAACAACCCACCGACATCTCGATCTAACAAGTAATTGCATGTTTATACTCTTGGCCCCCTGATAATAGTGACTTGATCTCGACCCCGAGATTGATACAGGGATGGAAGACCATTTCTAGGTAGAAAGCAAGTATCAGGCATTCTCTTAGCCTCCACTCTGCCAAGCCCAAGCAGCACAACTCCTATTTTACACAGCTTCTCCAAGCCACCATCACCTGAAAAAGCCGGCAGCACTGGGCAGCTGCCTTGCTGCATCTACATGCTGCTGTGCATTCCCCTTGTCCATTTAACATTGCAATTTGTTGTCTCAGCTCTCGGACTTAAAACCAGAAGCTTTTCAGAGAGGGCAATGTCATACACGTCTGTGTGTTTGGTGCCAACCACCCAGCTGGGGTTAGGGACTGGTATAGACAATAAGGCTGAACTTCCTTTTCCACTATTTTTCTGAGGTAGACTGCTAAACAAGCTACAGTATTAAAAAAAAAAGTGAAAATGTTGTTTTCATCCACTGCATATCTCCTGGTGACATTAGTATCTGTTACCAACTCTCTTAAATCTCTCCACGTTACAATCATTTTAAGTAGGGCGTTTTTTGTGATTGAGACACAAAGTTTCTCCAAAATTATTTCAAGCAGTTCTGTGAATATCAGCTTCGACAGCTTGGGTAAGATTCATTATCTTAAAAGGAAAAAAAAAACCAAAACCCAAACATATAAATACACAGCAGCATTACCTTCCCTTAGACGCTCAACCACAAAAGTGAATCCAGTAGTTCGTGGATGTAAGACGTACTCGTATTTTTGAAGTCCATTCTTTTCAGCAAAGTCATTACTGCGGGCTTTGGTATTGGCTGATGGAGAGAATAAAAAGCACCATTCTCTATTAGTGTGCATGTAGACCAAGAATTAAATATAATTATTATAGGACAGGAACAGTACAACAGCAGTTCACACAGTACGAATGTGCAACAGGTTTTCAGGTGGAGGCAGACTGCGAGTGTGCTGTCAGCTGGCTGTAGTATGGTATGAGGAAGAGCAATGCGGATTGCCAATAAAAGCCTTTTTACCCTCTCATTTCATTTGAGAAAATAATTGGCAAATCTTTCAGATTTATCAAACGCAATCTGAAATCTATCAATTAAAGTCTGTTAATAGTTCTCTGTACACTTCCATACCCATTTCACAGTAAAATATGTTAGTTGGTTCAAGTTGGGGTTTTTTTTGGGTATTTTTTTTTTTTTTTTTTTGGTAAATTCAGGACACCCAGTGTATAGTAACGTAGGTTTGATATTAAGTACAGAAATACCTTGAAGTCAATGATTAACCCACGTTAAACTTATTTCAGGAAGAAAATATTAAATGGAGGAAAACAGTTAATCTAATACCTTAAAATGCTACTTTATGTCTTCATTCTGAACTTGACACGCTTTTTATTCATCAACCTGCGCTGCACATACATACCCTGTGTTAATTTTTTGACAGACTGGCTCAGTGTCACCACACAGGCTCGCTGCTGCACGCAGAGTACACGCGAGGCACCCGGAAAGTAGCGTGGCTAAACCCCCTGACAAATAAGTTTTGAACCTCTGGCAAAAAGAAGTCTCTCACGAGGAAACCGAACCAAGGCCTTCCACAGCCAGTTGCTAACAGAGCCCCCTGAGCAAGGAAGACACAGACAATGAAGAGAAAACTTCTGAAGGCAAGCGGCGAGGAGGCAATGTGTTCTCCAGTGATGTGCAGGAGGCTCTTCCAAGCAGCCTCCGTTAGGAGCCAAACGGACTCTGCTGGCGACCCTTACTCCTTCGCTGTGAGTACTGCTGTGCCTCCCCGGGGGGTCAAAGGCGATGGACACACGCAATGTTCCCTTGACAACATGGGAAAAACCAATTCGATCAACTAACTTATTAAATAACTCTTATTTATACAGTTTTACAGGCGTTTTAAAAGACAAAAATCCCAGCAACAGATCTATGGGACAAAAATCATTGCTTAAGCAAAATATCATCTTTTTCAAGCAGAAACAGCTCTATCTTTAAGTGTCCACTGCTGGCCTTAACAGAGATGGGAGATAAAGTAATGAAAAACATATTGCTGCTTAATAATTTAACAGAATTGATACTTATAGGTTAAGGTCTTTCCCTTACAATCATTATACTTTTTCCTGTGAAGGAACAATAGCACAAGTGGACAAATCAACAGCAGTGCGAGATGTCCTTTTTGCAGTAACGCAACTTTCCTGCACCTTTCCTTTTTTCCTAAATTAGATGAGCTCTTCGTTTATGAAAAAGTGTGTGTGTCCCTCCTAAAGGACCAATTAATAAATGCTATAGCATACTGAGTATTTTTTCTCCTGTCATCTACTGTTACCACACATAAGACTACTGCTTTTCATACATGCACCCGTAAGATTTAGTGCACAGATTTCCTGACCACGTGATTTGGAGGAAAGGAAAGCTGTTGCGTGGTAGCCAAGCAAGTGATTCAGCAAAGAGAATCCAAAGATTTAATTCTTGCCAAATTGCCAAAATGTACAAATACTTGAAAATATGACATCTCCAAAAAGCATTGCTAAAATTACAGAATGTGTGAAATACTAAAATTACACTTGGCTATGTAACTTAAATTTATCTTTCCTTGGACATATGCATTATGTCTTTAACCACATGATCAGAATATCTATTTTTGTCTGCTCGACTACTATTCCATTCAATGTTGAAGAAGGACTATTCTGAATGAGCAAAAGGAATTTGCCTTTAGGACCCCTACATCTGTGACGGTAAAACTTGCAAAGCGAGTCATAAGCAAGACCTGGAATGGCAGAAAAGGCAAGAGTAACCCGGTAATTATTAATTGCTCCTCTGAAAAGCCAGATTCTACCTCTCAGGCATAACTGTATTGCACTATTAGCTCAACAGCTTGAACTCTTTATTTTCTAAGAAATGACATGGATCACCAAGAGTGTTCCTGTAAAAAGTATACAAGTCAACAGTTCCTTCCCAGATTCTGTGATGATTCAAGTAAAATGCTTTAAATTAATGTACCACAAAGTTTTAAGCTAATGTATTATTTCTTCCAAAGGACAGAGGAAGGGTTGTCTTCATTTTCTGCATATCCAAATTTGGGTTTCAGGTTGGAACATTTGCAATCCGCAAATCAAGTCAATCAAAGCTTTGAGACACAAGTGCCATAAGTGTCTACACAAAGCTAAACAGTCTAAAAAAAATGATAAATCTAAGTCTTAAGCATCTCAAACTGCACACAGCTAATGAGCACTCAGAAAAACCCTCTCTGTACGTCTGCTCACTAGCACTTTGTTTCACAGGGAGCATGAAAATGAATTCCTTGGTATTTGCAAAACACTCTTACTTGCACTACAAGGAAACCAAAAAGTAAATGAGCAGTTTTGTTTTCTAAGCAAGACTTAATTGATGCTGCAGAAAAGGTTTGGGCCTTCCACTGCCCATTGCCTTGAAGTAATCATCTTCAAACCTCCTCATAAGTGCACCTCCCTGCACTTGGAAAGAACTCACTATAAACACCTGTAAAACATCTTCCAAATTTCCCTTTACTACAATGCCTTTCTAAAAACGTGTGAACAGCTGGACACTGGCACACCGGCCAACACTATTCAGCTATTTCCTGATATTTGTATCCCTGTCCTGCCTCTGGACTCTAAGTTTTATGTAACAGAGATAGTTCCCTTCCCCTTTTGCATGACCCTAGTGTAATGGGATTTTAGAACTAGAATAACGCTCCCAGCTAATACAGTCATCATTGTCATCTGGAAAAATCATCTCTCTCTTCCCTTCCTAACAACTATCAAGCCACAGGTCTTTGTGCATTAAACAATATTTATTATAGCAAGTCAGGAAGGTCAAAGGGTTTTTGATGCTATCCTGAAAGCACGGGTAGGCTATGCTTTCACTCTACCAAAAAGTAATAATGCTCCTCCTTCCCCTCCTGCTTCTCTCAGCATTTGAAGAAAACAGTTTTTTTACTCTGCTGTTACTTATGAACAAATGCACTGACTGCCACCTTATCCCACGTAAGCACCTTAGTGCCTACTGCTGTTCGGGATCCCTGTGGGAGACACCCGTGCCTAAATCTTCTGGGGGAAATCCAGACTAAGTCTCCTGCTCAGCACTGGATTCAACAAAAGGCAGAAAATGGGATGTTCCCCATTACATGAAACCTAGAGGTTAGAAAACTGATCCGGGAAATTAGAAATCCATTTTTATATCCTTTCCATCCTAAGGGAATTTGCACAACAAACACCTCTTAAAAACCCCTTAACCAATAGACCAGGCTACACTGTCAGCACTGAAACACTTGTGCAGATGCCTCATCGTTCTGCAGTCCAGATTATAACATTCTTAGGTGAAAGAATTAAAAAAAAGTGAAAGATGCCTTTGCAAGCCTGATAGTGAAAACACTTCCTTAAAAAGAGGAAACATATGTTCTCCACTTTGCTTCCAATCAACTAACACAAGTTGCATAAAGCAGCTCTTGAAGCAGGGACTGGAAATGAACTCAGTTTGGGTCTCCTCAGTCCCAAAAGGTCACTCACATCATTTGGCTAAGGGTAATGCCCCCTCTTGCTTACTCTCTGAAGAATATGAGTAAGCGTTGCTTTCTAGAAACAAGTATTTACTTTCTTACGCTGTATTTAAGCCAAAGTAAATCCACCCCCAGAGTTTTTGGTTCATCATTCCTCTTAGGTGTATTTTGCATTTTAACTCCCTGGTTCTATTGGCTCCTATGATAAAAAGGAATAAGTAGAATCTATTTTTATGGAAAGCAGACAGTTTATTAATAGAGGGTGATGTGGGTCCTTTCCTGATCCAGATCTGCTTCATGCTTTGTCTCCTCTGGTCTCGCACTGACTTGCCTCTCGTCCCGTCTCTCTCAGCTGACACATGCTGCCTTTCAAAGGGTATGTTCTTTGAGGTGGTGACAAGTACAAGAAGTCCAATTTATTTGAGTCTTTAGACACTACAGCAGAGCAATTGTCAAACCACACAAAAGAACAAGAATTTAAGGGTACATCACTTGATCACTTTTTTTCTCATTTATCTCAAAATTAAGTGGGAAAATCCCATTTATCACATTTTTAAATTACTGGAAAAGCTCAAAGTCAGCACTTTCTAGAAGCACGACAGTTCAGAATTTCATTTAAAGTAACTGGAGGAAGAAATTATGCTAACACATTTTCTTGATTTCTGAGTTACAGATTTTTAAGAAGTTCAATTGCTTTTGCCCCTGAAAACCAGAAGATAAAGTGAACAAATTCATTTTTTTTTAAAAGTCAAATTATATTTTGAATTTGTGAGACAGTTTTGAATGAGAAGAAAAATCTCTAGAATTTGACTTTGATGAAAGCCATAATGCAGTAACAAGCTGCATTCTGAGTCTGAATGTGAGCCTGAAGAGTATTTGGAACTGAAACTCCAAGATGTGTACCCAATGAAAAGCTCCTCATGAAATCTGCAGGCAGTATTAGATCATCTCAAACAAACAAACAAGCACACGTGCTTTTACAGATTCAACATTGTCCATGCTGATGTGCTTTTTGCTGGACATCACCCAAAAGAACTATAAACTTCCCTCATCATCCTACTGCAAAGCTGATTCTGACAGCTTTAATACAACTATTTCTGATCAAGTCTCAACTACTTTTTTTTTCCCCTGTACTAGTGCACTGATATTTGAATATTAAGTACTACCTTTTCCTTTAATCTGAATTGTGATAAAGGCATGCATGTACTTCAATGGCTTCAAGTACTCTCAAATGATATTGGTGCCAGACACTGAAAGAATAAACGAGAAGTCCAAAAATTTCTCTTTAAAAAGAAAAAAAAAAATTAAAATCCTCATTTATCTATTAGAGCTTTGCATAGAAAGCATAAAAGCTATATTGCTTACAGTTAATATTTTAAGAAAAAGCAATTGTACTTATTTGTGCTACTTTCAAACTATTACATGTTAAATCAACCTCTACCAGTGCTTTTGAACAATATTTTTTTTACATTACCAAAGTACATCACATTTACTAGAAAAGAGAAAAATCCAACTGCAGTTCATTGCTACCTTCTAGACAGAATATTGTATGTGATCCACATCACAACATTCCTGCTAAAATCTGTGCTCTAGCAAGCTTTCCTACTTGTTTTTGAGCTGCTCCTCAAGGAAAAAAGGTCTGTGCAATCACACTCTGCCCACCATTTCCCCTTAACTTTTGAAGCTATTGCCCCCTGCAAACAACGTTTGACAGAGACAAGAGATTCAAAGACAATTAAGCCCCACAGGAGTTCCAGAAAAAACAACGACTGAGTAAAGGGGAGCCTCCAAGAGTAGAAATCTTAGTAGCAGGATAAGGCATGGCAGGCTCCACGGGCACGTGGTCTGTCAGGGCTTTCGGCACAGCATGCAGCGGTCTGTTGGTTAACACACGTACTGGTGAGGATGAGCCACAGCACACGATGCCTCTTGCTGAGACAGCAGCAAGAAATTTGCAGAGGAAACATCGCACGGAAGGAAACACGAGGAAAAAGGAGAAGTTGGAGTGAAGAAAAGACCATGTATAGGATGCAGACACAAATCCATAGGAAATGAGGCTTTAACAGGCCCAGAGCAATACAGCAACTGGTTTTTTGTTATTACTTTCTGAAGAATTACTACAAAGAGTCTTGTAAGGAACACCAAGAAAAACAAAAGAACAAGCAAAATGGTGGGTTGTACTCCAGCTTTCCAGAAGCACTAGACTTATGGTTGCTTTGTTTTCCTCAGGGCTTCAGAAAGTCTGGCTATATGGTTATCTGCTGAGGGCTGCTTCTTAAGCAATTACAATAAAATACCTTTGACGCACTTAGCTTTAACCTTGAAGTACTCCAGAGTGAAAAGATGACCAACCTATCAGAAATAAGTACACAATTATTACCTCAGACCCCGTACATCCAGCCTGCAAACACACTATTCAGGGTTCATGACGTTACCATTTTTAAAATTTAGTTATGTAGCATCATACGCTGCAAAGTACTTCACCAACCTGAAGTCAGGCAGTGGCCCATGTATAAATACAATCATACTTTACATTTCCTTGAAACGTTTCATTCTCAAATACCTGAAAACATTCTAAAATTTCTTTATAAGAGGAATAAATCTATCATTGTCATGCAGCCACTGAGAGGATAAAAAAAAAATTATAGTAGCACAGAGCTGCACAGCAATTCTGCTTTTCAGTTAAGCACCAGAAGAATTTTGTTTTCAGAAGTAATTAGCAGTTTTGGAACTTGGTCAGAAAATGCAAAATGTTCCTTAGGATATTAAGTGACAATTCAGAACAAAACTGTGGTTTATTTCTTATTCTAAAAGATGGAATATGAGGTTGCAATAGGTCCTAATATATCAATAACATAACAGTTTTCTGAAAAATCATTTTTTCAAAATGTTACACAAAAAACATTATTATGTTCTATCATTCTCATACGGCATAAACTTACTGCTTGGTCAGCATTAGCTTGTCAAGGGGTTTTGCCCTGTCTCCTACAATATTTTAAAATATATGAGCTAGTGTTTCCTCTGAACACAATTAGACAGGGAGAGCTATTTACTTTCACAGAAAAAGCCCCAGGGTTTTGCCTGTCTCTACACATCTTACTACACACAAATATAATACCAAGGCGGCATTCATTACCAATGGCAAGTTAGAGTGCTAACCACCGGACAGTTTAAGGAAGCTGCCCAAGGAACCAGTGCCCTATCATCTTCCCTGCCCATCACTCTGTCCTTCCCAACACACTGCTTCCTCCCCGGGCTGCTCAACAAACCAGGGGGAAGCAATCACCACCCCTCTGTGGTGGCTTAAACTGACTGCAGAAGAACAGTGCAGCTCATGTGGATATCCATTTGACACTGCAAAGTTAAAGAGTACGTGTTACACACACATGAGCAAGGAAAACCAGAACAACGGAAATACCTTAAAAAAAAATCTGTCAAAAATCTGTGTTCAGAAATCTAATTAGAGAATTTTTTAATATTAAGTGAAGAATCTTGTCTACATGAATTTCTCAGTGGATGCTACCAACAGCATATACTGAAATTTGGTCCAAGTCATTTATATCTGTTAAAACAGCAGAGAGAAAACCCTGTGTTTCCTTAAGCGACCCCACATTCAGGTGGGAACATCCCCACCACTCTGCAGCCCGAGTGTTAACACACCGTGGCTGTCTCAGTCCTAAGTCTTCTTTTTTAAAACTGCAGTATGAATCTTCCTCAGGTCTTCGAAATCTGTTGTCTCTGAGGAATATCGGGAGGGATTAGAAGGTATACATAATTTATAGAATGAATTACAAACAATCCATTTCTTTCAGACATCTTGAGATGGAAACACCCGTTCAGAAAGAGAGTGTGAGCGATCCCAAGGAGGAGTCTCCTGACTCCATGAATAAAATTAAGATTTCATCTCACAATTCAGAGCTAGGAGGGGAGAGTTGTTCATGAATTCAAAGAAAAAAAAAATTTAAAGTGAGATAATTCCCATCCTTCTTCCTAATTTTAGATACAAAATAAGTAATTCAACAAGAGGTATCACATGAAGCAGTCCAAGAACGTACGATGAATTTATCCTCTTTTAGGAAGGCTGATCAAGTGATGACAATTCCCTACAGTGTGACAGCATCTGAACACTATACATAACCATTTTAGGGATATCAGGAATACAGAAGAAAAAATAGCAGTATATGTTCATTATTTTTATACTGTGTCTAGTACTTACTGATCTGGCATTGCAATAAGTTATGATTGGAGAATATCTGCAATGGAAAGTATAGTAAAAATCTTTTAAATAAGCTAAAATGTAGAAGTTTAATTGCAATTGATTTTCTATTTAAAGGTGATGCTTATCAAATCATGCTGCAGGCATGAACTACCACAGAACATTCATACCATGTTTTCTTTCATTGGCAATTGAGTTGTCTTTGACACTGGTTAGCAGCTTGCTACTGATGCCATAAGATACCCTGCATTAAGGTAGATATTTTATTAATTAAAACTACAGGAATGAACTCATTAAATTTACTCTTATGATAACATCAACATTTGTTTTAGGGAGATGTTTTTCTTATAGAGACAGATACAGACTGCTTACATGGCCTAAGGAACAAGTATCTCCATTTTCTCCACTTAAAACATTAGGCAAGAAATCTAATGGAATCCTTAGTTCTCCTCTTCAGTTGCTCTTCCATAGGTCTGAAATGATTTTGCACTGTTTGCCCCAGTAATGCGGGAAACGGGAATATGCAAGTGATTTATTCCAGGTCTTGAAACCTACGTTTGGTAATGCAGTGTACATACGGTACTGACCAATATAAAGCCATTTTAAGCATTAGATGCTTTGAAATGTAACAGTTATTTCAGGAAGACTGGCAAAGCCTCTCAGTGCAACTACATTTGTGCCTCTCAAATGAATCAGCACATATGATCATTAACTATAATTTCTACTGTCCATGAGAACCCACTCTTGCTCCTGCCTTGAACTTTTTTTTTTTAAACTATTTCCATAAACAACACAGAACTTCCACGTTGAACACTCCACAAGAAGATGGCAAACGCAGCCTACCTGTGAGATCAGTTCCTTCCGGAAAGATGAGGAGTTGTAGTGGTTCACGAATGTCACAGAAATAATCCAGCATTTTTTCAAAGTGACTCTTGTCATCTTCCCACTTTCTCTGAATGAAAACAAAGGCAGCAACCTGCATTGCCCAACCTAAAGTTTAAAAAAATACACCTTTAGTAACATTTCACTCTGATGCTTCCACAGTGTCTGTTATTCCAAAATATTTTGTAAATTGTGTTAGACACAACATTTTATTTACTACCCACCTGTCCTCGCCTCTGATTCAGAGTACTTAGTTACCTTGCAAAAGGAATTTTGGCTAGGAAGCAAAAGAAGGCATAATTTAAATAAGTAAATCTAAATAAATTTGGAAAGGCCACAGTTTTGCAAAACTGAAGTTACCAGAATTAGAAAAGCTTTCCAGAAAGCAGGAATAGGGTCAATGCTGTCATGGGGTGAAGTATGTAAAACCATGGCCCTCACTGTAATAGCCTTAATCACTGCAACACTGATTTGCTCAAGGGAAGACACTGCCCCTACAGACAAACATCTCAGCAACGCACTGCAGAATACATGAAGGCTGCATTATATAGAGGATAGTTGCCCTTAGCAGCACGTGTTAACAATGTGCATTGTGCAGAAAATATCTATTGCTTTGAGGGTTTTATTACATATACCTTCTTATAATTTTCATTACTAATACAAGAAAATACACTGTTTTCTTTACACTGGATTACAGAAAAATTTGTTTGTATTAATCCACAAGGCAGCTGTGAAGATTTACAGCCTGACATCAAACTGACAACATAATGCAGTTAAATAAATGAAACTGCTGCTGAGCCTACAGCTCAGGGGTCACATGCCATTATCTTCAATAAACAGTCTTGGCTTTTTTTGGTCACAACTTAGTATACAACATATCACATAATATTAGAAGTTCTGTCCACCAGTTCAGACAGCAGGATGAAAAATCAGGGCTCCAGTTCTGCCACGTGCCCGTGATGCTCCTTTCTTAAACAGGGCTCAGAGGAGCATGACATTGCCTTAGCACTGTACTTGGCTAGCTTGTATCTCATCAGAAAAACTGCAGATAAATAACTTCACATCAAAAGTAAAAAACATCACAGCTTCCCCTTCTCCTCTTTGCTTGCCTCAGTTCTCAAAAGTCTGTTTTTCCTTTACTGGTGACTTACAGCATGTTATTCTTGCACTTTATTTCAGCTCCTCTTTACAGGGACTCCTTTCTCTTCCATTCATGGCACTATCTTACAAGGAAGATATGCTAGAAAAATCACCTAAAGTCACCAATTTCTAAACCAACTCTGTAAATCAATCAGCCTGGATCATGCATTAACCAAGCTGCATAATCTCTTCTGTATTGGACAGGAGCGTTAATTGTATTGTTAAAGACTTGTAACCTGTATCATGGGGTGGATACTTTTTATTTTTAAATCAGCTAAACAGATGAAGCATGCATAACTAACATGCCTTCTGCAATGTGGACCTAATGAGTCTCAGATTCTCAGATAATGAATGATATCCAGATAACTGAATACTGGAAGTGGTTACATGAGTTAAGAAAAGAAATGCTTAGAATGCAGTCTCAGCAAATCTTTTGAAATTTGCATGCTGTACTTGTTAAAAATCCTCTGTAAACAAAACTAAACTTTGACCACAACATTTTATGTGCATCTACAAACATATCACATTCCCACATCTGCAGTGTCAAGAAGTATCAGCACAGCTTTATTAACAGAGGCTATCCATATTTAAACAAATTATTTGCAGGAAAAAAGAAAGGTCAATTTTAAAGTAACTGAAAAATAACTTACGCAATTTAACCATGCTCTCTTCTGGCATTTAATTATCTCCTACTGCTACAATATATTTCACCACAATGGTGCAAAACTAATATTTTAAATTGAACTAATCAGGGCTTCATTTTCACATTTGTCATTGTGTTATATAAAGAGGACATCTTTACATACCAAACTTTGCTAAATAGCAAAATGGTATTTAGCCAAAGCATTCGGTTGCTCTAGAAGATACATACAAATGGTATGAAGCTGCATTAGGGGAAGTTCAGACTGGACATTGCAGTTCTGAGGAGAAGGATCTGGGGGTCCTGGTAGATAGTAAGTTACCCATGAGCCAGCAATGTGCCCTTGTCGCCAGGAAGGCCAATGGAATCCTGGGCTGCCTAGGGAAGAGTGTGGCCAGTAGGTCGAGGGAGGTCATCCTCCCCCTCTACTCGGCACTGGTGAGGCCACAACNGTGATTCCGTGAAAAGGTTCTTCACTGAGGGTAGTCGCTCACTGGAACAGGCTCGCCAAGGAATTGGTCACAGCACCAAGCCTGTCAAGAGTTCAAAGAGTGTCTGGACAAAGCTCTTAGTCGTATGGTTTAGTTTTAGGTAGTCCTGTGAGGAGCAGCGAGTCGGATATGATGATCCTTGGATGGGTCCCTTCCAACTTGAGAAATTCTATGATTCTGTGATACGTCACCTGAAATCAAATCCATAAAAATGGACACAACAAAGGAAAAAAGCCCTCTAAACAGAAACAGAGATGCCTTATAGCATACCATTTACAACTCTGAGAATGCAGACGCTCCATGGGACAGCGTGGAAAAATACACAGCAATTAGCAAAGTCGTGCTGTGGTTTTGGTGTTTTCCAATTGTTCTTAACTCTCAGCCCAGACCTTTTGTATGTTTTATGTACCCTAGACAGTACGGCTAAATTAGTTTATGCAAAACCTGTGCTGTGCTAAACCATTTTATTGTGTGGTATCACACATCAGGCCTAAATTATTCAGTCCTTGTGTTCTCATTGTAGCAGAGTCTGTAGGCGGAAAGAAGGCAAACAAGAAGCAAAATAAATGCTCACTTGGGAAGCCTGCTGATACTTTCCCAGGTCAGCAGCTCCTTAGGAAGAGTGATTTTGATCCATAACAGGGAGGGAGCATGGAAAAAACCTCTCTGCCAGATCCCACCCTCTCCACTACCTTTCTTCATGCAGCATAAGGCTTTAAATTATATGGAAACTTGCATATAAACTCTTTCTAGTGATCATTCTTTAACAGCACTGTGAACATCAAATTACAAACACCTTTAGCTACTAAGAAAGCTGCTGCTTGGGTGACTCGTATTTTACCTGACAACTGCCTTAAAGCAGAGGATACAGTGCAGTAGTTTCCCATTCCTGTCCTAAGTGGTGGTGTTATATACGGGCTATGAAAAATTAAACAGAAGCAGTAATGTAATGACAGTAGGGAGTCAGGGAGGAGGAAGAAAGAAAGAGAGGGAAGGGAGTTGGGAGGCATCCAGTTTTTAAAATAAACAACAGGTTTGATTTTCTAACCTTTCCAACAGACAATATCCAGTGTTCTAGAAGAGTATGTCTACCTTTAAGTGTATATCTAATTAGATAAAACAGACCTGACTGCTCAAATAAGAACAGCTTATCTGACAGTCAGATGACTAATAGTAAAGGACCCAGGTTTTCTTCCCCACTTACCCCAGCACAGCACACTGCGCCAAACTATTTTACCATCTAGGAAAGTGGAAGAATCTTCCACATTCGCTCAGCTTTAAGGCCTCCAGTGAAAGGCAGCAAAAATATGAATTACTGCCTTGAACCAAAACCCCGGTCTGTGCACCGATGGGGAGGAACGCCTGCTGTTTACATGTCTCACTGTCCTACCAGACTCAAGCAGGAGAGGAAACCCAGTACGGGCTTGCAGACACACGCCTTTGAACAAAGCAAAAGCAGCTCTCGCTTCAATTTCCATTCCACAGCGTGTCTGCATTGTGCTACTAGGAAAAAAAAAAAACAAACCACGTAACAAGTCCGAGTCACAATGTGGGATCCAAATGGGAATGCACAGAAAACAAGAGGAATTCGGTAAAGCAATGGGCAAAATGAAAGGTTTTGCTAATCAGCAAGATTTTTGAATAAGCAGCAGAAGGAAGTATCTTCTCACGTGCAGCCGGCAGTGAGACACGCTGTTCAGTTAAATATTGTTAAGTTTATGTCAACATATTGTCCAAGGAAAGTACTTATGTTTTGCCCTTACTCACAACGTTTTTGGTCCTCTAAAAGCTCCCAGGCAACAGGAATTTTTCTAGCAAAGGACTAGGGACTACTTGACTGGGGAAAAATGGCTGCCTTTTGATTTACAGATTCTTGAGAAATCATCAGTTATAAAAACACAGCAGAGAACCAATGAAGCTAAAGAAAACATAACAACGCAACACCGCTTCTTTGCAAAAACAGTCTTCTTGTAATAGATGACATTTCTGATAACTAACATTGCCTGGAAAAGTATACAGAAAGCATCACACTGCACAGATCTTGTTCCAAACTGCAAAATAGCAGCATGAAAACCTACTAGCTAGAGTAGCTAGCCACACTGACCTTTAAATCAACTTTTTGGAGCTGAAAAAGTAAAAAAGGCAGCTTCAAATCTCGAGTAACACATACACATTAACGATATGTATTCCACATGTCAATAAGGCTTTATCAGGGCATAATTTTACACAGAAAAATAATTACACACTTACACAAAAAGGAAAGCCTGCTATTGAACTAGAGAAATGTACTGCACATAAGAATTTCCTTACTGCTTTGGGGATAAAGCAAATTATAGCTTACGCAGGTTTAGAATTTGCAGGATTGTATTAAAAATGCTAGTTGCAAGTATAAAGCTTTTTAAATTCTAAGACTCTGCACTTCTATTTTCCCAACCCCAAAATCCTTTAAAAGAAAATAACACTTGAGGCTGAAATTTCTTAAGTATGTCTTCATTGCAAAGGTAATTTGGGAGTAAGCAGAGACTAGAGATGGAGGTGGCAATGAACAAAACACAGAAAGGTGAGTTGTGCCAAAAAAGTCTTTCTTTGGTTTTCTGTTACAATTTCATGTACATTTCCACAAGCATCTCAGAAATCAGATATCCCCAAAAGTGTCATGTTTCTGTAGGACAAATATCATGTCTGATACTGAAAGCAAACATGCATCAAGAAAACGGTATCTATGTATTTCTTATAGCAATGCAACAGAACAGCTAATAACACTAAGCCCTGCACAAACAATTCAATAAATGATTCAAAACTGTAGAAACAAGTAGGAAGGTAGAAGGCCTAACTATGGGATTTCCATATTATATTAATTCATCTTCCCCCTTTTCTTCCACTGCATTAATTCACTGTTTTTTCACAAAATTCTCTTGGTCAAAAATAAAAGCATTATTTAGGGTGCTTATATTCAGCAGGGATCTGGTCCTGGTCAGGGCTTTTGAGGCAACAGCGAACCAGACGTCTAGGCTTAATAAGGGAAATCACTCGGAGGCACACGATCCTACTGTATACAAATAATTGGGTCCATTAACAGTTTGTTATTCCAAGTGTTTTGCTGCATAAAATATCCACAAGGCAACAACCACGCAATTCTGAATGCTCCTTATTTTAAAGGTGGGTAGGTATTAAAAAAGATGTTAGCACATAGAAAGTCACACAGGAAGCCTGGGCTTAAAGTCACTATGTACATACAGTTAAGTTTCATCAGTATAGACTGCTAAACAGATTTCTGCAAATTCAATTAGAATCAGCCATTTTACTGTTTTTTCTAGACAGTTTTATGTCTAGTGACCCACAGCAAATTAAAAATTTAAAGATTTTTCAAATTTCATGTAAATGTTTGAGTGCACAAACTAGGAAAATAAATAAATAAATGCTTCTTGAAATAATCTTGTAACGCACAGTCTCTGCTCCTGGCAAGTGTTTTGTTTAACCATGCTCATTCCCAATAATGTAGTTAATAGGAGTATAATGAATTGAACAACTACCATCCAATTTGGTGAATTCTTTGAGCAAATTACAAAACTAGCTAAGAGATACAATTCACAAATAAAGATTCATAGTAGCAGTCCTAATTTTATAGTGAAACATCTGATTTGGTCTATTTGATTCAATCTATTTGTAAGGTGTCTATTTAAACACCAGCATGCTTTTGGTATTGCCCTGCCCTATCAGACTCTGAATATTACTTTAATCTAAACCTGGTTTTAAATTATTTTTATGGTCACGTTCAGTTTATGTTCAGACTATGTATTTCATACTTGTATATACCACAGTCTACTTTTTACTTGGACAGAATTATCATCTCTTCCAATATATGTGAAGCCTAAACCTGTTTTCTTCCTAAAACAACTTAAGTGAACAAACAGCAATGTTAGAAACACAGAATTTTAAGGTAACTGAAAAAATACTCTGGTTTTGCGCTAATCAGTTTTACCTTTGATTTCCCCATAGTTTTTATGTACTTGTTTCAGTACCAAAATATTCTAAATTTTATATTTAAGTCACATTCAAGTATTAACACTTTCTGTATTTCCTTTCATAGAATCATAGAATCACCTAGGTTGGAAGAGACCTTTAAGATCATCCAGTCCAACCGTAAACCTAACACTGCCAAAACCACCACTAACCCATGTCCCTCAGCACCATGTCTACCCGCCTTTTAAATACCTCCAGGGGTGGCGATTCCACCGCTTCCCTGGGCAGCCTGTTCCAATGCTTGACAACCCTTTTAATGAAGAAATTTTCCCTAATATTCATCCTAAACCTCCCCTGGCGCAACTTGAGGCCATTTTCTCTTGTCCTATCGCTTGTACCTTGGGAGAAGAGATCAACCCCCCCCTCGCTACAACCTCCTTTCAGGTTCATTCTCTTGTACGAGAATACAGTATGTGCCAGTAGAAACCTCTGCTTTGCCTTATGGTTTATTTATAATACAATCAGAAGCTTACTCAAACAATGTTTACCATACAAGATTTACTTGTCAGGACAATAACAATGTTGTCAAAAAGCTAGCCAGATACAGTGGCCTGTGTCTTAGCTGTGAAAATTTAACTGTGAAACCTTCTACAAAGGATATTCCATTGAAGAATTGGTATCTCTCATCCAATATGCACACACACACAAAAGTGTGAAAGTACATAGGAAAAAATCATTACAGTAGTAGCAGGATATATATGTATATAATGCACCCAGACAGAGGTATACCATGCTCTTGGAAAGTATTCTTTCAATATTCAATCCCTTAATCACGGATCAGAAAGACGCTATTTGGACACTTCTTACTCAAATATTCATTCTATCTCCTAAATTATGGCATTTTTATAGAATATGGACAATCAGATGATTAAGTCTACCATTGTATTAATGTTACATACACAAAATCTTTGCACTAAAATGCTATAAATGCTGTTAAGGAATGTTAAACCTATTCAGTTACAATATTCATCTTAAACTAACACTTCAAATTTTATTTGATATACTGTGTAAAATCAGAATAATGTAACATTACTCAGAACTAAAGCAAACTAAAGCAAAGGCTTAAACCTCTAGGATGGCTGGAAAGTTGCTTTTTCTGATGCATTTTAAAAATACAACAATACAGTGAAAGAGAGCATGAAAACCTAAGTATTACAAAAGATGAGTCTTGCCCAATACATATCTGGAGAAAAGCCCCATGTCATTCCAGAATCTCCAAAGACTGAAAGGAAACAACCTCTGGCTGTTTGATCACAGGTAAGAAAAAACAGGTCCTACCAAACAGTGCAAGTCTCTCCCATGGATGTGTCATCTCTACAGCAAGTCAGAAATGGCGAGAGATTTTACAATTCAATACCTCTTCTGTAAGCCTGCATCCTCTTCAGATGCTCCATCTCCTTATGGGAGGACCGCAAAAGTAACTCAGCCTGATGAGCTGATCTGTACAGATGCTGCATAGCCCACTGATAATAGCAAAGGAATGTAAGTTGGGAAAACATGCTGTCCTAATTCTGCTGTTACTTGTTCTGTGAGCTTGCACAAAATAGCCACTGTCTTCATCACTTGCCATTTATAAAATGGGGAGAACAAGAAAGGTTAGCATTTGATCTCACTCTTTTGATGTGCATTTTGGAGAGGCAAAAGGGGCAGAGAGAAACTGAAGTCCTCCTTATATAGAAAGGATAAAGAAAGTTTTAATGGAAGTCAGGCTAATTTTTTTTTTTCTCCCCCTGACAGTGTTGGGAAAACTTCTATGGTATTAATCTGAAAATATTCCTGTTATGTCTTTCCTGGATCATCAAATAAAGACATGAGCCAAGTTGAGAAACAGGCACCTAAGCCTCTTCTTCCCCACAAAAAACGCATGTAGAGTTATAGGCAAATTAAGCTGCATTTTTGCTTCAAAGTATAATCCTTCCCTCACACTTAAAACTTCAAGAGAATCTTGCCTGTCTTGACTGTGAACATTGGTAGAATAACAATTGTGCTTTCCATTAAAGAACATACTTTTCAACTTCTACTTTAAAAATCACGTAGGATAACAACTCTAAGGTAATGAAGTCTGGCAGCTCATAATTGAATTGCTAGAAGACAAAATGTCACAGCTCCTCAAAACTCTCCTTTCAGTCTTTTTTAACATACTGTAAGATACTTGAAACATGAGCTATACTAGAAAGTTCAATAGGTTACACTTTTAATTTTTTAAACCAATAAGCTCTATTGATAAGAATTTGAATGCAAATCGAGCTATAACACGAACAAAGACACTTTCTGCTGAAGTATTTATATCCCTACCTACGAAAGCAGCTGTGGCAGCACAAACACTTTCATGCCAATATAAATGCGCACAGATTCCCCACAGCGTGCTGCTTTAACTATACTCCAATTGAGTTAAGTGCTAAAATTTTCTAGGCTTAGCGACACCAATATTTTACTTCATGGTAGCTGATCCATCATAGCTGTCGGTGTGCCTGCTCTTAGCCTGTGGCAAAGGCAGGATAATTTTGAGTTGTTTTGCCCCGCTTCATTGAAAACTAAGATGACTCAAATTACTTTGAATTTGCTTCAGGCAAAGCTCGCACACATGGACAGCTATAATGGATCAACTGACATGTAGTAAAAGATTGGTGGAGTTAAGCCCAGTGCTGAAAGAGCACAAGTCCTTTATTTCTTTTCCCCTGGCACTTAACACAACAAGGGCCAAACCTAACTTGAGCCTTTGAGAGCTACAACACATGAGCAACCAGCCGAGTGAAAAACAACTAAAAAGCTCCTACATCTTGCGGTCTCTTCAAGAGCAATGTTAGCCACAAAATAACTTGAATATGGAGTAAAGACCTGGACAGAGTTACCCAGTTATCTCTGCTCCTAACTACTTCAGGTTGCCTGCTTTGCTTATTCTCCTTTTTCCTTTATCCCCTTGTCCTTTCCTAACCTGTTCCTGCCCCAGTCTACTTCAGCTATAATTCCCTGCTTTACCAGTCTCAGCGAGCCCTCTTAAAAATGGTAAGTCTTCAAGATATGTCCATCAATGGTGCCTGCAGCACCTGCATACTTTACATTTGTAACTGAACTATGGTGTTATTTATCTTTTCCATCTGCATTAAGCAAAACCAGGGTGAATATTAACTCACATAGTAGCCATGCACTGACGCTAACCCCTTTCGTTACCCCTCTCACATTTTTCCATCAATTTATCTGACAGTCCTCATATTAAATCTAAATTTTAATTTATTTTTCATGTAGATGTCAAGACACTTTTAATCACTAAAATCCAAATATTAATGCAAACCCGCCAATAATTAAAATCCTATTTAAAACAACGAACACATGCAAATTGTCCATCATTAAAATACATCTCTATTTCCAGTGAAGTCTTACTGGTCATATCACAACAAGACTTTTACAAATTAAACTACTGAGATAAAAAATTAAAAGGAGACAACTAACTACTAGTGATTATCTCATCATCTCACACTACTGTGTATGTTTCTTGATACCTAGTAGAACAGGATGTGTTCCACCGTGTATGCTGAACACAACTGCATCATAGTCTCGTCCACTTCCGATGCTATTCTTTATTAACTGAGCATAGGTGAGAATATAAATTGCACATATCTATTACAAGTACCGAAGAGAAGTCCTGTCTTGTCAGACTATACAGGAAACTGTCAATGCCGTTAGAAATTCTCCTTGAAAACTGACACTGCAGAATGTGTCAGTACTTTCTGATGATGTCAGATGAGAAACTGCAGCAACAGCTAAGAGCAGAGTAGTGCTCCCTCGAGACGCCAGCTTTGGCAAGTTGTACTGAAATGCTGCAAGAATGTTTCTGAAATTGAGATTACTGAAATGTAAGACTTCTTTTTGAAAACTTTACTGCACACAATTTATCAAGCCAAAGCTACGGTTCCAGGAAGAAAGGACCATCTGTTTTTCTTTGGGCTTCTTTTTTTTAAGGCTCACCTTTAATCAATTTAAAGTTTTTTCACACATTGGAATGCAAAGAATTAACTTAAGAACTAGATAAGTGACTTGATGCTTCTCCTTGAAATACTGACTCCTCTGATTTTAATTATAATTAACGAGAAAATAAGGGCCTACTTGTAATATAGACTCATTAAATCTGATACCTTTACACTTTTAACCTACAAAGGGGGCAGTGAGGACTCTGGATCTATTTGCATTCCAAGCTTTGCCCTTCACCTACCAAATATACCACTTGGATCTGTACAATCTCTCATGGGCCTATTTTTACACCCCAACTGGGATAGTACTTGTAACAACAAAGGTGCAGTGCTTAATACTTGCAAGATTTTCAGCAACATTGAAATTAAAGGGTTGCATTATAAGTGATATCTTACACATAATTGTAAATTAAATGCTTGTAAAAGAAATCCTTTGAAAGATCAGAAAAAAATTGCGCCGAAAGCAATACAGTATATTCATTCAAATCTTTCTCAATCTCAAAGCAAAATTACCATCAGGTAAAGATTTACTAGAAGTTACATGTAGCCAATATATCAATACTTCCATAATCCTATACTTTCAACTATGTACAATTAATCATATAAATATATGAAAAGATGAAACTGAAGACATGATGAAAGTAGCTGGTTTAATTTCCATAAATAGTATAACTTAAATGATCCACATCTAAAGTACCAACTATAGCTGTAGTGCACTGAAACTGTCCGGTTGATTTCCAAGTTATCTTCTTGCCTTTACAAGCTCGTAAAATAAACAAACCACTGGACACGATTTAACAATAAAAAAGCCAAAAACTGACAAACACCTATTAAAAGTCTATCACATAACACAGCAGGGCCATCAGAGATAAATAGGAGAAATTCTACTCTTACTGATGAGATTCAGGGTGGTCTGCTTATGGACACTGTTTTCTGCTGTATCACTGCCCCACCAAACTTCAGAGAGATTAATGATGAAATCTTCTTCTTCCAATCTTCATTTCATCCAAGAGTCTCACTTTCCAACTGTCCCCTAATTACGTGGCTATACAGAATACTTTATTTTTGCAAGAATCTGCCACTCAAAACACAGGCTAACTGAACAGGGAGACATATTTCTAAGGCCTCTTTTCAGAAACACTATAGTAAAATAGAAGCTGAACATTTATGATTTTAGATTATCAAATTATGGCTTGAGTGAAGGATGTAGTTTAGTTGGATTCCTCTCCTGTTGAGGAGCGTGGTTGAGAGTGTCCCTTGGGAGACAGTCCTGAAGGGCAAAGGTGCCCAGGAAGGCTGGTCATACTTTAAGCAGGAACTCTTAAAAGCACAGGAGAAGGCCATCCCCATGTCCCGAAAAACGAGCCGACGGGGAAGATGACCAGCCTGGCTAAATAGAGAGCTTTGGCTGGACCTCAGGAACAAAAGGAAAGTTTACCTTCTTTGGAAAAGGGGGTTATCAACTAACGAGGAATACCAAGATGTAGTGAAACTATGCAGGGGGAAAATTAGAAGGGCCAAAGCCCAAGCAGAACTCAGCTTGGCCACTGCGGTTAAAGATAATAAGAAGAGGTTCTTTCAGTATATCAACAGA